>VWYH01004337.1:147881-167875 GCA_013399365.1 Pampusana beccarii | reverse complement strand
GGGGTGTTGGAGGTTGGATATGTTGGGGGAGCTGGGCTGTGGGGGCAGGAGGTGCGGGGGGGGCGGTGGGTGTTGGGCCCCCCATGGCCGGTGGAGGTTGTTGAGATGGAGGGGAGGGTGGTCAGGGACTGCAGAGGAGGGCTCGGGCAGTCTGTGCCATTGCGGGGTGCTACCAGCTGCGTTTGGGGGGCGGGGGGGGGTTCAGCTGCTGTGGTTGATACCAACAGCCGTGGGTTGGTTGTGTTGGAGGAGAAGGTCGCGTCTGGGGTTGATGCGGGGTATCCCGGTGTGGGTCAGCAGCCAAAAATGTGCAACATCTGTGTGATGGGAACAAGCTGCCAGTGCGGCGGGGAGGCTTTTTGTGTCCGTGGGAATACGGGGTGCTTTGCATTGGGGTGGAAGGCGGAACGTAGATTTGGGGAAAGAAAAGGCTGTTCTGAGCGTGGCTTGTCTGTGTAGGCAGGTTGTTATCTGGGAGGCTCGAGCTGTGGTGAGGTCTTGAGCTATAGCTAAGTATTGATACACGGAGAGATGTATTGATCGGTTGTTTTGAGGGTTGTGTGTAGGGAGAAAGGGGGAACCAGGGATGGTCAAGCGGGTCTCAGGGTGCATAAGCTGCATCTTTACGGGCACCGTGGAAAAAGGTTTTGTGGTTTTGCGATTTGTGCGCTGCTGCCCGATGAGGGTGGTTTGGGCTGTAATCGTTGACAATCTAATCGTTGTAGCTCACCATAGATGTTGGAGATTTCATGTGCCATGGTGAGGTTTCTCGGTCAGGAGAGGAGATTGCAGGGCGTTTGTGGGGTGGAGAACTGTGTAATAGTGACTGGGAGAGACTGGGAGGGAGGGGAAGGTTGGAGAGGGAGCGTAAACAGAAATCCCTTGTCATCCCCTGGACTCCCCAGTAGCCCCGGCAGGCAGCTGCACCCAACATCTCTCCTTGGCTCATTCCTGCCCCTCGACCTCTTGTTTTGCGGCTGGACTCTGCTTTTGTTAATTCTTCTTTCTATTTTAGTTTGCGTTTGGCGGCTTATTTATATTACGTGCGTGTCATTCTTTGCCTATATTATTTCATGTGCGATTATTTCCATTACATAGGTCATGTGTGTGGGTTTATTTATTTTGAGTAGGGTTTTTTCGTATACAGATAAAAATGCTGAAAGTTTGTGTTGAAAATAGACACTTTTTCTTCTTGAGCTTAGGGGCATACATGTGATTTTTTTGTGTCATGTGAAAAACTCATCTTTATATAATGTGATTAAGGGGTGCTTGTTGCTGGCGGATTGTTTTCAGAGTTAAAATCGAGGAGGCTTTTGCTCTTTGGTGAGCTCTAGATCTTTTCTTTTGCCTGGCTAGTGAAGAAGGGGGAGATCTGTGTTTTCTTCCTCTCTGAATTTTTCATTTCTCTCCCTCATTACAGTGACTGTTTGGCATTTCTGTCCTCATTCATGCATAATGTCTTCAGATATGCCGGTGATCATTTTTTAGGCCAACACACGGATTCCCTGTGATCACTAGAGGGCTTAAATGCCAAGACCTGTTGTTTTATAAAAACAAGAACAAAACAAGCCCAAGGTTACCTTCCAAAATCGAATAATTCCCGATACCTATGCCAGTGGTGATACCTGCCGCTTATCAAGGAGGTTCCCAAAGTGTTGATGTTTTGGCTTCGTGATCACAAGGTTCAAAGGAAAATACACCAATACTAAAAAATGTAAGGCAAACATTCTAAAGCCTTTTATAGAGGGCTCTTTTGACCTGATGCATAATCAAAAAAACAACGTGATGTTTAAGCTATCTTTAAATGATAGCGATTGTAGGACAGTTAAATACATTTCCAAATTGTGTGACTTGTATTGAAATGCTAGATGTTTACACTATATTTCCTCGTTCTGTGGCCTGTATTTTATTATTATTATTTTTTTTTAAGTAGACAAAACTCTTCTGTTGCACAAAAACTACTCCCCGAGCTTTCGGAATAAAATTTCCTTTTTGTTAATGGTTGGGTGTGTGAGATTCTTGCCATGTGCTGGGGTGCAGCACTTACTGAAATCAGCTTTTCTGAATGTTGCGTGAGGGTTAAACCGCACTCCTGACTCTGTGTTTGAATTTGCTACTGAAACGTGCAGTTTCACAATAGGTGAAGGATATGAATTGTGTGTTTTTTTCTTGTTGAAGTTTGACTTAAACTCTACAGAAAATATATGTGGTCTGTGGTTTGTTTTTTTTTTTTGTAGGTGAAAGTTACACAAGAGCTAAAAAACATTCAGGTTGAGCAGATGACAAAACTTCAGGCCAAGCATCAGGCAGAATGTGAGCTACTTGAAGATATCAGGTAAGGTTACAGAAAATGCTACCAAAATTCCTTTAAGATCCAGCTTTTGGAAGAACATTTGAGTTACAAAACTTCAGGAACTGACGATGGAATTTCCTCTTTGGATTTCCTGCTTTTAGGCTGTTAAAGTTTTGACACAGCTGGAAATTATAACTGGAGCTAACACAATGCAAACCATTTTTTCTTCTCTTTAGTGGGGGAAATGTTGAAAAAACAAAGTCGCAAACAACATACAAAAAGCATTGGTCTCTTCAGCAATATTTCTCTGTATAATAGACTAAGACTTTGATTTACCAGTTGTAAAAGGCTGCTAAAAGTATTAAAATACTTCAAGCCACTGGTGATTTATGTCTCTCTGGAGGTAGCTTTGACCAGCACTTTTAAATAGACTTTCAACCAGAAACTTTTAAGAAGATATTTGCATTTATAATTTAAAACTCTGCACAGGCAAACCTACATGACATCAGTTGGGGAGGGCGTTTGTTACTCATTTTACCTAATGTGATTGATTCTCTTGAAATTAAAAGTTTGCTTTTAACAAAATAACGGTGGTAGGGGGTACCTGGCATTAGATGGAGGATTAATTGTTCCATTTGGAGAGGATCAATTTTGAGGATGGTTCTTCTGTGAAATGTTCAGCAGTGAGTCCTGCTCTTTTTGGCAGTGTATAGTCCATCCATTAATTATTTAAATGAGATTTCTTGCTGTATATTTGTCTATAAAATGCAAATGTGTTAACTTGGACAGATGATGTCCCGTTTTCTCACGGTGTCCTGCCTTCATAAATCAGAATGTTGAGGTTTGAGCCTTCTCTGTTTTTCTTCTGTGGGTGTTGAAACAGTTTTTTTTGTACGGGAAAGATCACAGCTTTCGTTTCCTTAGATTAAAATGAGTGGCTGTGCAGTGTTTAACTAGCAAATGCTGAGTAATAAGTAACAGACTGATCCAAGGAATTTTTCCCCCTAGATAGAAGCTTATTTTTAGAACATCTTGGCCAGGTACTGCTGCTCTCGTCCAGGTTTTGTGAGCGTTTCCTATTTTTCAGGAGCTTGTAATTACTTCAGTCTGTATTCTGCTGAGAGATGTCATAAGGATTATTAGTCTGTGGACACAAAACCAGGAAAACGAGTGAAAAAGCTGGCCTAAAATATTTTTCTTTAATGTAATCTAATTCCTACAGTTAATTTAATTTGTAAATTTTAATGTTATGGATTAAGAAGCTGAGTTAATATATTTAATTCACTAACGGTCCCTAAGTGTACAGAGTTACTGTTCAGCATTCTTGTTGCGAGCAATCTGCGTTGGCAGAATTGCCGCGTGGATTTAGAGATTAAACATTCTTTAAACGTGGCATGATGTGATGGGATATGACAGCTCCGTCGTGTCAACGATTTGTTCAGATATCAGCTCACAGAATAAGAGAGAACGAGAGAATTTTCGCTTAAAAACACTGGCTGAAAAAGGGAAAAAAAAAAATCCTTGTTTTTGGCGCAGAGGCCTTTTAATTGCACGTGACGGAGGAGCTGGGCTTTGAGGACTCGGTGGTGGTGACGCTGCGCCGGTTGGCGTGTGACACTCGGGTGAGAAGTTGGGTGTCACCCTCATCATCCCGTTCCTCCTGCATTTATGACCGTATTCAGGATATTCAGCCACCGTGATGCCGGAGCGTTCCAGAAAGCTTTTTGCTCGTTGGAACCACACACAGCATCTTTTTGTCTCTGGAAGGAAGAATTATTTTTATAGAAAGCACCCTGCTGTTATCTGAAAGTATTAAATTTGAACTGAGTGCTGTTTGTTTATCAAGATTTGAGCGAGTTTGGGTTGCTTTGTAGCATTGTTGGAGCTTTCAGGCTCAACTTTGTGCTCTTTATGCTGCTTTGAATTCTACAGACTTAACTGCTGCAGTGGCAATAAGGAACTCTGAATACACGGTTTGCAAGCTAGTGATTAAGAATGCATATTTTAAAATGTTAAATTATTACACATAATTACTGTATTTGTTAGCACATAAATGCAAGCATTCGAATCACGCAATACTTCTAGAGCATAGTGTTTGTATAAGATTTAAAACTCTTTAATTACATTTTTTTAATACAATTTCAGCTCAGTGTGGTATACAACTGAAAAAAAAGAAGTGATACAAGGAAAAGATCAGACAATTCTCTTAGGAGTTCTAATAGAATACATCCATTGTCTGGTATTTTAGCAGATGATTTTTGGCAGCCGACCAGATCGTAAGCATACTTGCCATTCCAACAGCTTTGATATCTTTATGCAGAACTGAGCGCTGCTTTAAGTGTTTGTAGTTTGAAGGCTTAAACAATGTCATGTGGAGAAGACAAAGACTGAACTACCCTTTCTTCCAAACAAGATTCTTCTTGGTCAGGGCCGAGGCATATAGGAGAAAGCTACGTTTTCTCCAGCCTCTCTGCATATACTTCATCTCCTTGAGGGCTGTACACAAACAAAACCACCATGTTTATTTAAATCTAAATTTTTTCTTCTTTTTAAGTGATAATACTGTGTTTTGTATGCAAGGATGTAGATTCAGGTCCTGGAGGCCAGGAAGAAAACCCAGCATGTTTTGCTTGGACTTGACAAAACTATGTGCTGGTAGTTGAGTGCAAATGTTTCCTGGGAGCTGGATGACTTTTGACACAACGTAAAATTCTAATATCCATTTAAAAAAAAGAAATCAAATATCCACTGCAAGCTTACGAACTGTGTCGTTCCCTTTCTCTCCTTCTCTCCTTCTCTCCTTCTCTCCTTCTCTCCTTCTCTCCTTCTCTCCTTCTCTCCTTCTCTCCTTCTCTCCTTCTCTCCTTCTCTCCTTCTCCTACTCTTCTTCTCCTTTCTCCTACTCTCCTTCTCCTTTCTCCTACTCTTCTCCTTCTCCTTTCTTCTACTCTTCTCCTTCTCCTTTCTTCTACTCTTCTCCTTTCTCCTCCTCTTTCTTTCTCCTTCTCCTTCTCTCTCTTCTCTTCTCTCTCTCCTTCTTTCTTCTCTTTTATTTCTGTCGTCTTCTGAAACTTAGTAGCTGTAAAGCTGAAGTATCTTTTCATGACTTTGACAAGACTATAATAAAAAATGTGTTTTGAAATGTGTTAGCAAATAAGTTTAAAAATACGCGTCTGTGTTTATAATATCTGTTTGGCTCTTCGCATTACATTTCTTCCTACTTGGTGACTGGGGAATTTGTGGAACAAGTGATTCAGGATGCTTTTAGGATCCTTGGCTCCGTTTTAGGCATGACATATGTTTATCTTCTATAGATCACATGCTGGCATTACTATAAAAAGATTGTCTTTCTGCGACTGTGATGGAGACAGAGGTTTTTTTACCCCCTGAAAAGTCAATTTTGCTTGTTGCTGTGAACCAGAAATCCCTCAAAGTTGCTCTATGGCTACAAGTTCTCCTACACTCCATCCACACCTGGTTGCTTTTTGGCAGCACGTTAATTTTTTATTTTTCCCCAGGGGCCAGCTGGGTTATGAATGGCTGAATTTATCAGAGGTGTTGGCAATTTTTATAGATTTTATATTGGTTTTAAAGATTGCCTTACGTGTTTGGTGGTAGTAATTAAGTCACATGGAGTGGTCTGAAATTACCCTTAGTTTGCTACGGCGTAGGTTTTCCTTTTGCTGCGTACACGTCTGCAAAATTACAAAGAACTCCGTATGATGCACATTGAATTTGGTATTTCTTTAGTGTATTTATATGCTATAGACTTTATAAACTTGTTAGGTGATAGTTGCTTTACCTTGAGTGTTATCTCCAGGCCTGCTTTGCAAAGGAATTTTATATGCCTTTACAGTTTTTGCTAATGTATTCTGATTTTTTTTTTTTTTTTAACTTTCTTTGCTTTCATGTTTTGCCAGAGAGAATGAGCTGGTGGTTTTATGGCTGTTTTAATCTGTTTCAAAGTCTGGGTTGCTGCTGAAGGGCCCAGCTCCGCTTGCCAGCTATTCCTCCCATCTCCCCATAGGAGACAGGAGGATTAGAGAACTCACCCACCCCAAATCAAACCTTCCTTGACTTTTCTCCCCAAAAGGGATAATTTCAGGATAAATCCGTTCCCTTTATTTAAGTTTTTGCTAATTTTCTACTGTCTGAATGTGTTGATCTTACGCTACTTGCTAATTTTTAAGTTGGCTTACAGTGTGTTGAAAATGTAACAGATGTAAAGATTGCATGGTTTCTGGCTGAAATGGACCAGCAACACAGTTCTTTCATTTGTCAGGTCCTGAATTCAGTTTTGCGGCACTTTCAGCTGAGTTCATAGCGTAAAAGGCATTGCCAAAATCAGGAGGTCTGTACAGATCCCTCCTTCTGTTTCTTTCCCTCTTCTGTCCTTGTGGTTTCTCCCTCCATACTTTTTTCTTATTTAAAATATCTTCTCACTTCTCAGTCTAGCATATAATGCAGTGTAATCTATCTTAGAAATCCATTCTCCTTTTTTTTTTTTTGTAAAGCTACATTCTCCTCTCACTCTATTCTGTGTCATTTGACTTTCTCCTTCTGTTGCTTTTGTGTGGTATTTTCTGTCTTCCATCCTCTTATCCAAAGCTCCACCCTCTCAAGATATTTCCCTCCTTCCAGTTTGTCAACTTATTTTTTGATTTTTCCTCCCAGATTCTTCACCTCTCCCCTAGTCCTTTCTTCATCCAATTCTCAGCTTGTGGATTTTAATTAGTTCTTGGGCATCACCTCTATTTCGGAGATTCTTTTGTGTTTAATGTCCAGCGGTACCGCTTACACCTGCTGGGTTTGTGAAGCCTCTGTGTTTTATTTGCTAAGTGGGGAGATTTTCTGGTGGGTTTTCTTTAACAATCTGAGCCCTTTCTGGTCTCGGATGCTGTTGCCTCATTGCTTGGTTCTGCTCTGCCAAGATGTAGCAGGTTCCATGTGGAGTATGTGGGTGAGGGAAGAGGGAGCTTACTGGGGATATGTGTTTATGTCCCCAGTATGAGGTCAGAGTAATTCTTCAACATCTCTAACTTGGTGTCTAATTCCTGTTATAACAAGCCTGAGTAAACAGTACAGATACTTAAAAAAAAAAAGTAAAATATGAATGAATATGTATCTCTAGATAGCTAGTTGCTGCTAGTTTTAACATGTCATTTTATGTATTGAATTATGCTCCACTTCATAAACCTGCTCGTAACCTTTTGCTCTGAATATACTTTGTACTCTCCGGTGGAATTTGTCTGCGCTGCTGTAACCTCACCGATGATGTTGGTGGGTTTGTGATAAGGTTTACGGCAGCTTTGGCTGCGAGTCAAGCTACTGAAGTCGAAAGTAAACTGCAGTTCCAATTTTAAATGCAGCAAATCTAATATAGCAACTACAACACAGCTCGCTTAACAGAGACTATGTTAGGGAAGAGTCTCGTCACAGCAAGGATAGCGCTGCAGAAGGATGAGTAAAACTGGAAAAGAATGTGTATTTAGATGTGTATATAGCCATATATAGTAGGATGCCAGAAGAGATTCTGAAAAATGATGAGAAAGCTTTATTTTTGTGTCCTGAGGCACAGTGGTAGTGAGGAGTTTACCTGCTTTCCCAATTTTTTTCCGCTCTCCAGCTGCAGGGAATACACTTTGGATATTCCTGAACCCCGTGTTGGGCTCCAGAGCATGTTTGCCTCTGACTAGCGGGTGTCTGATAAGACTTTTAAAATTTTATTTAATTCCTGTTCAGAACTTCCTCTCTGCAGTCACTGGAAGGTTTCTATAAGATCATCTTTTTTCCTTTATCCTCTCAGAAACTTGTCCTTCATCGCCACCTTTCCTTTTTTCTCCAAGGTCATTCACTCCATTCAGCATGTGTGATGCTCACCCCTGGTGTTCAGGGATTTATTGAAGTAGGAGCAGAGTGATTTTTTTATTGTTTTTTTTTCCTGCGCTTACAGGCTCTGAAATCTGCAACCTGCCAACATGGAAGACAGCGGAATAATTAGAAAAACTCATGAAAACTGTGTGTGCAATGTTGTTTTAGTCTCTGTTTGATTCACACTTGAAAAGGCAACTGGTAGATCTAGAGGCTTTATTTTTGTTTCTTTAAAGCTTGCAATTTTCTTAGGTGTTAACGACATTTTCTTTCCTCTTCGGCTGATCTTTCTCACCGCTAGTGAGTATTGGCAGTTCCCTTGTAATTTTCTTTTTCCCCAAAACTCTGTTAATTAGTTGAGGACACGCAGCAGAATTCTTTGCTATAACACTAAACATGCAGAAATTTTGAGAAAGGTTGGTAGCGTTACTTCTGACTAACATTTCATATAAAGATACCACAGAATTTGTGGTCTGGGCACGTTACCTGTAATTAGGCCTTTAATGAGATGCTCACATTCTTGACAGAATTAAAATCTGGTGATGTTTTGACTGGAACTGCTTGAGGGAAGCTTGGAATGTATTTTTTTTAAAAATGTTGCCTACTGGGTGTGGAAGTCCAAGTTTTGAGTGGAAAAAAAAAAAGCTTCAGTATAAACATGGCCACAGTGTAATGATTGAGGCCCATCTTGGCACAGGGAAATCGAGAAATGAACCACACTCCGTCATTTTTTATTTTAAATCCCTGACAGAAGAACGTAATGGATCTGCTGTTTCAATATTTCTGAGCAGCTTTATAGTTTTTGGTTAACTGATGAAGGTTTAATTTTGATGAGTCTTTGTTGTTTTTTTCTGTAGCAGAAGTAATAGTGTAAAAAAACCCGACCCAAACAACAATCCATTTCTCACATCAGAAAGAAAACATTTTTCCTCCGTTTTAGCTTTAAGGTTTGCATTTGAATGAGCTTTTGTTTATTAAAGCAATTCCAACACATGCTCTAAAAGTCTGATTTTTAAGGGCTTGTGTTTCCTTAGAAGCTTTTGGGAGAATTCAGGTTTGGTAGGTCAGCTGGTCAGAAAACGAGAGGATTCTGGTTCTAAGTACAACCCCTGCATTCTTTACCAAAGGTTGTATTTTCAGTTTTGACTCCATGCGCTTTTTTAAGAATGAATCCTTTAACTTGCAGAAAGTTGTGCGATTGGTTTGTTTTCTGGATTTTGTCCGGGTATGGCTATTCCTGGACTAACTATCATTTTTCACCACAATGTTGCTTGGCAGAGCTCTATAAAACCAGTGATTGCGATGCAGTTCTGTAGTTGCCTTTGTTACAGATTTTTATGGTGACAATCGCAAGGCGTAGCTGACAATTGACCAAATGGGTATGTATATTAGAATATACGGTATGGGATAATTTTAAAGGAACAAATAGCTCTTCCTTTGATCCGCTTGATCAAACCCAAGCCTGATTCTGTGGGGAAGACTTTCCTTTTGAGGCTCTAAGTATTTTTAATCCTAACTCTTCCTTCCAAAACCCCATATGTGAGGGGAATAAAAGATGTTCAGGACACAGCACACATATCCTGATAAGCTGCATTGCAAAGAGGAAGAGCATTCTTATCATTCCAGACGCAATTAGTGTAGCCTGGCTTAATTTCCTCTGGTGTTTTGTTGTATTTGTTTCATCACGTTTGGTGGGAAAAGGTTTATTTTGCAGGTTTGGCATCCTTTGCCGATAGTGCTTTTAGCATCTTGTGCAGACGGTCTTTTCAGCCTTTTTAGCGTGAGCTACAAACAGACTCTTATAAACAAGACCTGCTGTGCCTTGGGATGTTGAGGCTGTTGATAGAGGCCTTTCCACCCTTTGCATCCAGCTTCCCGGCTAAAGATGTTGTTTTTATTTCCCCTCCCATCCGTGCCAGCCTTGTCTTTCCTCTGGAAGTTCTTGTAGACACAGGTGAACATGGAAACGTGCATCCGCTAATGAAGCTGATTTCATGTTAATTGCGTTCACGGTCCATTATTTTATCTTGTCTTGCGGGCACAGATTCATGTCTCACCTTTGCGAGAAGGGTGTGGTGAAGAGCAGGAGACTTATTACACCACCAGGACTGGCTTTGCTGAGCTGTTTTCAAGCTGGCTCGGAATAAATTCAATTTTTGTGATGCTGAAAATACCCCGCGGCACGTTGTAAACACCGATTCTGGGCAGTGCCGACGTTTGTGCCACAGTTAATCAGGAAATAAAACCTTGTCCACGGTCCCTAGTGCGAACAGCATCGCGGGTCGGTGCTTCTAAAAAATAATAGAAGCTGATGTGACTCAGAGAATCCGATAGTTGCTGCTGTATCTGAAATGATTTTTATGTTTTTGCTGAAAGTTATAATGGGAACCTGTGTGTATTTGGTGTCTAGTTGAACCTGATATAAATGGATGCTGAAGATCTTAAGAAATGTACAGAATTTACATTACAGACCTGTTCAGCCAGTCTCCTGGTGGTGCATTGTGTGAATTTCATTTTCATATTTGAGTTTTTGTGTTTGGGTCAAGTCCCATGAGGAGACCTTGAAAACCTTGTGCCTTTGCAATGCCAGCGAGTGGGAATCTCGACCTGACAAATGAAGAAAATGGTATTATCAGATCATACCTCATGCAAATACTCATCATAGGGGATGTGGAGGTAAAAAGAGAAAAAGGTTGTGTTCTTTTTATTTTGAAATCATTTTATTCAGATAGTGGTTATCTTAACTGCGAAGAACTTTGTACCGTGTTACTTTACTTGCCATCCCAGCTGGTTATTGAGATCAGCTTCTCCTGCTCCTCCTGGACTTTTAACCCAACTGGTATCTCGTACTGCACGTGGTGATTTGAGTTTTCTGATGAATATACATCTGATTTTGTTCTGTCTTAATAGTCAGTGAACTTATTCAGTCTTCTTAGTCGCTTACTGCGGTATGAAAGCACCCAAAAAAGGGTGCTCTGTGGTCGTATTTTTAAAAATGAGCTGTAAAAAAAAGGGCAAAACTTAAACCAAAGTTATTCCGGTCAAGTATTTGCAGTAAATTGAAGTGACTCAAAGTAGTGTTTAGTGTTTTTCTTTTTTTTAATAGTATGTTTTAAAGCTTTAATAACATTTTTCCAAAATGCATAGCAAGAATACATTAAGTTATGGACTTTTTATTGGGTTAGTGTTTGTAGGTGTTCAGTTGTGTTTATTGCTGAAATAGACACAGTATTTCCAATTAATACTTGAGGAAAGCGGGTGAAAGCAACTACAAAAAACCCCTGTGTGCTATTGTAAGCGTGTAGAGTCTATTCTTACCTTTTAAAAGTTGTTCTTAACGTTCGGAGATGTTCCTTGTAATGGTTATTTTAAGTATCCCTTTCTTTGTGCCAGTGAGAATGCGCTCAGGTCCCATCTCCGGCGGCTCCCGGGGGGCTGTTCACACACAGCTCTGTCCTCCTGCACTTTCTCCAGCAAACGTCCCTTTAACGAGAGAGACAAAACGCGACGGTGTCTGATTTTACGAGGAGAGCTCAGCCACGCGGAAGCCTTGCGAAGATTTATGGTGGTAAAGCCACTAAGTATAGTTATTTCTAGCTTGTGTGCCAGATGCGAGCCAGCGTTAGCGAAGAAAATGTTGGCGCTTGTGGCCGTGTTTAAATGCACACAATTCTGAGCGTAAATAAGTTATTTTTTTTGCCTCTGTTGTGTTCTAGATGCATATTTGGAGGGGAGAAAAAGAAAGAGAGGAGGCAAAAAACCCAAACAAGGCACATTTTTTCTTGCGGGTGTGATACTCTTAAGATGCTCTCAGATCAAAAGTGCTTTTAAAGGTGTTTGACCATAAGAATAAATGAATTTGTATGTTTTGTGAGACATTCCTGGCAGTATTTGGAAAGGCTGGAAATTTGAGAAAATACTTCAAATTATTTCTAAGGGCATAAAAGTGGAAGTACTTTGGTTTTATTTCAGAGTTTGAGAATGGCAGAGGTGAAGACCTGAATTCTTTAAAAAGTGAAATAAAATTGACCCAAACATTTTTCAGACTTCCCACAGCGTAGTAAAGTAGTTGTATCTCCTGTCGTAATCGTGCATTTCTATGTGGAAACACTACCGTATGTGATGCTGTTGAATTTCTGTTAATGTTTGCTCTAAAAATCAACACCCATCCGAAAACCAGGCAGAGACACAGGAGAGAGCCTGGAGTGAATTACGAATTAAAAAATAAATTCAGAAAAGCAATAATAGGCGGCATTGTGGTGTCTTGAGTTCTAGCAGCTGCTTTTCATACTGTTGGTGGCTACCCAGCCTGGTTTTAACCCCTCTTATCTCGAAATATACTTTTGTGTTGCCGCGAGTGAAAAAAGGCGTAGATGGCAGCCGCTTTCCGTGTTATTTTAATGTGCTCGTTGTAACAAAGGTTTCTTTTGTGTTAATTGATTTTGTGTGATTGTTTCAAATTCTCTCCATGTGATCTAAATGGACTAAATACAAGGACAAGTAAATATAGCTGCCTAGTAACACCTGGTTAGAAATAGGTCCTGCTTTTGAGTTTCCTCTTTATCTTCTCATTCTTCCCAACGCCGTTAGTCCACATGGTTGTGTGAGAGACGTGTTCGTGGGTCAAGTGTTCCCATTTTCTAGACAAGATCTGCTACAGTATTGATGTCTGTACAGTTGGGAGAAACCAAGCCATTTCTGGGAATGGTAGAATTACTTTCAGGATTCAGTTCCATCCAAATTACAATGAGAAAACATTAATTAAGAGGGGATCATCATGAGGTCCAGAGAGGACCAGCTGGTCCAGCTCCCTCTATATGGCCTTCCCACTCTCCAGCAGATCAACACTCCCACCCAACTTGGTGTCATCTGCTTGACTTTGCCCTAAATTGGCGAAATACAAGTCAACTGTGGTCCACAAGTTCAGAGAATCATAGAACAGCCCAGGTTGGGACCTCAAAAGACCATCTTGGTCAACCTGTTGTGTCGAAGGGAGCCCAGGTGACATTCTCCAGCACCCTGTCCCATCACATCTTGCAAACCTCCAGCAATGACTACTCTACCGTGGCCCTGGCGAGGTTGTTCCAGCGATTGCTTGTTCTCCACATAACAAATATCTATCTTGCATCAATATGAAACCTCTCTCAGTGCAACGTCTACCGTTGCTCCATGTGGCTCTTCCAAGCAGAGAACTCCAAATCTCTACTGGTTGTTTCCTCACCTCTGCTCAGTATTGCTGGAGATGACAGTGTTGGATGGGACCGTGTCTGGAGCAGTAGCAGTGGTGAAACGGAATATATACCAAGGTAACATGATGTATGAGTGTGGGTTTTAAAAGCTGAATGCTTTGCATTTCAGTACCTCATAGTAACTTTAATTCTGTTTACTGAACTATCCTTAGGTTGATTAAAACCCTTTTGATACTAGACAATATTTTTTCTCTTTCTCCATATAAAAGCAGCCAATAAACCTACTGGAGTTGATCTCTTTGAGACTTTGATAATCCAGACAGGGAAGAAAATGCCTGTAGTATGGGTTTTTTTAGCTGTTTTTATTTTTTGGTGTGTGTGTTGTACTTTTTTCAAGCAGGATAACAGAACCCTGTGGGAATATGTGAGCAAAATGATTCGGGGCGCATGATTTGGTTTCTTCTCTACATTTTTGAGCAATCTCGTGTTTTCTTTGCAGTTAAAAGAATGCTCAGATCTCTGTATAGGAAACATATTAATATTTTTGAGGTATTGAAGTATTTTGTATAACTAATATCTTTGGATCTGTTAGCAGGAGTTGTGGCTATTCCTTATATTCCACATTTTCCATAGAAAAGAGATGAAATAAAAGTAATTTGTGCCGTTTCTTTGAGCAGTTTCAGTAAGACTAGTTTGTATTCGCTTCTTGGCTATTTTCTGTGCGTTTCAAGTATAAGCAAACAGCTCAAATGTGTAACGATCTGGGAGATGTATTTGTATTAATCTACGTGAAAGCAGATTTCGGGTAGTTACTATGAGCTAATCAGTCATGTAGGAAACAAAGAAGGCCTTATACTCTAGTTTTTCTGAGCATTTAAAGCGTAGGCTTTCCTCCTGAGGAGGTGAAAATAATAGTTGTTATTACATGAGTCTTTCATTTGTAAATCTGCAGAATTTTGATGCCAGTATCCAAAGAGGGGCTAAAGTTGGTGTTTCAGTCTGCCTGTTGCTGGGGGAAAACATGGCTTGACTGTCTTTAACACCCGAGGAATTAAAGCCTTTATGTTTTTATTGCTTCTCTAGCAGCTACTGGGCATTTGGTACTCAAGAAATAGTATAACAACCTACAGAAAGAGTTTGAGCATCATCTAGCGTGTTGCTGAAGCCCAATAAAAATGTTCTTTAATTCTTTCTTCTGCACGTGCTTGCTGTCTGTGCTCCCTTTTCTTTTATTAAGAGATGGCTGTCTTCACTTTCATCTTTACAAATGTAAAGGAGGAGTGAAGGGTATGTTTCTTTTGCCTGAAATCAAGGACGGTGATGGTGTTATTCCTGATTTCCTCGGGAGACTTGGACTTGCGACCGGTCGCGTTCTGTGTCCCGCAGCCGAGGTTTGCAGTGGCCGCAGAGCTCCGCCGTGCCGGGGGAACATCGCTGTCCGCAGCCGGCTTTGTTCTGGAGTTTGGGGTAGGATTTAAACACCCCCCAGCCTAGATTGTGGAGCGCATTGAGCTTTGATCTTTCCCAAAAAGTTCTTCTTGCTTAGCAGGGGTGCTTTGATGTTCTCTGCTTGTTGGAGCTGCCAAGTCCTTCACGTGGAGGTGGGCTACAGCGCTGCTGTCCCCTTCGTAACCCAGAGCAGAACCTTTCAGCCAAAGAAACGTCGTGAATCCAGATGCAACCGAAGGCTTTTCTACTTCCAAGGCAGCAGATGGATCTCCCTGCTGTACAAGTTTTATCTGTTGGAAATTTTGAAATTCTTTTTCTTAATTTAAAAGGTTAGTTCGATATTAGAAGAGGACTGGGCCCTGTTTTGCTGACATAGCTGGGTAGATGTTCGAAATGTGTTTTGCCTTCTCTTCACCTCGTGGTGCTGGCAAACGGCCATTGCAGAGGCGACCTGAACAGCGACTGTGTCTGCTTCTACTGCAGCTTTTCATTCAGGAAAATAATCTTAACTATCTGATACTCCTCCTCCCCAAAAATCCTGTTTTCATAGATTTAGTTACATTGAAAACTAAGTCATAATTCCTCCTTAAGCACCTGAGCTGTATTTGCCCTTGGGGAAGATTATCCTCTGTGGGGCTTCCCGTTCCGAGGTGTTTGTAGCAGCCGATGGTACTACAGGTAGTAATCAAGATCAAGGAAAGCCAGTGGCAAGAAAAGGCTTCTCATACTCTTTCAGATATATTTTCTAAGAGGCTGGTTGGCAGTAGACTTGAGTTATGTTTCTGCTTCTTGGAAAAAAGATGAAGTGGGACCCTGGCTTCTCTTTCCCTGTGTAGTGAACGATCAAAGCACAAAAGCCTGGTTGTACAGGAGATGAGCCGAACTGGAAAAGAAACAGTTCAAAGAGAAGCAGAGCCCTGCCAGGCCTGGTGGTGAGTGGCATTAGTAAGAAAATATTAGGGTTTGTTTTAGTTCCCCCCGCCGCCCCAGCAGATGCTCTACCTACAGCAATCCAGCTGCCTCCACTCCTTCTCTCCTCATTCCAACACTAACACCGAATTCAGAAAGCGGCCTTCTGTTCAGTGCCTCCCCTGTTGCTTCCTCGGAGCCCCGCGTGGCCCAGGGACGAGCTGAACCACGGAGAACCGAGCGGCCTTTCCAGAGCTTGCTTAGAACAGGGGGTGGGGATAGTTGTTTTCCCATAGTACGTGCACCACAACCTGTAGTAGCGATATAACATTGAATAATTCCAGCAGGGAAATGAGAAGGTGGGGGGAGGAAATGTACATTTTGCAGTTGGCTGACAGATCCAGATGCATCCAAGGTATGAGCAGGTTCCAATATCCTTTGAAGGAAAACTCCGAACAGTGTTGTTTGCAGAAAACTATATGGTGAGCAGGAATGTGCTTTCTTGTTACGCCATCTGCGTAGGGAGCTGTGCGACAAATAGCAGCTGTTTCTTCAACAACAGCAGCTTTTTTGTGAAGGTCCGGACGGGTTAGCGCATTGAACAGTACGACTGGGGTGTAAATAAGGTGTATTTTAGCGGTGAATGTACCGTTGTGTGAGGAGTGGGGATAAATTGCGTTCAGTTGCAGCTTGCGTTCCTTTAAAAATTTATAAAGGATACTCTGAGATAAACCTGCAGATGCGTTTTAGAAACAGGGCCGCGTATTTTCAGTGAACTATTAAATTTTATTAAGAAAACAGTACGTATACTGTATTCTTACAAAACGGGGCAATTGTACTTTGAGGAAAAAAAACCCATTATGGTAATTATTATTACCTGTCGAACGCATTAAAATACAGAATTGGACTTAATGAAACCTTGTGAAGGGCGTAATTTAAAAATGAAGTGCCTGTATTAAAAATACAGCTAAAGAAAGGAGAAAAGTCTCTGTAATAAACCTGGCTGGCACTGGCAAGATTCCTAAAATGTGACAGATGAGTTCAGGTAAAAACTCTGAAGGTTATTGTTGCCTACTACAAAACGTTTTGCAAATCCGGGGTGAAATAAGCTGCTTGAATGATGAAATGTGTCTTGGCTTCTTCAGAGAGCTGTTCGGCAAACGAGGATCAAAGGAACTCCTCATAGTCCTGTTCTCTCAAACCTCCCGGTAGACTGAATGATGCTGTACTGGTGTTTTGCTAAATAGGAAATATCTTGAATATGATGGATCAGGGTTGGGTAACCTAGAGAAAAATACATTTGGATTTGTCTCAGTTGTGTCTCTCTCTAATGTTTGCTTAGTTTCCCATTTTAAAGCAGAACTGGTGGGTGATCATTTAAATACACTTAAGCTCTAAAACCAATCTGTTGTAAACACTAATACTATAAAGCTATGAAAATGATGCGCTTTTATTTTGAAAAGGGTGAATGAAATGTTCGCGCTCCCCAGCAGCTTTCTGGTTGTTCTTTTTGTTTTCTTTTTTATTCTACTAAAGGGAAAACCCTATTGTTTTAGCATTGTTTTGTGTCTGGATGTCGTGTTTCTCTGATCACACACTAATACTTTTCTGAGACAAATTGCTTGAAAACATTGCCTACGTTTGAGGTTACAAGAATTCTCTCTATATAGTGACAATTGATTTTTTTTGGCTCTGTTGCTAGTGGCAACTCATCCTAATCCCAAACTGTACAGTAATGTGATTTATGGTGAGTACACTGCACGCTCTTTAATGTTGTCTGGAAATATCTTCTGTGTGCATTGCTAGAGGGTCATTGTTCAGGCACGAGGTAAAGATATTTCATGGTTTAAGAAAGAGTCGTTTATCATAGGTTGTGTGGATTTGAACGTTTTAAATGATGGATAAAATCTTACTTCAAAAGCATATTTAAGCTGAAAGTTGGGAGAAAATTGCTTTGTCATTTTTGATAGGTTTATGAAGGAGAAGCTTCTGATTAATTGGAGGCTTGTGCTGATAAAAATCACAAGTATCTCCTGCTTAAACTCCAGTTTGCTTGTGGGTTTGTACTGTGACTCTAAGGATTTTGCCTTTATGTTACTATTTTTATTTAAATTGGGTAACTTGCTGAGCATGTTCCACATACTGCATTAAAAACCTTATGTTCTAAAAGTTACCAAGCTGTGTGTTATGCACGTTATAAAGATCACCTGAACTTGCACAAAACTCCAGATGTCCTGGTGAAAATGGTGACTTCATCTTAACATATTAAAATTGTAGATTTTAAGTATATCAATTAAACTAGAGCGTTTCAAAAAGACGGACCCAATTTGAAATCTCTGTAGCGTTGCAATTGGGTCCATCTTTCTGAACCACCCTGTATTGTGGAAAAGCAATATATTCTTTAGAATAGAAGTGGGCTTTTGAGGGAGGGTTATTTTTTAAACAGCAGGAAGTCACGTGTGAGACCTTCGAAAGTCGAGAAATTCAGAGTTAGACTGTGTGCATTTTGTATTTCAAAGCAAGATCTTATTTGTCTGCTCTCTGTCTGTGGCTGTGGAAGGCAAATTAGGTTTTTACTGCTTCAAATTGTGTGGGGTTAGAAGAACAATAGTGCCCAGGTTTTCAAAAAATCATCATTTTTAAACCCATCTGCCAATACGGTGATCAAAGGGTAATAGAGCCCAGAGCCCTAGGTTCTGTGGTGGTGTTATAAGCTTAGGGTCGCTTCAAAGTTTCTACAATCTTCTGTAGATAACATAAGTTATTTGGTTTTCCTCTATTTACCAGAAACCTGTTTTGTACTAAAAAGGTTGAGAGAAATTCAGTCTTTTAAGTGTGTTGCCCCTCTTTTCTTGTATAGGAGGTTAAGCCTTCTCTGGTTTAAGTTATAATCAGTTTTTCTGCAAATTGGTTGAGATGTTTTCTGCTTTAATACCTCTGCTTACCTTCAAGAGAATTTTCCTTTACTGTAGTTTATCCTAGTTGAGAATAAGTGGATATTTAAAGAGCAAACATTCCAAAGGACAAATCGTAGCAAAGCCGTCTGAAATGATTAGATTTAGTGGCAGGAGAAGTGTACTTTGAATTGCAGCATCGAGATGCTGAATTGGGTGCAGTTTTTGAGGTACTGTAAATCCTCAGTGTAGCGGAATAGGAGTAGAAGGATGTAGCAAGGCTCCTCAGGGTAGTAAGATGTTCCATAGTAGCTGAGTCAACAAGGGATTACTGTGTACTTGGCTATAAAAGGGATGGGGTGGATATTGTAGCTTTTATTTGCTTGAGGAAAGCTACTGTTTGAAAACAGCGATACCTGTTCTAGGAAAGAATTTATAGAAGGGAGAAGAGCTCCCGTAGGTTACAGGATGTTTGAATTGTCAGTTAATACCATTCTGCAGGAAGTTACGAAGTTGTATTCAGAAGAGCTGACTCTCAAGATTAAGACTGAAAAGGAGATAGTACAAAGAGTGTGTATATTAACATCACGTTTCAAAAATCCCCACTTTTTTCTTTTTGCTGTATACTTGCCAGAGAACTGGACCCATACACTGAGGTGAGTAGGAAGAGTGAGGGATGACTTTCCAACGAGCTGCAGGGAGAATTGCTGAATTCTTGACTCAGCAAGCAAAGAATTTCTTGGTGTTACAAATACTTGTGTTTTAAGAGTTGTAAAGGTGTCCTTCCTACATCTGCTGAGGTCAGACAGACCTTGAGTTGGTTCACAGGAAGGAAATGTCGCTGGCTTCTCATGGTGGGTCATAGAGCTTCTGCTTGGACTTGTGCAAAGCATTTGACACTGTCCCACATGACATTCTGGTCTGTGAGTTGGAGAGATGTGGGTTGGATGGATGAGGAATTGGCTGGGTGGTCGCGCTCGGAGTTGTGGTCAGTGGCTCGATGTCCACGTGGACACCAGTGATGAGTGGTGTTCCTCAGGGGTCGGACCTGGGCAAGCTGGAGAGGTGGGTCCATGTGAACCTCATGAGGTTTGACAAGGCCAAGCGCAAGATCCTGCACCTGAGTCAGGGCAACCCCGGTACCAATCCAGGCTGGGGATGGAGGGATGGAGAGCAGCCCCAGGAGAAGGACTTGGGGGTGCTGGGGGTGAAAGATTGGCCATGAGCCGGCAACGTGCGCTTGCAGCCCAGAAATCCACCCGGGTCCTGGGCTGCATCCCCACAGCGTGAGCAGCAGGTGGAGGGAGGGGATTCTGCCCCTCTGCTCCGCTCTGGTGAGACCCCCCTGCAGTGCTGGTCCAGCTCTGGGTCCTCAGCACAGGACACACA
>VWYH01004337.1:109177-143658 GCA_013399365.1 Pampusana beccarii | reverse complement strand
GCTCTGCTCCCCAGGAACAAGCGCCAGGAGCAGAGGAAACGGCCTCAAGTTGCAGCAGGGGAGGTTGAGGTTGGATGTGGGAACAATTTCTTCCCCAAAGGGCTGTGGGGCATTGGAACAGGCTGCCCAGGGCAGTGCTGGAGTCACCATCCCTGGAGGGTTGGACAGACAGAGTTGAGGTTCTCAGGACATGGAGCAGTGCCAGGGTTGGGTTAATGGTTGGACTCGATGGTCTTGAGGGTCTTTTCCAACCAAAATGATTCTGTGATTCTGATTTTACAGCGATCACCATCTGGGCACTCACATTGGCTTACTGCTCCTGGCTCTCACAAACGGCTTCTGTTGGTATTTCCTAACAGGGTGGTCTTCAAAGGACTGACCAGGGAGTGTTAAGCGACTCTTCAGCAGATGTGTACAGAGCGCCTGTATAGCTACTGAGCTGGAGTACGTGTAGCAGATGGCTCAGCACGAGACGAGTTGGGCCAAAGGCTCTCTCAAGGTGTGGAATTGCTTGAAATTGAGCAATTGTGGTGTTGGGAACATCGGAGGGAGCAACTGCCCTCAGCACAACAGAGGTCTCAACCCAGAGGACACTGCTGTCCGAGTCTTGGGCTGCGTGGTCTGTGTGGTGCCTCTTCCTGGGGCTGGGGTCAGCATGTGGGTGATGTTCTCTGATGTGGCACTGAGTTGCCACCAAGAGAAAGAGCTGTGAAGTGAAATGAACAGAGGTGATGGTCACCGGAGACTCCTGCTGGGAACAAAACCATCTATGTGCTGAGCTGACTTGATACCTTGGGAGGTTTTGCCAAGGAGTTAGATCAAGGGTACTGCAGGACAACCACAAAGGTTCATCCAACATAGGGACTGGGACCCCATGTGGGCACCTAGGATGCTACTGGAGGGGACGCTGGATGTGTGAAAAGCGATGGCATCACTCTGGTGACAAGAGTGAAGCAGGGGAACCTTGGGGGTGTTCTTAGTCCTTCCCGGGGAGGTGAAGGGCTTGGCAGGAGTGGACACGTCCAGGAGCTCAGAGTCTGGCTGTGCAGCTCATGTTGGGGACAGGGCGTTGGATCTTCTGAATGTTGAACTGCTGAGGAGGGATGGGATCCATCGGACAAGGTGGGACACAAGCACCTTTGCCAACAGCTGAACCTGGTGAGAAAGGCTGTGAAGTCAGTTTGCTAAGGGAGTTACCATAACCTGAAACAAAGGTCTGATGAAGAAGTGTCTGGAGGACAGTGTCCTGGAAGAGGCTCTCCCCAGATAACTGGGGATCTCTCACAGGTACATGAGCCCACGCAGCTGGAAACAAACAGGAGGAATTGGAAATGTGTGTGCAGTTGCAGAGCTGTGAGCTGACTGGGACTGCAGGTGTGTGGTGAGATAGTTCACACTCATCTTTGGAAGGTCACGGCAAGCAGGAGAGGTCCCTGAGGACTGGAAACGGGTGAATGCCGTGCGCGTTTTCACAGATGGCTGAAAGGAGGATCTGAGGAAGAGCAGACGGGTTAACCTTCCCCTCGTCCCTGCGAAGATTACGGAGCAAAACCTCCAAGAAGCCCTTTCTTGAAGGGGCAAGAAGGTGATTTGGAGCGGCCAACGTGGACTTACCAAGGACAAATTGTACCCGTTTGCCTTCTGGGAGAGCCGGCGATGTGGGCAGGGTGACAACCAGCGTATCTTGTGTGTGTTGACTTTAGAGAGGCCTTTGACGCGGTCTCCTGTAGCACCTTTAAGCCACCTCGAGGACACACGGACTGATAAATGGGTGGAAAATTGGCTGCACTTCCCAACTGCAAGAGGCGCAGAGCAAAGTCCAGCTGGGTGTCCCTCCCAGCTCAATACCGAATCGATGGCGTTCAATGACTTTAATAACAACCTGGGTGATGGGATGGAATGTGATCTCGGCAACTTGCTGAGGGGTTTCAGCCTGGTTGATGGGCCGGAATCGCAGCGACCTTGACAGGTGGGAGAAACGGGCTGGCAGGGACCTGGGGACGGTCAACACAGGCGAACGCCAAGTCCTGCCCCCGGGACACGGCGGCCAGGCTGGAAAGTGCAATGCTACCTTGTGCATAAATATTCCAAGTGTGTGTAGTTCACCGTCGGGGTTCCTCTCCTCTTGGTTAGGATCTATTTCCCTCGCTTAGAATAAATACATCTCATTCGGGATCTGTTTGTAAGTTAAGGGAGGTGTGGAGCTGATATCTAACACTCTGCTTTAACTTGCAACCTGCAGGTTTGTTTGTTGGTTTGTTTTTTAAGGCAAGAGACCGTATTCATGCATCTATTCACTGTTAGCAGGTTTTGAGATTGCTCAGTAGTGGCTTCTGTTTTCTCTGAAATGGGACAAAGAGAAGGAACAAAGTCAGTTGTGTAATTCTACTTTAATACATAGGATTGGCTTTTGAGTTTTCAGGGGTTATCCCCTTTTCCCCCCTGCCTTTTCCCCCCTGCCTTTTCCCCCCTGCCTTTTCCCCCCTGCCTTTTCCCCCCTGCCTTCCTTTTTCATGAGACTTACCTGTTTTAATGTTAAGACTCACTCCAAAGCTTCCATAGTATCCTTTGACCTCAAAAACCAACCCAATGTAGTATGAGTTTGGACGTTGTCACACGCTGAGTATGTGCTACCAGTCTACATTATGAGCAGAAGATGCGAAGTCATGGTTTTCCACTGACATATGTTTTAGATGTCGTGAATTATTCTTCATCTGCTTTCTGGGAAGCTGGAAATCTTTTGGTATTTCATAATTCACTGATTCACCTCCTCGAGCCTGGGTGGATTGAGTCAGTTGGAAACGTTACAATGTGCTCTACAGTAGATTTACTTCAAGAATTTTTGGATTAGTTTTTGAACTGAATTTCAAAATTGCCTCATCACCCTATAAAATAAAAAACTTCTATTCCTCTGCTATTTTTCTTTTTTTCATTCTTTTTCCATTGTATTTTTCCCCTCTTCCTTTCATCGTCTTTGGGACACGCGGCACCGAAAGCGTCGATTCTGTTGCTCCGCGTTCTGCTGATCTGGGAAATCCCGGCTCCGTAGAGCCCAGCACCTTATTTGCTCATTTGCTGCTCCTTGTTTTTGTTACTGGAGCAGCTGGGGACTCAAGGGCAGTTAAACCAGGTGTATTTCTTCAGTCTAACAGTTTTGGATGTCGTGATACTAATTTGTACATTTTCCGATGCTTTGCGTAGTTGTATAAATTGGAAGGATTTTAAATTTTTTTCCGTTAAAATTGCTAAATATTTATCCGAATATCCATAGCCAGAAATTGCATTAACACAAACTGCTAGTGCTGGGTGAGCTGTCCCAATTTACCAGTTAATACATCTTTTTTTGGACCATTCCGTATCGTGATCTCGCGTGGGGACTCATTCCAAACATGGTTCATTTGCTCCTCGTTGAATTTCTCAGCCTTTAAACGGAAGCACGTTCACCTATGCAAATTTAGCCCCTTCTTTTATTCAAGAGACCTGTGTGTGCAGCATCTCTTTACATTTTTGCATAGATGTAGTGAAATGAGCTTTTGAATACAGAGAATCATTAACCTTCTGATTTTCAGAGTGTCACTGTTTATCTCTTTTTACTGTGCAAGTTGTGACTTTCATCCTTACATTTGTATGACTGGATGATCGTGGCAAATATAACATTATTATATTAAACGCTAATATATATTTTAATGTTAAGATACTGATTTTTTTCATTAAAGTGGGAGCTTTAGGCATTTCCAGCCCAAGTGGAGCAGGTTGAAATTGTCTATTTCCCTATAGGAAAATGAAGTGTCGTTCTCCGCTGACCCAACTCCTCACTTCACGTTTTATGCTACATATTAAATCATATATGTCGAAACCCTTGAAATAACTGTCCCGAGTGTGATTTTCTCCTCCTGGTCACACTCTGGATGTATAATAAATTAGCGTTTCTTTTAAATGGCAGCTTCTTGTCCTGACGGTAGGTGTAATTTTTAAAAAATTGATTATCTTTTTTTGTTTCCTAAGGTTTTCCTGCAGTGTAAGGATTGTGCAGAGTATCATATTTACATGAAAAATGGTCTTAGCTTGTTTATATACATGAAACATTACTGAATTTCTTTGTATTTATTCTTTTACCCTCTTTTTGAACTGTCAAAGACTTTTGATTGATGGGGCAAAGAGAATAAACATATCACGTAAATTAACGGTTGCAGGTTAGTAATGATACTTAGGAATTATTGTCCAGAAACAAAAACTAAGACACTTTTTTGGATGTGTAATTCCGGTATTTCTGGCCTTTCCTTAATGGTTAATTTGAGAAAAAAGATGCAATAGCCGATATTAATACATCCTAGTTTAAAGAAACTCTAATTAATGTTCCTACTTCCTTGCAGAGCCACTAATTCGTCTCTTAAAAACTTTTCAGTAACAGTTAAAAAACATTTTTGTAGCTTATAGATATTTCTTTATATGAGGAAACTTGAAATTCCATCCTGAATGGCAATAAGATCAAGAATGTCCAGCTTTGCACATAAAATCAAGATGCACACATGAATGTTTTCAGGCTTCCCAAGTAAAAAATCTATATTAGTTGGACTTTTTTTTCCTGCTCAAGATAATTTTCTCTTGGGAAATTTCTCTACTTCAAGTCTCGTATTTCCTGCCATCAGTCGAAGTGGAATTTGTTTTGTATGGGGGGGAAAAAAAAACCTCATGGTGAAATATCCAGCTCCATATCCAGGGTCTGAGTATCCGTAACATTTAGGTCTGATGATATGTTTTCAAATAAGATTAGCTGAGAATTGGAAAATAACTCCCTTTGCCCGAAATCTTCCCACATTTCTGTTTCAAAGACAGCTCCTTGTTTTCTTTTACCCTTTCAGTATTTATAAAACATTTCAGTTATTCCTAGTAGTTATTTCTGCAGTTATTTATACTTGTTACTTACACTGAAAGTTCTTACAGAAGATATTGAGTGTTTGCCAAACTAACTTGGCAAGAGGAGAGCCTAAAAGAAATGATTTTGTAATATTAGATGAAATCCAGTGAATTATTTACAAAGAAGAGTCATTTACAAGTGTCTGAAACAACTTTACCAGTTCATCCATTTATTTAATTTTTTAAAATTTTTTTATTATTATTAACATGTCACCATAGTTCTTGTGCAACTGGTTTAAATAGAATTAGATTTTTCTTTTGCCCATGGCGTCGCCTTAAGCTTAGTAGTTTCTAGTAGAGCTTGAAGAAGATCACTTTGGCTGTTCAAGGGTTAAACAGGGAATAGTTGAAGCTACTGAAGAAAGAGCTGTGAGACATTTAGGTGTTTGAACCTCCGGTGCCGATGTTGAAACCCTGTGGTTTAAAATACGTTGAGGTGGTCCATATGGAACCCATACGTGAGGGTACGGCGCCGATTTTGATGTGGAATGACGCGCTGTGATTTGGCACCGTTGGAGTGAAGTGGGTCTGTCTAGATGCGGAAAGCCAAATTCTGTTCTGTGCTACCGAACTCTTCCCTAGGTTATAAAAAAGCTGACGAGCCTTTCATGAAGTGAATGGTATTTATAGTCCCAGGAACTGAATTGGTCCAACAAAACTTAAAAATACGGACATCACGTATGTGAAGTCCACGTGCACTGGTTGCTACGCTACTGATACACAGTTGTCAAACAGTTTCGCTTTTTTGTTGCTCATTTAACTACAAACACTGTCAAGCAAAAAGTCCTTTTAAATAAATTATTGAATTTATAGCATTTTGCTGTGTATATTAATGGATTTTTTTTTTTCCTCTCTTTCAGAGCGTTCAGTCAGAAAAGGGCTGCAATCGAAAGAGAATATGCACAGGTAGGTGCTGGAATCATCTTAACGTCTCTTTATTCATTAGCAGATTTTCCGTGGTGTACGTTTTCTCATTTACCCTTTCTGTAATTCGCTTAGTATGAAAGTATCTGGTGGAAATTCGGAATGAGAAAGTTTGGCCTGTGTGGGACTTTAGGCCCCTTCTGTGTTTTCATGGACGTTTTGCCTTGAGGAAGTTCTTGGGTACAAAAACCATTTTCAACATTTTTTTTTTGCCAATTTATTATAAAGTCAATCAATTCTTGGAGGTTTTCTCAGAAGCGAGTGCGAAACTTGAGCTAAAAGTCAAATCAGGTCACTCGGAGGAGAGGAAACGTGTTCTGGCATCCTCAGTCCAAAATAAATTCACATTCTTCAGTAAGAGCCGCTTCCCATTCAGCTGAAATAAAAGCAGCCAGATTTGGCCTCATACTTGTGATAGTGGAATGAATTCTGATT
The DNA here is from genome assembly GCA_013399365.1 of Pampusana beccarii. Lineage (NCBI taxonomy): Eukaryota > Metazoa > Chordata > Aves > Columbiformes > Columbidae > Pampusana > Pampusana beccarii. Next base: position 137,382 of record VWYH01004337.1, on the reverse strand, counting down.
TGTTTGGGAGGAAGGAAGGAGGACTGATTTTTCCCCTTTCCAAAATTAAAAAGCATCTGATAAGGTGCAGCTTAATTTACAGTAAAGTCTCTTGGAGCTTAAGTCCAAGTCCAACAGATTAAAAAATACATTACTTTCTTTCCAAATAGATTAAAGGTAGAATAAAACACAAGTGAGGGAGCTCAGTTTCTGAAACAGGATTTCCAAATGCTTTCAAACTGCGGTGTATGCATTTTGTAGTCCTAAATTTTCTGCATGGGGTCTCGGCCTGAAACTCGGCTGAAAACATTCAGTAAATCAAATGAAACTTGTCCTGATATTTAATCCGAATGCTCACAGTGGTGCTGTAAGGGTCTGCAGTTATTGGCGCTCCAGTTCTTTTGTTGTACATGAATTTACATTGATTACAGCGGCAGTTGCACTTAATTTGATTAAATATAGCAATTTTTCAATGACGGAATCGATAGAGGCCTAATGAAACTTCGATTAAAAGCGTCTGTTCTTTCGCGGTTTTCGTAACGACATTGTAGAGAATTTAAAATCAATTCTTAATACATCTATGCATTTTACACTGGGAACGTTTTCTATCCGCAGAGGCAGTTTTAGCGTTCGCTGCGTTTGGGGCTTAGTCTTGCTAAGTTGGAAAAACAATTACATTCTCAGATTGGGAAAGCTCAGTCTTAACAACTGAGGCTTTCAGACACTTGCATTTAAAACCCCCCGACTTTCCAGCTGCATCATTTGAGATTCATCGAGCGGCATCTCCCATGAATGAAGTTTTGTGGGGTGGCTTCCTCGGTTTGCCCATAAGTGCACAGTTCAAGAATAACGTTGGATGTTTCTTTTTTTTTGGGGGGGGGGCTCATCAAAAGGATTTTCTGTTTTCGAGAGAGTGCTAAAATTTCGCAGCAACTGGAATCGAAATAGATGCGAAGTCGTATTCATCGCCGGTGGGAGATTCCTTTGCAAGCGCTAGAAATTCTCGGTCAGTGTTTTCACCGATTCTGTCCAAATGCCTTTTGTCACCTTGGGGAACTCGGAATATTCTCACTTAGGACTTTTTTGGCAAGCTACATAAATAAATGTGGAAGAGCGGACGGTGAAAATAAGTTTCCCAGAGTTGAATGCTTTGTTGGTTTAAAAAACTTGGATGCGGATGCGCCGCGCTCGGGTGCCAAATCCCTATACACAGGGTGCTTTTGTTTGCAGAAGGAGAACCTGTACAAATGATAGTGAAACACAAGCGTTCCGTGTGTGTAATTTATCCCTAATTCCATGGTAAGTGGCTCGAATGTACGTGGCGAATTACAGGATTTCTCTGTGAAGTGTCCTGCGTCTTGTATTATCAAGGGAGGTTTTTGCTGCCTCTTTTCACCAGGTTGTTGCTGTTGAAGCTTTTCCGAGTTGTTTTTCTGCTTGTTGTCTGCACCCCATGGGTTCTTTACCAGCTTTTCTAGGCTTGGCTGTCGTAGAAACGGGAAAAATATTTGACGTATGAGCCCTAGCACTGCAATTCTTTCTAGATCCGTTGTGAATATACACTCAGCTATTTCATTTGTATTTTCAATACTGCGTTATTTTATATGTGCTTAGAGCCTTACCTTAATCTCCAGAATGGCCATGGACAGTATTCCTAGTCATAGCGTTTAAATTGCAATTTATTATTATTAGCTATTCTCTGTAATTAATCGGTGCCTAAGAATGCTCTTTTGTTAGGTGAACAAACAACCTGGTGGATATGTAATTTTTTTGCTAGTAAAAAACTATTTTACCTTGCACGTTAAATAGGTAAAATGGGATTTTCTTGAAGATTACAATTATATCTCTGCTGTACTTTTTATTAGGATTTAATAATGACTTTTCCCGGTCTGTGTCACCTCCTGAGAACGCAGAGGCGACCGTGTCGTGTTTTCTCAGGCTCAGTATTTAGGGATCATCATTTCAGGGTAAAACGTGACTTCAGGCAGTGGACCTGGTGTATTCTTTGGTCCGCGAGTAACCTCGAGGAGCTGGAGCTGTGAAACGCGCTACTCATCTCACCTATGCTAATTGGGTTGCTCATTGAAGACATCGATAACGTAGCATAAAAGGTAGGAAAGTCCATCCTGGAGCTGCACAGGAGCTTCACATTTGAACTGAGTTGCAAGTTGAGGTTTCTTTTCAGATTTTTTTTTAAAAAAAAAAGGCACTAATTGTTAATGATTTTTTATCCTGACCGCGTTTTCTAGAGGTCAAATTAACATTGAAGAGATGCGTGTGCTCGGTAGGACCGGCGATCTTATCTGCGATCCGGAGGGAGCGGATGGGTCGCCTGGTGTCGATTGCTCGGTCCCTTGCGATGAGAAACTCGATACATTTAAAACGTTTTAAAATACGGAGAAAAGCAAAGGTGGTGTCGTTCGGATCCGCGCGTTCCTGTCGTTACTGAAGCGCAAGCGCGTCCTTTGTATCAATGACAATAACGACAATTTCTTTTATATATCCAAATAAGATTTATGGGCTACATCCCCAAACAATTGCTTGACGTTTTTTTCCTTGCTCTATTGTTTTTTCTTGCTTAAAATCGAAACGCTGACCATTTCTTTTGCCATCTGCTGACAAGGATACTGGACTGTTTTTCATCAGATATAATGGCTTTTTAAACAGTTATTTAGTAGATTAAAATTCTAAGGGTTCAAATGAGAGATTTCCCCTCCATGTCATATTACCTGATTATTTTCTTTGCTGTTCTTTTACCACGTAGCCCAACGCTTTGTGTTAACTGATTTATCCTTGTACCGTGGAAACTGGAAAGGTGACAGTATTTCCTTAATAAGGAATTAGAGAAATGGGGTGAATTTTAGCCAACGTAATACAGGTCTTTTTGTTAGAATGGGAACTAGATCCCTAGTCTTGAATTTTATATATTAAAAAAAAAATTAAACGGAAGGCAATTTATGCAACTTTTGCTTCAACAGTAGAATTCCAATATTTTTTTTCTTCCTTTGCCTGGTAAAATGCTTTGAGTTTTATAGAGGAGAAGCCCTGTACGAGTAGATTAAAAAGGTTAAAAAGAGGTAAGTTGTGCTTTAGTAGATCGCAGCCAACATTCTTGAACATCCAATCGCTCCACTTGTAGTCAAATGGAATCTTTCAACAAAGAAATGTCTTCTTTTTGAAAATATATGGCTTTATTGCAGTGTCGCGGGAGGAAGAGCAACGGCACGGGAGGTAAATACATTTATTTCAGCCCTGCACACGTTCCCTGCAGTGATTCAGAAATCCCACGTGGCCCCAATTTTTTTTTATCAATTAAAAAAAGAAAAATTCGGCGTGAAACAAAGTCCTCCCTCTGACTCAGCAGCTGTGTAATGAACTTGAGCTTCCTGCCTTGAAAATCCAACAGGCAACTTTCCGTTGGTTCATTCCCCGGAGTCTGGACAGAATGATTTTGTTTTCTATTCTTTTTCAGCCCAATGGATAATGGAAGTTTCTGTGGCTTTAGCCAGAGCAGGAAGAGATTGTAGATTTTAAGGGCGAGTCCCCGACTTGGGGACAAACAAGAAGCAGCGTAAGTTGACTGGTTGGTAGCCTGTTTTCTAAATTATATGAATAACATAAAATAATATTAAATTCTTTCCGTCTTCCTTTGAGGATGACATCCCTCTAATATTTCAGTCATTTGTCTTGGTTTTGATTTATGACTGAAATCAATGACTTTTGTAATCAGCAGCGATTTAAAAAATACCCGTGAAATGAGCTTTTCGGGTGGGTGGGGAAGATGTATGTTGAAGATTTAAGAATATCTTCGCTTTTAGGGAATTAAGAGCTTTGACTTCTCCACTCCAGCTCGTGCGAGGAGGGATTTAGTTGGTAATTAGCACACATACGGAAACTAATTATTTTTGTCTGGCTTATCTTTTGAAGAAACTTGGCTGTAATTCCACGATTCCTCTGCTGAGAAACTTCCTCTTGCAGTAAGTGAGCAGACGATGGAGAAATCAGTGAGCTGAATGGTCGCTGTATCTGGATGGATTCGATAGTTCACGTGGAAGACAGCGAATCGCCTTGAAGTTTTGTGTATTTATTATATTTTGTAACTTTCTGTAGGAAACAGGAAAAATTCCGAGTGACATCTTTTTTTCCCACAAAGGATTTCACAGCGTGCGCAGGTTTGGGCTTTTTCACGTTGATCTGTTTTAGAAGACAGACGACAAAATCTTGAAGAAAACCTCCGAGTTTTCTTTATCTAATCCTTCTCTTGAGATTTTCAGTATCTTTACTGCGCTGTTTTAAATCTCTTTGGAAAACCACGTCCCGCGGGGCTCACGCTGGCGCTGAGAAGCGATCCCAGAGCCTTGGGCGTTATTCAACCCTCTATCTATAGGTTTAAGGTGGCTTCATTCTGTCTCGCACAGCATTTTAATAATTTGTCACTTGTTCTTTTACTGAATATGAAGAAAACCCACGTTGTCCTCCCAAGCCAGAGCGGTGGCCTCGCCGTTGGAGGCTGGAGGGAGATTTTCTGCACGACCTTTTTCCGGCTGCGTTTGTGGCTGCGTGAATACGGCGCCTCTTTGACTTCGAGTTCGTTTCTTATCTCTGCAGAGATAAGAGCTGCTGAAATCTTAGAATCCCGGATCTAAATAGAATTTTCTGCCTTTCCCTTGGTAGGAATTTCTATAGACGTCAACACTGGGCCAGGCTCTCACTGCCCTCATTGGAAAAAATTCTCCTGCTTGGTCATCTTGCTCCGGTTGATCCCATTGTCATAGAAAACCGAGTCAGGCAAGTTGGCTTCTCAACATGCTGCAGCTCTTTCTGAGCGATTTCTAGTATGGAAAGGAGAAACGGTAAAAAGTATGGGGTTTTTATTAACCTAGAGCCTTCAGAAGTAGCCGATGGCTTTGGGTGACACCCACGTCACCGCTGGCACGTGAAGCTCGGGACAGCCCGATTTCTCCACCTTCCACCTCCAACCATCCTTTCCTGCCTCAAGATCTGTAGGAGAACGCGTTTTGTTTGCTCTTTCTTAGTCTACCGAGCGACTCCAGTTCTTGTTGTCAATGTCTGATCCTCTTGGTTAGTTACTTCCTTGCTGATTTTTTGTCCTGTTTGGTTGATGAAAGCACTGAATAACCGGAGAGTCTTGTGCGGGTGCTTGGAAAGCTCAGCTGAAAATGATTCTTTTGAACTCTTACTTATTGATCAAGTGGAAAAAAAGGTGAGAAATGCTCAGGAGTGGGTTCTTATGGAAATATCACCCGTTTTATTTTTGCAAAAAGCAGAATCTGGTTGGTCCAGATGTTTATTAGATAGTGTTCTCTTGTCTGAGGAACAGCATCTGCTTGTACATGTATCTCGTCTTCTGATATCCCAGCATTTAATGGACATCAGTAAGTCAACAGTTTTGTGTTTCAAGGTGCCGGTTTTATGGACGTGTTGATTAACAAGTCGTTTTCCTCATTAATATCTCCTGTTCTCCGCAGTACTAATGTGCTGGTTTGTGTTAAAACGCAAGCAAACTCTACAGAATATAGATACGGATTGTGTGCTTTGTTATAAATGTCATCGCTGCCCCGATAGTGGGTGTATTACCGCTGATTCCCCCTCCTTGTCCACCAGAATTTCCCCAGGTTGAATTTCTCAGTAGCTTCTGCTCCTTTTTCCCATTTTATTTGTGCTTTTTTCTGAAAGCCTTCTGCATGAATCCGCACTTTTCTGTAGTTATCTGACAAATCTATCTGTCTCAATTTTTGCTTGCTCTTTGTTTTGCCCGTTTTTCTTCGTTTGGAGTAATTAATTCCTTTTCACGAGCTGGGGAGAGTTGTTCCGTATCTCTGTTTGCTACGTCCTCTATTTACACAACTTCGTCAGGTCCAAATCAGTGATCTATAAGGCATCCCCGCTTTCCAGACCAAGAATTTAATCATCTGTTTGTCTAAATGAAAGTCCCAACAGTCGTCTTGCTGCGCGCTTTCAAAAACCGAAAGCCAAAACCTTAGAAATTAAGAACTTGCTTGCGTTTTACTTCCTAGAGGTGCCTTGAAATCAGTAAAAGCTCTCAATTTTTCTAGAAGAAAATTTTCTACCAGGAAAAAAGTCTTTTTAAAGTATTCCTTGGCAAAATAATTTGGTTTATTTATGTATTTATTAATTTTGGGGGGGCGTGTGCCATCATTTCGTGTCCCCGACAGGGCCATCATCCATATTGATGACTCGCTTCGGTCCCTAATACATATGGTTCCAGAAGGAAAACACCTGCTTGATGCCACCTTTATATTATATTATATTTTATTCTCCTGTAGTCGAACACCATTCAAAACACCGGGTTATATCAAGAAGAGCTTGAAGAAAAGAAAGTGGAAGCTTTAGTCGCTATTCACGCCATTCTTTCCGACGCAGCGTGGAGAATCGGCGGCCGCGGCCGCCCCAAAGACGGGAGCTGCTCCGTTTCAGAAATGGTTGGGGACGCTATTGTGAATTTTAGAATAACTTGTAGAGACAAGTTTGACAAATCAGGTGTTATAATGGGATTATTGACACTATTCTGCGCTTGTCACAGCTCAGCCTCTCCGGGCACGTTTCCCTTTTTACCGCCAAACAAGAAGCTCTTTAGAATTCTCTATATTAAATGTCCATTTAACGTTTAATATAATATACTCTGCATGGAACAAAGACTGTAGGTCTGTGTGTGACATTCCAAACAATATTATCGGTGACCTTCTTTCTCTATCTACAATTTGCATTCAGTTGTTCGTGTACTTTTTCTTCTCTCAGAAACGCTCCAAGGGAGGGGAAAAATAGTCAGATACCTGATTTAGTTTTTGTCTCAGTGTTCTGTTAGATTAAAAAAAAATCAAAATGCCTTCTGCTGAAATATTTGTCCATTTAAAAAGAATTTGAAAAGGCAGCCTTTTAAAAACTCTAAGCTCTCCGCTACAGTTTTTATGGAATTCTTTAGGTTAAAATAATATTGCTCTAAGAACAGAGGTGGACTGTCAGCTTCTATTTTCAGAGAAAACATCTAGTTCCTTATAAAGGGGGTTGCTAAGCTTAGAATTATGCTGTTCCTACAAAGAAAGCCCTTCATAAAGAAACTCTGGGTTTTGCCCGACTGATGCAAGTTTCTCTTAGCCGGCTTGTAGCCCTTATTTTTCTTTCCAATTGCTGCGCTCGGAAGCATCCGCCGCCTGGAATTTTGATCCCCGTAAGTGCTCTACTTTCAGATGAAAAACTTTATTCTTAAAAAACCTGTTCGTTTTTCCTCAGCCTCTTCAGTTTTCGTGAACCAGGCAGTCTATCTTGCAGTCTGTGGAATTAACCCGGGAGCTGCTTCTATGTGCATCGCTGTTTGCTTTACTGTAAGTTCGGGGGGTTTTTTAACAGCATTTCAGCTTTTTTTCAGGTTCCAGAAGTGGGATTTCTTGTTTTCTAACCCGTTCAATCCAGTCATCCCTCCCAATATCTGCTTTTCTCTTTGCTGTGATTTATGAGGGCAGGCTTGTCACAACTCGATGCTTCGAAAATAAATAAAATCCCAACTTTGGGTCTCCAAGGCAGCACCAATAGCAGCACTGAGTCCTAACTCCATGCCAGCACTGGGCTCCCTGCTCTTGTCCCCCTCTAGTTGAATTCCTTTTTAATGTGTGTGTTTTCACCTATCTTGTCCAAGAGTACACAAGAAATAGGCTCTTTATTTTTATTTCCTACCTTCCCATCTCCATATGCCTCACGGGCATCGCGTATTCATCTCCAAGTTCTTTAAGTCTGGCTTTGTCACCCCCTAAATACAGATAATTATACCTATTTCTTTTAAACCTTAGGAACAGCTTGGGAGCAAGGAGTGGGATACACTCGATATTCAAGGCCAGGCTGGACGGGGCTCTGAGCAACCTGAGCTGGTGGAAATGTTCCTGGTTGGACTTGATGACACCTAAAGGTCCCTTCCAACCCAAACCGTTCTGTGATTCTGTGTTTTGGAACATGTGAAAGTTACCACTAAGGCGACTCAGTGGAAGAGCTCACACCCTATTATTATTTTTTTTTAATTCTTTTTTAAAGGAAAAGATTATTCCAAGCGTATTTCAGTGGCTGTTGGTTTCATCCTGGTTCTCATACCCTTCTCTTGATCAAAAACTGGTTCTTCCACCCAAGGAGATGGGTGGCAGGACGATGGGTTAGGATTGAAGGTGGAGTTGTCCGTCTTTCAGTCACGGACACAACTGCATCTTCCAGAGAAATGAAGCTCTATTTCTACTCTTAATTTCAGATGACACCAAACTGGGAGGAGTGGCTGGCACTGGAAGGCTTGTGCTGCCATCAGAGACCTGGACAGGCTGGAGAGTTGGGTGGGGAAAATTTAATGAAATAGAACAAGGGCAAGTGTAGAGTCTTGGATGTGGGCAGGAACAACCCCAGGTTCCAGTGTAAGTTGGGGAATGACCTGTTAGAGAGCAGTTTAGGGGAAAGGGAGCTGGGGGACCTGGGGACAGCAGGGTGCCCATGAGCCAGCACTGGGCCCTTGTGGCCAGGAAGGCCAATGGGACCTGGGCTGGATCAGAAGGGGGTGGTCAGTAGGTCAGAGAGGTTCTCCTGCCCCTCTGCTCTGCCCTGGTGAGACCACATCTGGAATATTGTGTCCAGTTCTGGGCCCTCAGTTCCAGNTGAGAAGAAACTTCTTCATGGGGAGGGTGGCAGAGCCTGGCCCAGGCTGCCCAGGGAGGTTGTGGAGTCTCCTTCTGTGCAGCCATTCAAACCCGCCTGGACACCTTCTGTGTGACCTCAGCTGGGTGTTCCTGCTCCGGGGGATTGCACTGGATGAGCTTTCGAGGTCCCTTCCAACCCCTGACATCTGGGGTTCCTGGAGCTGATCTGGTCCCACCCTCCTGCTCAAAGCTGGGCTGCCTTTAAAGTTCAATGAGGTTGGCGAGGCCCTCAGCCCTTTTCAGTGTGGAGATTCCCAAACCAACGTGAGGCTGTTTTACTCTCATAAAAAGACATATTTTCACTCTCACAGCTGTTGGACTCCCCAGGCCCTTCCCCAGCCACCTCTTTGGCTGTTTTGTCCCCATATTTTTCACAGTCCCCTGGTAATGGCTGCACCTTCCTTTCCACATTTTGTTCTCTTCTTCTTGTTCTCACCTTTGGGGCTGGAATAGTTTCCTCAGGCCTAGCAATGTTTCTTGGTAAAAAGACAAATATTTGGTGGATGAGCATCACCTGTCATCCCTTCGCTGTATTTGTTAGCACACCATAAACAAGCTGAAAGCCATTTGTCTTTTAACTTTCTTTTGTTTTGTGGATTGGTGGGTTTTTTTGCATTTATGCATTTTCTCAGCCCTGCATTTGTTGTGGAGCCATCAATTAAAAAAATCCTTTGTATTCCAACATTACTCTGCTGCTTTACTTGATTAGTATGTTCTAATGTTCTAAAACCAGCAATCACTGAATTGCCTGGGAGCTTAATTAAAAAGAAAATGTTTATTTAATGCGGAAATAAAGGTACATAGAGTTTCACACTTCGTTTTATCTTGAATTGGGCTAGTTAATTTGACCAAAGAATTTCTTTGTGATTGATCTAGTTCAGCTGTTTTTCCAATGTTAGGCAAAGGTAATTCCTAAGATTTCTTATTCCTTTCATCTACGGGACTTAAATGGTTGATTGCACCTTGTTTATAGCAATAAGGTGGTTTTGGATTATGTGTGACTCCAGGTATTTTAAGCAGCGATATTTCTGAGAAGTTACTTTTCGTATTTCTCCGATGATGTTACCTTAATTTCACAGAGGATAAGGTGTCTATTGGTTAAAAAAAAATGAAAAAATAGATAGATAAACTTGTACATATGCTTTAAAAATGCCTGAACGTACTTTTACAGGAGCAGCTCGTCGTCCTTTCAGTTCTAGAGCGGCCCCTGACCCCAGCGATCCAGATTTTACGCTTGGCGCTTTTAGCGGTTTGGGAGCTGCATGTCAGGTAAACAGGGCAGAACCTCTTGGCCGCTCAAGCTGTTTGGCTTAGGCCGAGGATTCCTTTATAGGCCACACTAGATGTGTTCTTAACTATTTCTAAAAAAACACCCTCCGCTCCCTTCTTCCCCTTTGCAATTTTGAAAGTTGCGCTTTCAAGAGCTGTACGAACCGGAACGTGTTGACAGCTGTAAAAAAATCCAACAGAAGGGGAATGTTTAAGTCAAATCTCCCGTAAATGACGATTCAGTGTAAGACCCTACGTATACAGTAGTTGACTTGTTCGGTTTTTGTACCGATAAAAGGCCTTTTAGCAGCTGCCTGAGGAAGAGGAGGGAGAAAAGAACCGTAAGGTTACTCAGGAGTCCAAATTAAGAAAAGATGTGCTGCTGATCTGACAAATATGTGCTAGCAGCAAAAATATGTAGATAATCTATATGATCTAGGCAAGCGTGCTGCTTTTTGGCTTCTTAATCAATAATAGGGAAGCGTTCATTGAAAAAAATAGTCGTTTGCCTGTGTTTGAACAAACCGTCGCGAAACGTGAACAAAAAGTAGGTGTCACATCAGCTTTTAGATCCTCGGTGATGATTTCTGATAGTTCATTAAAAAGTGGTTGTTGCCTCACGTATTGATATTTTAGGCCTATGTGGCCAGCAATCAAACTCACTTCAACCGGGTTAATCCCTTATGCATTATTTTACAAGGAGTAAATAACAGTGTCTTAAGTTTCGTGCTCTATTTTTCGGCAGTGCCAAAGAGCTTGAAGATTCCAGTTTAGAACTGCTTAAAAAAAAGAAAAATAGTGGGAGTTTTTGAATACAAAACCAACAGTGATGAGGGAGCATCCTGTGCAGCCGGATTCTGGAAGAAATATTGGGGTATTTTGGGTAAATTTAACAAAACTATTAAAACTGTAAAAAATAAGGATGCACATAAGCGTGTTCTTGAAGTAGAACACTGAACTGAAGCCAAAATGGGGAAGAAATTTGTGTTATGGCATCCATTCTAATTAGCAAAAATTCATGTATGCAAATGACTCCTTTAATTACAAGGATGAAATAGTGAAAACTGTGATTCAGTCTCTGGCAGTTTCAATGAAAATGCCACGTTGGCGATTTTCTTCATCTCTGAAAGTCTTGCGACTTGGTTTAGTTGTTTTCCTTGGGTTGGATCCCGTTAGTTACAGCAACTTGATAACAATTTTTCAGTATTTTCCAGGAAAAAGAAAATTAGTCTGCGCAATAAGCTGGATATTGGGAGTTTTCCATGTCTATTAAAATAAATTAACTCCTTACTTCTATATTGAGCAAACACTTCAAGACACATGAATGAGGTATAAATCTAGTGTAAGTATAGTGCAGGAACAAATCCTTAGCATTGATTTGGGTTTGAATTTATATATGTAAACCATTCTTTTCAGTCGCTGAAGTAGTTTTAATGATTGTATAGACTTACTCCTCCTATACCTTTTTCAGGTTTTTGAGATATTCTTCTGTTTTTTCTGCTTGACCGATGTTCTTACTGCTGTTCATTCCACTGGGAAGATACTTAACCCACTGATTTTGCAGTTTAAAGGGTAGTTTGTCGTATTTTCAACAAGAATAAAAGCACGTTTCATGCTGGTTGCAAACAGCAGCTAATTGAGCAGGAGGAAAAGATCCCAGCACTGGTTTTCTTAGCGCGGATTGTGGACAAATGTGGCTCAAAGCTTTTTTTACCTTCGCAAACCATAAAGAGGTAGTTTAAAATTAATAAAAAAAAAAGGGGGCTGGTCACATATTTTTGAGATGTGAAATTGCGAGCGACTGGGTTTCCTGCTGCTCAGGATTCCAAATTACATCTGTGTTTGCTTTTTGATCGTCTGTCCGAACGGGCTAGTGAGAAATTTGCATTTTTCCCATCAAATAGGTTTTTTTTCTGTTTATAGCAGTGTCTTGAAATACATTTTCTGTCCGGTGTTGGTTTTCTGGTTTTGCTTTTCCTGATCATTTCTGTTCACTTGAGGCAGAGCAAAGAATCAGTGTGAAAACCCTGCAGTAAATGTGGCTGAGGGTGGGATTTGTGAACAGGATTATTTTTTCTGTTTATAAAAGTATCTTCTTCTGGATAAGAAGGATAAGACACTGTCTACCTTTTAATAACGAGCTTTCAAATATACAACTGTTATCAGGTGTAATGATGATAACTTTTTTTTTACTTCTTATAAGAATATCTGATGAAGATTGAGGGGGGGAAGCAAAGTTTTGGGTGGATGTGCTTCTTTTTAGGCCTTTGGTTTTGAAAATGTGCTGTAAATATGGACATACTGCTGTGAGATGGATAGAAAAAAATATAAAGGGTAACACTGGACAAATTAATCCAGGTTGTGTGGGCTGTGAGAGAATGAGAATGAAACTGGAATGGTGTGTAGTCCTGTAGACCTAAGCTAAATTTTCCATACAGGCGTTCATATACGTAAAAGAAAAGAGTAAATAAGCATCCTTTTTTTTCATAGATTCACAAAATAGTTTTGGTTGGAAAAGACCCTCAAGATCATCGAGTCCAACCATTAACCCACCCCTGGCACTGCCCCATGTCCTGAGAACCTCATCTCCGTCTGTCCAACCCTCCAGGGATGGTGACTCCAGCACTGCCCTGGGCAGCCTGTTCCAATGCCCCACAGCCCTTNGGCCTGCTGGCCACACCAGTGCTGGTCCCAGCCAGGATGCTGTGGCCTCTTGCCCACCTGGGCACACACTGGCTCGTGTTCAGCCGCTGTCACCAACACCCCCAGGGCCTTTTCCACCGGGCACTTTCCAGCCGCTCTTCCCCAGCCTGTAGCGCTGCCTGGGGTTGGTGTGACCCCAGTGCAGGACCCGGCACTTGGCCTTGGGGAACCTCAGACAATTGGCCTCAGCCCATCGATCCAGCCGGTCCAGACCCCTCTGTTTGGCCTTCCCACCCTCCAGCACATCAACACTGCACCCAACTTGGTGTCATCTGCAAACTCACTGAGAGTGCGCTGGATCCCCTCATCCAGATCGTTGATAAAGAGATTAAACAGAACTGGCCCCAACACTGAGCCCTGGGGACACCACTCCTGACCGGCCCACAACTGGATTTGGAATTTTGAAAGATTGTCCATCATTCACGTTCTACTCTCAGATCTCAAGTCTGAGAAGTGAAGATTCCCCACAGCTGGTTCTGCCGTATTCTGCTTCAGTTTTCTTTGCCAACGAAACTCATCACCATGACCGATTTGTTGGTCATTTTTCGTAATTTGGAACAAAAGATTTCTGCCCAGTTGATGACAAAGATTCTCTTTTGTCTCCTCCATTTAAAAGCAAAATTCCCCCCTCACATAAGAACATTAACAACATGAAAAAAAGCTTAAGAAATTAGAATCTAGATGCAAACAATTTCTGGAACATCTCATGCAAAACGCTTTTGGATGAAGATTCCGCTGTGAGTTCTTATAAATATCTTTAAGAAATATCAAGACGTTGCTAAAACTGCGCCCTTTTTCGCAGATGTACCTCTACCCCAGGCCTATTTCAGGGAATGTTTGACATCTGCCCTGTTCCCTTTTTCAGTTTACGAAACTAAAACGGTGTTTTTGACAGGAACCGAGTCGTTGCTCTGATGGCTCAGGCACCTTTCGTTGAGCAGAGGGATTCAGGAATGACTTCACAGCCTTACCCGGTAACAATTGCACCAACCAGGCAGAATCAGGCTTTGCAAAAAAAATGGTTTTTACTAATATTGGTCGCTTACAGTAAAAGAACAAAACCCACACAACCTATCGATTATCTGGGGTAAAAATGCATTTCCTTTAGCGAAGAAATGAGGCTTCTGAACTTCAAAACTGATGTCATTTCCTTTGTAGCAATAGTTACATACCAAATATAAGTAAGGATTATGGTTTGGGGGGATTTTTGTTTTCTTTACCAGCAGGGCCTTTTAATCCCCTTTGGCTCTAATCTGTCCAACCTTAAGAGCTGTTTCTTAGAAGGCCACTTTATAAAAGTTATTTCTAGGAATATAAAGCTGTATTTCTGATGCTTGAGACGTTACTGTTGGGACCAGGGTTGGACCAGACCATCTGCAAAGGTCCCTTTCAACCTCCAACAGGCAGGATCTCTCCGATTCCATTTAATATTTTTATTTTATAAATGGAATCAGAGAGATCCTACCTGTTTAACTTCCTGTCCAATAATGTGTTTTCACGTAGCTTGTAGACTTTTAAAAGTTCGGCTCCCTATTTTATTTTATTTCTTTTATTAAATGACCTCTTCTTGTGCTGTGATATCTCTAGTGAAAGCATTTTTGCTCAGTGCCAGCAGTTCAAACCTTCATAGAACAACAAAGGTCACTTGCAGATACATAAAAACTGAGGGGAACAGAGATCTTTAATTAGTTTTTGAAGGCCGCTAGCGAATGTGAGGGCTTCGTCAATGCATTTCTAGCATGAACAGCCTTACTTTTGACCTGGCCCCTATTCCTTGCATTCACGCAGTGCGGTTTGCAGCGAAATCTTCGCTTGCCGAGGAGCCTCTTGCAATCCCGCTCTTGCAATGGGCTCCAGAGAGAAATCAAAAGGTTTGATTGCCAGAAGCAATTGTGCTACTTAAGCAGCTCTTATAATATGTGGAGGCTGCTTTGTAAAACCTAGAGAAACGACGAGCGTTTCAGTTCCTTCTCTTCCAGCGTTTTGTTTCTCTTGAGCTATTTACTTTTCGGTTTTTATGATGGCAGTGCTGTTATCCTTCTGTGCTCGATCTCCTTTCTTTTTAGGCTGTCTCCATTGGTGCCTCTGCTCCAGGTCCTGGTTGAAAACACATCTGCTTTACAGTTCTACTGACTTACTTGGCTTCCTGCATTGAGCAGTCAGTGCTCATAGCTCTGGATTTTGGGGTTGTCACAGAACCACAGGCTGGTTGGGGTTGAAGGGACCTCTGGAGATCCCCCAGTCCAACCCCCCTGCTCACACAGGGGCACAGAGCAGATCACCCAGGATCCCAGGCGGGTTTGAATGGCTCCCAGAAGGAGACTCCACACCCGCTCTGGGCAGCCTGGGCCAGGCTCTGGCACCTCCCAGCACACAAGTTTCTCCTCATGTTCCCATGGACCCTCCTGTGTTTCAGTCTGTGCCCGGTGCCCCTCACCCTGGCGTTGGGCCCCACTGAACAGAGTCTGGTCCATCCTGACACCACCCTGAGATATTGATCCATTGAGCACATCCCGCTCAGCTTCTCTGCTCCAGCTCAACAGCCCCAGCTCTCACTCTCTCCTCATCAGAAAATGAAAACGAGCACATAATTGTGTGGGGTGAGTCGCTGGGTCTCCTGAGGCTGAGGTTTGAAGACGCGTAGCATGACGAGACCTTCCACACTCAGCATTTCCATGGGAGGCGTCTGGCGTCCTCAGCGTTTGAGCCAGATCCAATGTTCCCAGCCTGAGCTACATCCCACGTGGCTGTTGGACACGTTGTGTGTCGAGGAGGCCACGCAGGACAGGGACAGAGGGCCCTGCAGGTCTCTCTGCTCCGGTCAAGAAGTTTCAGCATACGGGAAAGGTGATGGAGCCAAAATACCGGACGCAAGATATATTGGTGAGAAGTGTTGTCTAAGTACCAGGCAGCATTTCTGCCTCTTGGTAAGTTGTTCTTCTAGGTGCTTTACTATCGATGCTACAACTCCCAGCCCTCTCCTATGTGTGTATTATCGCATGACGTTGAAAATTCACCACCTGCTGGTTTTGACAGCCGATCTCTGGCTGTCTCAGCTCTAAACGTCCTGCTCGTCGTGCCTTTTCCCCCTGCTGCAGCTTCACTGACCTTCCCAAGCAACCGAATAGGAGTTTTCTGACATCCCGTCGTGTTCCGGAGCAGCACGGATGTCACTTCAGTTTCTTTGAAAAGCTGGAAAGCATTAGGACAAGTCTTGAAGAAAAACCCTGTGAGATAACGTGGTATCCAGCCGGTATAAGATATTTTAGGTTGCCGTTTTTTCCCCTTGAAATTTTAAATGGATTTCTTTCTTTCTTGCAATATTCTGCCCAGAACTCGTGAGGTTACAGCACCGGCTGTTGTAGTTTTTGAACCTTCCTTCTGCTTTTTTTATCTGATGCCCTCAATGTCTTGGAGAAAGCAAACGGTTGATTTCTATCTATGGTCACTATATTGGTCACGATTTCAGAAACAGACATCATATTTGACTCGCAACGCGTCCCCAATCTGTGCATTTAATATACAAAACTAAAATACTCTTTTTTTTCCCGTATTTGCGTCTCTTCACACATTTTCGCTGTGACTGTTTAGTTTCTGTAAAAGTTTCTGGTGAGAAACCTGTGAGAAAAGGGTCGTTACTGCTCTTAATGACTTGAGCTCTTAAATATAGAATGCAAATGCTGTATGTTACTATTTGCTTTGCAGGTTTGTACAGCTTACCTAAGGTTTTGTTGTTAATTAATTTTTTTTCTTAGTGTCTCAGCCATCAAGAAGTTCAGAAAAGAGCTTCTGAGGTAGAAATGTCGAAAAGAACCTTCTGAAGTCTTTTTCAGTTCCTAAGGTTTGTGCTCTTTTTGGTAGGCCGCAGAGCTGAAGTGAGGCTTGACTTCCCGATTCGATACGAAATGGAGCTCAATTTGAGTCAGAGACTACAGTTAAACATAAACCACTCTCTGGTTTACAGAAATGTCTTTTCACTAGACATTGATGGTATTTTCTTCACTAAACCCATTTGCGTTAAAACCAACTCCAAGCCTTGCAGGGTTGCGCATCGCATCGTTTTCAACCAATTTCTAACATGGTGTTTGCCAAAGTTTCTCACCTCTGTCGATTCCCTTCGTTTTGCTCAGGCTTCTGCTGTTGAAATTCCCTTTGCTTTACCAGTTTCGGGGTAAAAAACCCATCCAAGAAATATTTATACACTCTGTTGGTGTGTAGCTCAGTTCTAAATGTGTTTATGGACCCTCTTTGAATGCAGGAGATGTAGCTGAAATCAAAAATCCTTTTCTTATTTCTCATATCAGGCTGCAACACAGGAATTGAGAGGTTTGGCCTTATCGAGGGACTCTGTTTGCCAAATGGTCGAATGAAACAAATAGCATTTGTACAGCATTAACGTGCATAATGCTCCGTTGATTTGGGGCTTTTTTTATCGTGACTTTTTCTATGTTTTACCTCTGATTTTTTTTGGTTTTTTTAGCTGCACTACACTCAAAATTACGCTGTCACCGGTTCTGCAAACACAAGAGAAAACCCACGGTTTCTTATTAAATTCCTTTCACTGCATCAATGGTCGATGGAGCTGGTAACCCGGTTACTAAAGAGGCAGAAGCAGAGGAGCTTTTAATTAAATATCATTTGGCCGAGGGCCCAGAAATGTCCCTGTTGGGGGTGAAAAACCAAAGCAACTCTTACTGGTGCCTTTCAGAGGGTCTGGAAAATATATATGCCTAGATGTGCGGATATATTACCATGTAATAGTAACAAAAATACAAATACGTTAAGCAAATACACAGCGTGACCACTATGTGAAGACGACCTCGTGTCCATGGTTTTCCAAATCTCAATAGCGGTTGCGATCGGATGTCCCGGAACGTCCTGTTAGCGAAAGGATGGGATGCAAAAATAAATGATGAAAAATCACGCGTGGTTTTAGGTTATTGCTTGTCTCGTATTTCCATCCGTATCGCGTGGTATCAGAATTTTATCATCCCTGCTTGAATATGGTCTTATTAAATAACTCATTAAATAATTCATCGTGTTTTGGTGGTGATCATGGTCCATTTTCATGATATTTGATTTCTCTGAAAACTTTGCCCATCGCTCATTCAATTTTTAGCCAGCCCTGGGTGTTCCTGCCCATACATTGAATATCCCAGTGAGCAAATGGCTTCGGTCCCATCTCAGATAATTAATTCCCAAATCCGCCCTTTTGTCTTTTTCAAACGAATTAGCTGCTAATTTGGAAAGCAGTGAGATATCCTCTTTCTCGGTGATCATTTGTTCATATTTCACGTAAGTTTTGATTCATTTTTACCTCTTTATTATTGACTTTCTCAGTCGTCAAAGTACCAACATCCCTTGTATGGCAAGCGACCAAAACCCTTCAATATTCTTGGAAATATTTGATACAGATTCCTATGCTTTTCTTCTAAAAACAAGTGGGTTTTGGTCCTTTATTACAGTTAAGCTCCTTGTTGGTGAAGCTCTGCGGTGTTATTTTCTATGGTTTTAGTTCATTTCTTAATTTCTTTACTATTTTGCCTTCAGTTATACTGGTTGCGCCCCTAAAATTCTGCTTGATTTCTGCATCTGCCCCTTCACAACCGATTCCCCTGATTATTCCTGGGTTTATTTGTATTGTAAGCGCTTCCAGGTAGCAAAGCCCTTTCCTTCTGTGTTTGTACAGCGCGATGGAAATTCGCACCGATATCGAACCGTTTCCTAATGACGCGCCCCAGCAGAAGTTAATGAATTCCCATCAGTTTGGAGGCATCGTGGTTATTTAAAGGCCTCAAAATGAAAAACGTGCTAAAGAGAAGTTGGAGCGGGGAGATGAGACCAGACTGCAAATTTAAAGCTCGCCCTGGGCTTAAATACGAGTTATTCTCTTAAAATCCATTCTCTAGCGATGCTGATTTCAATATGAATGCCGGGCGCTTTGGTTCTGATTCTATTTCGGATCTTTTAAAACCAGATTTTGTTGGCTTTTCTTTGCAACTCGTTCTTGATGCATTTGCTTCAAACAAGACTTGAGAAAGCCAGTTGCTTTGTGCGGCGGTCTCTGCTTTTTGGCTTCAACCGTTTGCGCGAGGAGCGTTTTCCTTCGCACAAACTTGAAATCTGAGGCCCGCGTCGGCCGGCGTGTCTGAAATACAGGCCCCAACGAAGTTCGTTTTATTTCTCCAAGTGATCTATTTCATTTCCCTGCTTTCTCTCCGTTCTCAAGCCCGATTCCCATCTTTGTGTCTGGGATTAATTTGCCTTGGCACGCGCCGACGTCTCGGTCTCCCAGGAGCAGCTGATTCTATACAATGAATTTCTTCTTCCCCTCCTCTCTCTGGCCCGTAGCGAAGATTTTTTCTCTACGCGACTCCGAATAAAGAGCGACAAATATTTGAAGAATGAATAGGGCTGAGTTACCTGCACCACTGGAAACCCAAACATGACTCACCTTGTCACCGGTCCAAAACTCTTATTTACCAGCATATCTTTGGGGCGAATAACAAATGGTGGCCCTGTCTATGTAGCTGTACAGAAAATATTGGGCTGGAGGCCTCCAGTGAAACAAGGAGTTGACAAACTAATGATAATTACATGCTGAATTAATCATACGGTTTGTTTGTATGCCAAAAAAGGGAGGGAATGTGTTTTCTCTCCTCTCAGATATGTGTATAACGATGAGATGAGTGAGAAAAAGTGGCTGTTTGGATCTCAGTTTCAAAAGAGAATCTGTTATAACTTTTGATTAGCTTTTCTATTTTCTCCAAGCGGCTCGTTGGGCAGACGAACTCGTCAATTCGTTGCAAAGGAGGAGAAGAAACTCCATCTCGAGGGGGGGAGCGACGCAGCGACTCGCGGGATGTGATTTCTGGCCGCGGTCTTAATTTTGGGTGGAAAAAAGGTGACGGGGACAATTCCGTGGGCTCTTCCCCCTTTAGTAAATGGTGGTGTCTCTGTGAAGCTTTTTTTCTGTTCTAAATGCTTTTTGTCCCTCCGTCACCGTATTTTCTGTATACCCAGGAAAAAGCCCAGTAATAATTAATATATAAAATCTATTACATGAAAGATAGAGCAGAACTTTTAGCAAAATCCAGTTATGTATGGTTCATATAATTACGGCTGGTAGTGGTATTCTCATATTTTTTTTCTAATATGCAGAAATAACCCCCAAAGCAATAGGTTTAATTAAAATAGGAAATGTGTATATTTTTGTAGCCGTACTTTAACATCTTAACTCTCTCCGAAACTCCTCATTAATTACACGAGCGAGTAGATGGTTCAATCTCAGAATAATCCCTGTCCTCTAAAGACTCGGTGAACGGCAGATGACGGTGAACGAGGATTGATAACTCCGGAGGGAGTTTGCAGTAAATCAGGGTGAGTTCCTCTCTCCCAGAATTACCTCCAGCACTAAAGTTAGTCCTGGCATCAGCAAAGCCGAGAGCAACCAAGAAAGTGTCAAGAGCGAAGATGTACGAGAAGCACAGATGGAAAGAGCCAGATACAGGAAAGAAAACAAAGGAGCCGGGGGATGGAATTTTGTCTCCGGTGAAAGAAGAAATGAATGGTGAAGAGCTGCGGAACAGCATAAAAAATGAGATTATAGGAACGGCTGATCAAGTTTTGTGTCAGCAGAGCAAGACGAAGAATTAGAGGTGAGTAAAAAACCAGGAGCTGCTGAGCTGGAAGTTGCAGGGGGGGAAGAAAAAAAAAGCGATTGACCAGCTAGTTGGAAAATGGAAATATAGAAACGCCTGGGTAGTCGAACAATGTGCAGAGAGAAACCTGAAATGAGCCGTATCGCAAAGATAAGAGAGCTCGGAAGTGGAACATGGACATGGAAGCTGAAAGACAAGTAGTGATTGAGACCAAGCGAGCGCACAAAAAGAAATAACTGAAAGGTGTTTGGAAAAAACTACAGAGCGCCCAGAAGGCGATAGGTAGGTTGGGCCTGGAGGAGTTTCCTACACGCAAAGCTTGAGAAAAAGGAAGGCTGTAAATTCGGAGGGGCGTCAAAATAACCGCGGAGTAGTTAGAGACAGGCAGGAGACGCGATAAATGTGGCGTAGGTGTGGTGAGAGGGTGAGCAAGAGTCTTCACTCAACGCTTCTATTTGTAAATGCTGTTGAATGAGGCAAAGTATCAATAGTATCAGCGACGTAAGGAGGATTTTATTCATCACTTTACAGCAATGGCAGGAATTCTTTTCAATGGAAGATCAGCGTGAAGTCTGTTGGTTGTCGGGGTCCGAATGGAGATGGTGATGGGAATTGGGAACAAACCTCCAGAAAGTGGGAAGGGAGGAGTGTGTGCTTGTATTGATCTTTAAATCACCAAAAGCTCATTATCCTTAACGAAGCTCCTATCAGTTTTACTCAAACTTTGAGGCTTGCTGTAACTCACGTCTTCTTTTTTTGGGGGGGGGGGGAAGGTTTTTATTTCATTTTGCATCTGAACAAGCTTCACCAGGTGATTATTTCTCATTTTAATCTGATACCAGCTGTAGAAACCTGGTTCTTTTAAAATAGGAGTAAAGAATATTCGCTAATTGAAGAAAAATAAGGATTATTGAATCAGGTATCACAACTTCGGTGCTTGTCCGGCTCAAATGAAACTGGTTGCTGCAGCAAATCTGAATGGGATGCAGCCGGTCCTGGTGGTTGTAGTGGGTGGGGAATCTACCCCTCATTAGTGCAGCTGTGATTAACTTACAATTAATACAATTGCAGGCCGCTGGTTAGTTGTGTTTGCCTATGGTGTTTTTCGTATCTGCTGAATCCTAGAAAATACAGTTATCGTGTAATTATTTAGGTGGGGATTTCAGTGAGAAATTGATGTTTGGGAGAGATGAAAAGCATTTTAGGTAAAAACAGGTGATTTAAGTGGTGGTGTTTGAAATACAAGAACCGCTCTAGTACTTTTAAAGAATAAATGTTCTGTGCCTTTAGTCTATATTACAGTACAAGGTGCTGGATTGTAGTAAAACATCTTTAAATTAATAATCATTGAAGGACCCAAGTGAAGCAAATGCATTGGCTTAGATTTGTTTGGTTTTTAATTGCGCTGTGATTGAGATGTGCAGTTCAAAAACGAAAATCCCCCGAGAGCGTGAAATCCGCACAAAATCGAGACCCCCGGGTAAGCAGATGATGCGCTGCCCATCTTTTCCAAACTTTCTGCTTGTTCCACCGTTGCCATCTCAGCGCTGCATTCGTGACTTACCAACTGCTTCGTACAAAAGGAGAGAAAACGTAGAAAAGTATGAAAAATGCATTTCCTGGGCTCTGAACGGTCTGGGCCCCGCGCTCGGGGATGGAAATCGCGGCACTGTTATCATCACTGGGAGGACTTTTGCTGGTAAGGGGACGCGTCGCTATCTCCCGTTGGCGTTCCCTCCCTTCTTTCTCTCCGTTTGTTTTCCACATGAGTGGGAAACAATCGGCTCCTTCCACCCGGAGCCCTTCTCCCATTCCTGGGAAAATAGCAGGGAATAAGGGACCATTTGCATAATCGTCTTTAGCGCTATTGTGGGTGGGTTTTGGATGCCGGCACGGAGTCGCAGCCCGGCCACCTGTCCAGAACAAATGAACTTAGCTTTTGTCGAACGATATCTGCTTCGCCACACTGTTATTTGTTGTGTAATGAATAACTCGATTAAAATATTAGAAAACGCCATCATTCAGTCGCTGTTTGCGGTGGGTTTAAATCCCCCCCCTTTTCCAGGGGCGGGGGGGAGAGAATTTCCTCTTCTCTGCGTTAGCACAACTGTATTTTCAAGCTGCCGCTGACGTAGTTTTATAACTTGGCTTTGTGAGATTCTCCTCATGAATATTCAGCAGGGGTGTGGGAAGGAAAAAAAAGAAACCCACCCAACCCAAACCTCAAAATGATTTGCATTCCTCCCGGTATAAATGATAAATTAAGTGTTGGCTAATGTTTTCGAATGGTCCGTTTCATCTATGGTAAAACAATTAAGGCAACAATAGAGTTCCTAGCGAGGGAGGAGGAGGTGGATGCTGAGGGCACTGCCAGTGCTTCCTCACCAGGATTCACCTTTTTTTTTGACTTTTTGCACATATTAATGTTGTTTCTTGCTCCTTTTTACCTCTATGACTAAAGACACAATAATAAATTACATTTTTATTTCTGTTTACAAGGGGAAAAATATGAAATGTGCTATTTTGTGCAGCTTTGGTGCTTTTGGCCACCAAGGTGTAGGAAGGACAAACTCTTTTTATTGCACGTCAACCTTTGGACCGAGAGCGTCTCGCAATGCAAAGATCGAGTTTCGATTGCCCCATTATGATAATGGAAAACAAACCCTTCCGTCCTTTATTTTGGCCATAAAAGGTGTGTTAACCAACCCTGACAGTAAACATTTCCATATTGCTGTTCCTTTTACCGCTGGGTTCTTCTGCTCATATTGAAAACCAGTTGGTCAAAGTTTGCTAAGTATTAATAATTGCTAGTAAGTTAATAATAAGAGCAACAGTTTCTTTGTCTTCTTGGTCGTCCTCTTCTTGGTCATCTTGGTTGTCGTTGTCTTCTTCGTCGTCTTTGTCATCTTCTTCGTTGTCTTTTTTGTCTTTGTCTCCTCCTCCTTCTTCGTCTCCGTCTCCTCCTCCTTCTCTTCCTTCTCCTCCTCCTCCTCCTCCTTCTCCTCCTTCTCCTCCTTTTCCTCCTCCTTCTCCTCCTTCTCCTCCTTTTCCTCCTCCTTCTCCTCCTTCTCCTCCTTTTCCTCCTCCTTCTCCTCCTTCTCCTCCTTTTCCTCCTCCTTCTCCTCCTTCTCCTCCTTTTCCTCCTCCTTCTCCTCCTTCTCCTCCTTTTCCTCCTCCTTCTCCTCCTTCTCTTCCTCCTTCTCCGCCTTCTCCAGTAAGAGATGCGTTGAGCCAGTAGAACATGATGATTATTTTCACGCCCTTTTTGAGCCCTCATTCCATGCTCTGCGGTATCCGTGACGTTCCCGATCGCTGTTTGGTGGCACTGGAGAAGCTGACGGGAGATTTCTGTCCATCGTCAACTACTCGTATGGTTACTTTCTTAACACAAGACATACACCACGTACATTTTACAGCCTTGTTTTGCTTCTATCTTGTTCCTGATACACATTTACCACCATTTGAGTAGTTCTGAAGCTGCTGCTGCTCTTTATTTCCCTTAATTAGCAGTCATTAGATAACACTTGCACGTTACACAACGTTGCACATTACACAACGTTGCATGTTTCTGTTTCCAGGTGAGTTGTGAGATGAGCTCTGCAGGTATTTGAATTATTGTGGACTTTGGGATGAAATTTTCATGGAAAGTCTGGCTGGTGCATCCGTCAAGTAGCTGTCGGCCCATACGGGAAGTCAATTATATCTGTCCGATTACGTGTTTTTTTTTTTTTTTCTGAGAGAATCAATTGCATTTTGCTATAATGAAAAATAATTTAATTACAGTGAAAGATGGTAGGCAGGAAAAAATAAATATTTGCCATCTGTAAATTAAGAAGACAAGAAGTTTGAAGCCAGGACTTACTGCTTCAGCCGTTAACGTTTTCACGTATCTCTTGATTTGTTTGTGGAGATGATTTATTTGTGTATTTTAGAAAATTATGAACGCTGTTGCTTACAGCGGTAAAAAAAAGACCTATTTTGTTTGATTTGTAGTTTGTAAACCCCGACTCATTAAATACGTGTTTTCTCTGCCTGAAATGTGCTGTTGAAAACCCAACCAACTCGTGAATTGGCAAATCTGTGCGTCTTGATGAACTGGACCTCGTGCTATTCTTTGCTGCTTTGCCTATCCCTTCCAGAATAACTGGAAATTGAGTTCATGCCTTATCCTCTCGGACTAAAAATCTTAAAGTTCTTTAATTCTTCGTTTTTCTGATCACAGCCGCAGTTTTTATAGGAGCACTTCTCCATCTACAACTTATTTGCGGGGGGCGGATTTAAAAACCCCACTGTTCGGTGCAGCCCCATTTGTTTTGCCATCGCTTCTTGCCGAGGTTTCCGAGGTTTACCAGTTGTCAGCTTGATGCCGGGGCTCGGAGATTTAGGATGTTCCGGGGCTATGGGAATCTCCCTCTTTGTTTTCTTATTAGGAGCCTGACCCCTGGTACCTCATTCGAGCATTGGAGCCAAGTCCGGTGAATAATGGACTGTGGTGAAAGTGCATCCAGCTGGAATTGCGGGGCAGGGGGGGCTGGAATCTTTGGATGCCATCATGAAGCAATTAGACAAGCTACTTAATAATTTATAGCTCGCTGGCTTAAGGGTTGGAAGCATTTGGACTGAAGAGGTTTTTGTTGAACCTTTCAGCGCTTTCTCTATTTAGGTTAGGAAGGATTCGCCTTTGAAGAAGGGCGGAGAACACAGGGCCAGGTGACGTTGTCATCTGTTAATTAACGCTTTGTCTTGTGTGTATTAAACCGAGGGCAAAAAACGTGGGACCGGGGAAGGGGGGAAAGCAATTGCTCATCTGCTAGATCGTAATTTACTATACTTGGTGTTTATGTGAGTGGTTGTTCTTAGAGATTATGTGGATACTCTATAGCGGAATAATTTCTTGTAGCTTAACAAAAAATACTGAGATTCCCATCGAAGAAAGCAAAACACGCCAGGTTTTCAGGGGCAGGAGAACGAAGCTCTGAGACCGAGTTGTCTGAAGATGCAAAAATTCAGAGAGAATCAGAAATACAGTTGAGAGCTGATAGTTCCTGTAAACTCCATTTTCATAAGTAAAAGAGTTTTCTGTGAGCTTTTTCCACACCTATAAATGTTATAAAGTGAGCAATTTCTAATTACAGCATTTGTCTGGTGAAGCAGTATTAATAAATTGTATTGCTGACGTTCTTTTGTGGCTTTTCCATCTCCAGTCGATGAGCGGGTGCTTTGCTCGGTTTACATAATCTGTGGTCATTCTGACACTGAAATTATGAAGACATTAAGGGACGATTTCCTGACCACATTCAATATTTGTTTCTTTGGTGTATTCCAGTTGTTGCAAGGATGTTATTTGAGACATAGACCTGCAGATGAGGTTCTCAGGGCCATGGTTTAGTGCCAGTGTTGGGTTAATGGTTGGGGTCTGATTTTCAAGGTGTTTTCTAACCAAAATGTGATTTTCTTTTGTATTGCTTCGAATTCAGTTCTGAACAGCGGCACAGTTTCCAGAGTTATCATATGGATTCCCTTTCTTTATTCTCTCCGGTCCCTTTTTGCGATCAAAACTCATCTCGTCTCCAAGCACTCTCCAGTTCTGGGGGCGCCGATCTTCGTTGCACAGTGTGTCTTGCAATATCAATGTTAAATTTCCTTGGTGTTTTCCTAAAACCTTTCAACCTTTACACTTCTGCCGGAGGTCACTTCTCTCCCCATAAATGTACTTAATGGTGCTCTTTGGGTGATTTTATTTCTACTGTATGGATTGGAGTATTTCCGTTCGAGTTGTGGTGGTTTTTTCTGAAGGTGCTGAAATGCAGATATTCATATAAGAAACGTGAATGCGCAGTGAGATGGGTCATGAACTGGTTGGGTGGCAGAGCTCAGAGGGTTGTGATGGATGTGCAGGGTCTGGTTGGAGGCCTGTGGTTCGTGGGCTTCCTCAGGGGTCAAAACTGGGTCCAATCTTGTTCAACCTGTTCATCAGTGACCTGGATGAAGAGACTGAGTGAACCCTCAGCCAGTTTGGTGACGATACCAAACTGGGAGGACGGGCTGACACAGCAGAGGCTGCGCTGCCATCCAGAGAGACCTGGACAGGCTGGGCTGGGCAGAGAAGAACGTGGTGAAGTTCAACAAGGGCAAGTGGAGGAGGGACAACCCCAGGCACCAGTACAGGTTGGGGTTGACCTGCTGGGAAGCAGCTCTGCAGAGAAGGACTTGGGAGTTATGGGGGACAACAGGTTGACCATGAGTCAACAACGTGCCCTGTGGCCAAGAGGCCAATGGTACCTGGGGGTGTGAGGAAGAGTGTGAGCAGCAGGGCAGGGAGGTTGTTCCTCCCCCTCTGCTCTGCTGAGGCCCCATCTGGAACACTGGGTCCAGTTCTGGGCTCCCCAGTTCAAGAAGGACAAGGAATCACTGGAGAGAGTCCAGGGAGGGACACAAAGATGCTGAGGGGTCTGGAGCATCTTTGTGATGAGGAGAGACTGGGAGAGCTGGGGCTGTTGAGCTGGAGCAGAGAAGCTGAGAGGGATGTGCGCAATGGATCAATATCTCAGGGTGGTGTCAGGATGGACCAGACTCTGTTCAGTGGTGCCCAACGCCAGGGTGAGGGGCACCGGGCACAGACTGAAACACAGGAGGGTCCATGTGAACATGAGGAGAAACTTGTGTGCTGGGAGGTGCCAGAGCCTGGCCCAGGCTGCCCAGAGCGGTTTGGAGTCTCCTTCTCTGAGCCATTCAAACCCGCCTGGGATCCTGTGTGATCTGCTCTGTGACCCTGTGTGAGCAGGGGGGTTGGACTGGGGGATCTCCAGAGGTCCCTTCAACCCCAACCACCCTGTGGTTCTGTGATACCCTTGATGTATTGGTAGTTACGGAACAACTTTGCTGGATGTAGTGCCGATGTTCATCATTGTATGTACGGCTGACTTAAAAGTGAATTCTAGGTAAGGAAACATGCTGAATGAATCCAGTCTTGTAAAGACCATACACGCAGTTATTATTTTTGATTTGATGCGTCGTAATCTTACTTTTATGGCTGTTCCATCATGATTGCATCCTGAAAGGCACATGAAGGGATCTGTTGGCCGTATCGTTGCAGACACAACTTTCCCTCTCCCAGCCCATCTCCATCATCTCCGACAGGAACGATTTGTGGGGTTTTTTGCGCAAGGCAATTCCTGTTGGGCCAAAGTTGCAGTGGCTGCCAATACTTATTCCTGGAAGCTGCAGATTTTATGTCCCTATCATTTTAGATACAAGGATAAAAATAGTACCTCCTAATCTTGGCAAAGCGAGACTTGCTGCTAGGTACAAAAAATCCAAAAAAATTCAGAGGGTGCTCCCAGACACCACAGCAGTGTGTGTAGAAACATTTACAGCATCTTATATACCTCTCACTTAAATTGCTGATCTGAAAATATTACTGAAATTCCATTTGTCGTTGAAGTGAAACCTTACGATAAACTGGATGGACAAAGAACCGAACGTCTGGAATACGGATCTGTTTCCAAGTAACTCCTTTCAGGCCTCTACTCGGCTGCTTTCCCGTGAAAATTTAGCGTATTTGC
The DNA here is from genome assembly GCA_013399365.1 of Pampusana beccarii. NCBI lineage: Eukaryota > Metazoa > Chordata > Aves > Columbiformes > Columbidae > Pampusana > Pampusana beccarii. The sequence continues at coordinate 109,497 of VWYH01004337.1, read as the reverse complement.
TTCTAAATTAGGCTTCCGAATCTTCTGGTTGTGGTAAATTCAGACTTCTCTGATTTGTGTGATTGTTATATGAATAAATCTGGTGCTCAAGAGCTTGTCTTCTAACCATTAGTAAATACACAAACAAAAATATTAGCTTTGCTTATTTAAGAATGAACGTACTCGAAGGCCAAAGAAATTTGGTCCGAATAATCTTGGTATGGTTTTATGGCCGTATTTCAGTCCTTTTTTCCTTTTTTTTTTTCTTTTTTTTTTTTTTTTCCTTTTTTTTTTTTTTTTTTTTTTTCTCTTTTTTTTTTTTTTTTTTTTTTTTTTTTTTT
>VWYH01004337.1:61664-77390 GCA_013399365.1 Pampusana beccarii | reverse complement strand
GGGGCTCTGAGCAACCTGAGCTGGTGAAGATGTCCCTGTCATGGCAGGGGGGGCACTGGGGGAGCTGGGAAGGTCCTTCAACCCAAACCATCTGTGATTCTATTTATGATTAACAGCCGTAATGATCTACAGTTCCTAGTGGGAAGTGTGTGGAGAAGACTGAGCCAGGCTTTCTATTTTTGAAAAAAATGATGGCATGGTAGGCAGGGAACAAACAACACAGGAAATTCTGATCTAATATGAGGAAAAAGTTTTGCCTTGAAGGTGGTCAAACAGAATCAGGGGAGGTTTAGATTGAATATTAGGAAAAAATTACTCCCAGAAAGGGCTGTGGGGCATTGGAACAGGCTGCCCAGGGCAGTGCTGGAGCCACCGGCCCTGGAGGGGTTTAAAAGGCGTTTAGACGAGGTTCTCAGGGCCATGGTTTAGTGCTAGAGTGAGGTTATGGTTGGACTCGATGATCCTGAGGGTCTCTTCCAACTGATATGATTCTGTGGTTTTGCTTGGGAACCCCTGACTTCCGGTTTCTGGGTTGTTTGTTTTCTGCTGTTAACTGGAGTAACTGCATAAACCAGCAGTGCTGGAATATTCGTGTTCTGGTGAGCCCTGTTCTTTCTTTGGTAGCATTGTTGAGAGTTTTTGTGAGTCGATATCTGTGTTTTCAGCATAGTCAACCACCATTTTTAATGATCATTGAAAACAAGTTTAAGTACAGACCCCAAATACGACTTACACAAATGAGGTTTGCCTGAAGCTGGTAGTGTTTTTAAAAATAACCCCAAATGGAGGAGATTTTGGTTGATTTATGCCAAGAAATGAATAGGATGTGTATGGCAAATGGTTCTTTCGTCTGATGGCTTTATTTGACTTGAAAATTAAAGTCAACGCATTGGCTGAAGGTCTTAAATTGTCTCCGGGATGTTATCCTAGCAATGGCTGCCCACTGTGCATCCTGTATAAAGAAAAGGCGAACATTTGCGTGAATGCTGATCTCTGCGGGCTGCAGAACAAGCAGAACCAATGTTATCGCCGTAAGAAATCATTTTACGCACACGTTATTGTTTTATGCTTTTTAGAATGATTTAGAAGCACCCAGGGAATTCCTTTTCTAAAGCAGAGATTCTGTCCTAAGTGAAAAAAATAGCATTAAGATAAAATAATTTTGAAGTCGCTAGAGGTTTCCGTTTTCTTCTATAAATCTCTTTTATTATTTCAGTACTAGCTATTTTTTTAAAATCCTCTAGTACTCCCTTTAGAATGTTGAGGCGATTTATGTAAGTGAAAGAACCATTGTTTCACTTCCCCTTCTTGTCAGCTGCAAGCCACAAATATTTTGTAATTACAATTAAGCCAGCCCTAGATTGCGTTATCCACCCTATCAGATGGGCACAGTGACTTTCCTTTGCCGACGGTCGATGAGTTTGCGTTGCTTTCTGATTTTTATTCCTAGGAATGGAGGATGAGTGGAGCCAATTGCCCAACATAGGGTATGAATATTCCAGGAGATGCTTCCCAAGAGCCGATACCGCTCGGTTTTCCCTTCCAAAGACATCAGTCTGTGCATACGTGCGCGTAAAACCTTGGGGAAATTAATTCCTTTAATAAGGCGGGTGATTATGCATCCACGTAAATTGTTAAATAATTAATACAGAGTTGCGCTCTCTTTAATTTAGACTTTATTTTAAATGCTCGTGTATTACACAGCTGATACCTAAGTGGTGCTTTGGAGAAGTTCAGCTCCTTCGTAGTCTGTTAAACGTGTGCTAACTGCAGTTTTGAGCATTTATCTTCCATCTGACCGTGAGTAAATATGTACAGGGAAGTGAAGAGAGGCTTCCTACCAGAAAAACGACCACTTCTGGTGGTAATTTTGGCAGAATCACAAGCAAGGGCAGGTTAGATGGCCTAACAAGTAAGTAGTGCTGCCACCTCTAGCTGTGGCAGCATCTAATATTTCCAATATTCGCACCCTGGAAGATCACGTTGCTCATCCCACGGCTCTTTCCAAGCCAACTCGAGACACGAGAGTGGGTCTGAATCACAACTATTGCTGTTGCACAGATGAAAAACCGAGTGATGGTCACATTTCAGCCCCATCTCACCTCGTGTTTTAACCACAAGCCAGTTCCTCGTCCAAAGAGCCTCTTTCTATCCAATGGACCAAGTATTTATTCCTCCACGGTGTAACGACAGGCCATAGCAAAGCCTAGCCTATAAATCAGGCCAACTTATCTTAAAACAATAATCATTTCTCATAGGATAATAAAACCATTTCTTGATAACGCTTCTGACTTGTCAGCGAGTTTTCCTTTGGCATTTGGACAGAAATAACATCAGAAAAAAAAGGGTCGATTGCGAAAAAAATGTGCTGTGATCTTACAGATGCTCGTGAAAGGTATTTCCTGCATAGGAGGTTACGTAGAAGCAGCCACGGATGTATTTATAGGAGAAAGCAACAGGAGGTCAGTGCAGCGAGGGGGGGCGACTTGGGAAGGAATAAAGAGAAATAATCGATGGCAAAAGTTGATTGCAAAGCAGTAGAAGAAGGAAAACGACTGGAAAGCAAAAAAAAAACCCAAAATCCCTGCTAGGAAGAAAGCACAAGCAGTGCGAGGGTTAAGATGGGGAACGAGGTACCTCACAGCAATCCCGGTGGTCTTGTTGAAAAATATAAAGAGTTAATAAAAAACTTTCAGACTTTTTTTTTAGTATAGAAACCATTGAGGATTTGGATCAGGCTTCAAGATTTTTCTGTCAGACGTCATAAACCGACCCGTTTTTGAACAGGAAATGAAACTTTGCCGTCTTGTTTCGAAACGGCGCTGTAATACAACAAAGAACCGTTCCCGAAATCGTCGGCTCTGCCAGAAAGCGACCGACGAGTCGCGCCGAGAAATCCCCCAAAGTCAGGAAGCACCTGGTGGGGCAGGTGGGGCTACGTCGCAAAGTTTAACTCAAAACACACCAAATTCCTATTTTAAAAGTCACGGAGACAGGCGCCCCGTACAGATCATTCACAGGGTTTGGTTTGGTTGGGGTTTTCGTTTTTAACAGCTCTGGGTTGACTTGAAGAATTAAAGATACAAGGGAAGAGAGACTTTTTTTTCCTCAGCAGTTTCAGCTGCTATTACTTATTACCCCCCAATATTTTAAAGAGTTACCTGGAATTCACACATATTTACATTGAAACCATGTGAAAAGCTCACGTACCATTTTAAAAATGGAGCCCGTGCGCACAGGTTTTGTCCTTTTAAATGACATATTAAACTATAAACATTATTGAAACTGTGGACTGATAATAGTGATCAGTTGGATGGCGGTTTGTAGGAATTCTCTATATGAGAAATGAACTGTTTTATGCCCCCAGAGCGGTTATTTAAGACCCAAATGATCATGGAGCTGGTACTGAACGTGTTCAGATGTTCTGTTGGATGTTTCAAAGTGAAATCTGAAGGTTTCTGTGCGTAACTGCTGCTTTATCAAAAATGCAATAACTAGGTATCTGCGTGTTTTTCATCAAAAATGAAATATCCAGCAACTTAACCAATATAGGTTAGGAATTAAAAGCGGTCATCTGGATGCATCAGGGGTAGAGACAAAGATGGGCTGGTTTTAATCCTCTACCAAAACCTCTAGGAATTGTAGAAAAAAACTTAAGTGTTTGAGGCACTGTCTTGCTATAGATTTTGTTGGCTTCAAGGAACGCGGAAAGCGGTTTAAAAAAAGGCAGAACATGTTATAATGCCCGTCTTTTGATGGAGGGACTGGTTTAGTGGCTCATGGGTCAACAACAGGAAAATACACATCTGAGGGACTCGATTGATGAAAGAAGTGGAGGAATTTGAGGAGGAGATAAGACCCAAACTACCACAAGCCAAATTAATTTAAGATGGAAAATGTCCCACTGAATCTGAAGCTCAATTAAATCCTGAAAGAAGTTATTGGAAAAATGTCTTGTAACGTATTGTTTTTCTGCATCTCGGTGTCACTCTGGAGGCAGGCGGGCCTGGTAAGAGTTTTTACAGCTTTGAGAGGGTTTACACAGGACATGGTTGTCAAATTGTGAGATGCTTTTTGTTCTTTCACCTTCAAAAGATTTGCTCGTGTGTTTCAACCTGAGTTTGGTGACTGTGGAGGTGTTTGCTGGGATGGATGGATGAAGGTGAGGAGCTGGTCATCAATTGACGAGGCCTGTGTGGACAATGACAATTTGAGCTGTATTTTTGGCACGGTCTTTAGAAAAATGTTCTTGGCTTGGAATCTCTTCCTGCAGCTGAATTCTGGGCTTGTGCTTGTGATTGTTTATGAGGGCCGCGGTTTGCAGCACACGCTCGAAAGGCAACACAAAACATCAGTTTTTGGCTCCTTTGAGAGGTCAGTAACTGGCTCAGGCCTCCAGCAGCAATGAATGGGTGAGCAACTGGTATCGGGAGAGAGAAATGCAGTTTTAGGCCACTCAGTTCAGCATCCTGGCTGGGACCAGCACTGGTGTGGCCAGCAGGCCCAGTACAGTGACCGAACCTGTGCTGGGACCTGGGGAGGAAAAACCGCGAATCCTGGGGGCAGTTTTGGGCCCCTCAGGGCTGAAAATGGTGGCCCCAGGGGCACCAGAATCACCTCAGGGCTCAAAATGGCGGCCAGAGGGGTGGTGGGATCACCTGACAAGAAAGGCCTTGAGGTGCTGGAGCGAGTTGAGAGAAGGGAGCAGAGCTGGGGAAGGGGCTGGANGTTGGAATCAATGATCTTGAGGGTCTTTTCCAACCAAAACCATTCTATGATTCCGTGATCCTGAATGTTCCTTCGTGCTGCTCTGAAAGGATCAGAGCCGATCCATGCACTGTTGGAATTAGGCCACAGAAGGGTCTTACGAGGCAAGAAATTCCTATTGAGCAGTTACAGATTGCTGGGGAAGTAATTGATTGGAAAGCTCGGTCAAGGGAGGAGCAGGAGGGGGAAGCCTGCAATATGATTTGCCTGCCTACCTGCTCATTTAAATACAGAAAAGAAGAGGGCAAATCTCAGCCGCATCTTTTTTCCAACTAAAATATCTTCACAAGTATTTGCGACTGTTACGTGAATACCCAAATAATTGAACAAATCATTTAATAGTTGACTCACCTCTTGCTCTTTTCAGTGGGTGTTGATGGTCTTGGATTATTACAGTGTGGTTTTGTGGTGCGTGTATGTGATTTCAAGTAGGAATATCTGTATTTAAATTCTCCGTATTGACGTTCAAGCGAAGGTTTACCATGGAGATATCAGAGACGGTGTTCATCCAATTAACTTTGGTGGTTATTTCCATTTATTTCATAGGAAAGACTAGGTATTTAACATAGACCTGTGTGACGGAAATCCCAAACTTACCAGATTCTTTGGGGTATTTTTTCTACGTGATTTAACCATCACTCGCGCTATTCTATGTATTGTTAGGACATCTGAGCGGAAGTATTATAAAATTAAGTAGTTTTTAAGGAGGTTTGAGCATTAATCTTAGAGCAACGTTGAAATAAATTTGAAAAGAAGCTTATTTTAATGCCATTACATTCATCAAATGATATTATGAGAATAAAATATATTTAGGTATTTCCAGCCAGGCCATGCTTAAAGAGTGATTTAATTGAAAGATATTTTAACACCACCGGATCCCATTTTATTCACTTTTCTGTTGGTTTTTATTACCCATCACTGTCGTGTCTCAAATAGCTTATAAAATACTGTCAGCTTCTAGAGAAAACGGTCCAACCAAGGAACCCATCAATATTTGTTCGGGAACACAGTTGTAATGTTCTTTTTTTATGATCTTTTCGTGCCAAGCTTTATGTTGGGTGTGGGGGAATCTGCTGAAAAGGGACAAACCTTTCACGAGATTTTTAATTACCAAAATTCTCTTTCTCCTCAGCCTCCGGTGCTCGTGAGGAGTTCGTGCATCAATTGTTAGCGCCGTTCCCCTGGGAAATCGTGAGAAAGGGCTACTAAAAGTAATAAAGGATAATTGGCGCGTGGAATTCCCAAGCGATATTTGGGAAACACGAATTAATCTTCTCCGCTGCAATGCAGCTGCTGTACCTTTGGCAAACTCCTGTGATGGTTTTTTTCCTTTATTGTTTGGGAGAATGTCTTTCATTGTTTTGCGATTCTATAATAATAATAATCACAATACCGTGACTCTGAGCCGTTTTCCTTTTAAGAACATGTTGCTCGTTTCTGTAGATGACAAAAATCCCTAAAAATAGTTTTACTTGGGTTTGGTCCTTAAATTTTAGTACGATTGATAAAGGATATTCAATAATCCTTCAGTAAAAAGCCTTTTCAGGAGTGTGAGGTTCACTCTATGAAATACACTCTGCCTTTTTCGTCCTGTTTAAATAATTGCCATTTAAATCTAGAATTTAAAAAAATACATTTGGAGTTGGAAAACGTCTTTATTATCCTGAAAAGACCCTTTGTGTTGTGGATTAGTGCGACGTCCCGTTTGGAGAACCGCGTCGGTCAGCAGGTGACGTCCCTTTGGCGCGATAAGAATCTGAAATGCTGAGTAATAGACGGAATTTATGGGCGTTTTTAATATTGGAATATTGCCATCACTAAACTTAGGCTGAGAGAATCTTTTGAAAAGCCTGTTCGCCGAATGGTTTGCTGGAAGTGATAAGTAACTTTAAACCCATGTAGAGAAACAAAACCATATGGAAGCGATAAATCCAAATGGCAATTGGGAACAAGAGCCTGTGCCGGAGCGAAAAAAAGGTTTTATTCAATGGATTTATTTGAAGAAATAAATAAAAAAAGCCCACTGGACAAGAAAAAATGAACTGCTGTTGAAATGATGACACAGAGGTTGAATCAACTGAAGAAAAACTGAAAGCAGCAATGACAAAAGAGATGGTTAAAAAAATGGAAGGGTGCAAAAGAGGCAATAAAAGCTCGTGAGGGTGCGGGTGATCAGTATCTGGTTTTATTTTATTTATTTTTTTTTACATTTCTCTGCCAAGGGAGTGTTTTGAACTATTAAGAACCATGGGATTTGGTACGAAATGCATTTTCACGTGCACATTTGTGTGTCATTTTAAGGTTTCTGTTCCTTAGTCTATACTCTTGTAGAACAGAGAAGATTTTAAGAGTTGTCTGGAAGAGCGAGTGTCTCTGAGTCAAGGCCGTTTCGTCTCTACTGTGAAGACTTTGCTGGTAAATCCCCCCCTTTGACACAGCAGAAGTTCGTAATAAGGAAAAATTTGAAGAGTTTTCGTGGAGGTGGGGCTGTGTTCGTGTGATTCAATCCCGTAGGAGCCAAGAATCGTCGTGGTTCTCGCCCGTTCTCAAGCCAAATACATTTCTTTAACCTACCTTCCAAATTATGTAAAAATATATATATTTTTTTTAACCTAAGCAACAAAATAATTCATTGTTGGGTACATTTTCCTGCCAAAATAAGAAAGCCAGCTACAAATCTTCGACATACCACATACCCCAGTGCTCTTCAAGAACGATGATGGTGATGTGGTTGGCGTAAGAATCCTTGAATAGCAGAAATCAGTGACAAAATGCTGAACAATTTAAATCTCTGTTTTACAAAACCGCCTTCTGAGGCTTGGATTTCAGCCAGATTCTTTTTTTTTTTTGGCCAAGAACGAGGAAATACAGAAGCAAAAGGGTTTGCACCATTCACTGAAAATCAGTTGTGTCAGAAGAAGGATCCCCTTGGGATTTATTCCAGTGCTACGAAAGAAAAAGCAAAATAGTTCCAAGAAGTCTTTGGAGACGGCACTTAAAAACCTATGGGGAAAGTAAGTGTGTTTCTAGATTATAAAGAATCTGTTTTCATCTTCCAGGGTTTTTTTTAAAGTCTTTTACAATATAAGAATTCTTTCCGAAGAAATAAAGAAGAATTTCCAAAGAAGATTTTCTTTGGTGTTCACCTACCAGACTCTCATCATTAAATGTGACAACTCCAGGGCACAACCATGAGGTCTGTGGAGGCAAATCTAGAAGGAGTATTTAATATTATCATTAATTTTGCTTCTATTTGTTTTAAAGGGGCTTTGTCTCTGAACGATGGGCAACTGTTGGTGACCGTTAAATGTTTTTCTCTGCTCAGAGTAGACTTTAGTGCACCAGCAACACATTTTTTGTCATTAAAAACAATGACCCTGCCTGAATTGTAAAGGAACAATCGCCAAGCAACGCATGCGACCAGACAAAGAACTTGCAAACAAGCCCAAAACTATTGACCCTCGAAAATACAAAGCTCTGAGCAAACAGAAATCAGGGCACTTGTTCTCTTTGAGTGTTTATTGTTCTCCCGTTTGCCACGATGTTGAGGAAATGACGATAGTTTCTGCAACTTTTGTTGATTTAAATAGGCGCTTTATACACTTTGCAGCCTTTTTCATCACATTCTCTCCCTATTTTTTAATCTGCTTTTTTTATTTTCACTCATTCCCGGACTTTTTTGGGCATTGTGGTGTGGGTATGTCCCTGGAATAGCTTTTCGCTTCCTTGTTCTTCAGAATGGCCTTCTGAAGAACACGCGGTCGTGCAGGATGTTGATTTAAGAAAAAGAAAGTAAAAAGAAACAGGAGAAGCTGAGTAGCTTGACAGCAACAGCACAGCGAGATAGTTATAAAAATTCCTTAAACTTATTTGCTATGAAACCACAAGAAGGAGCAGAAGCCAGAGAGGTGGCAGAGGATCTTTCTATAGGGACTTTTGAGTTATCGGACCCAAACCTCCTTCATTTCAAGGAGATATGAACACGGTGGTTGGGGTGGTAGAAAACTTTGCTGTAAGTACAGTAAGTGCTAGAAAAAGTCTGCAAGTCACTGCTTTTCTTGTTTGTTTTGGCTGATACTTTGTGTCTGACGATGCTTCACAAACTATGGGCGGAAGGAGTTGAGGACAACTGAGGTGCCCAGGACACTTGACTCTCCACCTGTGCTTTAGGTTTTGTACCTGCTGAAATACCTCATGTAGAGCTGAAAATGCCACGTTACAGAGGAAGCCGTCAAAAGCTGTTATAATTGGGAAATTCGAGCAAAAGCAGAGTGGTTTTGCTGCAGTATTTGATTTTTACCAAGTGTCGAAGGGCCCGGCACGAGCAGATGAACAGTGCTGTACACCTTGGGTATGGAACAAATGCTGCTGTGACTCAAATCTGGATTTAGAAAACTTGTTTTCCCCTGTTCACATCCCAGGTATCTGCATAACAGTGTCATCTAAATAAAATAAAATTAAAAAAAAATATCAGGGGCTTCAGTCCCATCCTCCTTTTTACACCTGACTCTTTGGGCCTGGTCCCAACTTTTGTTCCTCTGCATTTTGAGTTGCAGCTGCCTGGCCCAAATTAAATGGAGACCTCCCCCCATCTAAAAAGATTTTAAAATGTCCATGTCTGCCACACACAGAAATAGCTGCCCCAGTGAAAAGGTGAGATAATGAACCAGATTTCAAAGGAATTAATGCAACTGGTACTATAGTTGTACCTCGCTGTAGAGATGCTGTGGGTTGCAGGAACCTCATCTGGGCCTACGGATAAAATCACCTGAGTATCTGCAAGGAGACACTAATGCCGAAAGTGCTGTGAGACAGAGAAAATCTGAAGAGTTTAAGGAGACATTTGATGTGATTTTTTGATGGGCAGAAGAACATTCATCAGCTCAATGACAGCTGAACGGAGAAATACTTCTGGACAGCAAAGCCACCGCTACGAGAATGTCTAATCACTTAGTAATAGTAAGATAAGACGCAATTTTAGAATGTTAACCTCAACAGCAAAATGGACATGTCCAGTTTAGACAATACAACTGTATTATAGCATGTAGCATATTGCCGAAAAAGGGTTTTCATACCTTTTCAAAACACCTCCCTTCCGAGAGGATTAGAAACGTTTAATAGACAATATCTCAATTTCTTTATCCTTCGCTCCATTTTCCAGTTCTAGTATCTCTTTCTTCCATGATAATGGCTCTAGAGAGTTCTGTATTCTGTAGGCAGCAATTCTGATTTTACAGAGCTAAGCTTAGATGGTCCTTTCTCCTGAGGAAATCCAATAGCAACTTTGTGATCAGGAGGCAGCAGGTGGTGGACAGCAGGGTGCCCATGAGCCAGCACTGGGCCCTTGTGGCCAGGAAGGCCAATGGGACCTGGGCTGGATCAGAAGGGGTGGTCAGTAGGTCAGAGAGGTTCTCCTGCCCCTCTGCTCTGCCCTGGTGAGACCACATCTGGAATATTGTGTCCAGTTCTGGGCCCCTCAGTTCCAGAAGGACAGGGAACTGCTGCAGAGAGCCCAGCGCAGCCACCAAGATGCTGAAGGGAGTGGAGCATCTGCCGTGTGAGGAAAGGCTGAGGGAGCTGGGGCTCTGGAGCTTGGAGAAGAGGAGACTGAGGGGTGACCTCATTCATGGGGATCAATATGGAAAGGGGCAGTGTCAGGAGGATGGAGCCAGGCTCTTCTCGGTGACAACCAGTGACAGGACAAGGGGCAATGGGTGCAAACTGGAACACAGGAGGTTCCACTTAAATATGAGAAGAAACTTCTTCCTGGTGAGGGTGGCAGAGCCTGGCCCAGGCTGCCCAGGGAGGTTGTGGAGTCTCCTTCTGTGCAGCCATTCAAACCCGCCTGGACACCTTCTGTGTGACCTCAGCTGGGTGTTCCTGCTCCGGGGGATTGCACTGGGTGAGCTTTCGAGGTCCCTTCCAACCCCTGACATTCTGGGATTCTGTGAGAAGAACATGTATCATAGGCAGGGACAGGAGTTGGACTCCATGATCCTTGTGGGTCCCTTCCGGTTCAGGCCATTCTATGATTCTGTGAAGAGCGTTGGTTCTTCTCATCATCTTTTCTTCTGAGCTTTCTCCTCTCGCACATATGGGTTAGCGGAGGAAACAGGTTTTTCTCCAAAGGGCAGGCCGGGCAGCAGACTTCCAGTCATTTTTAAGTCAGGCTTCAGGCTTCAATGTCATGATCGGCGCAGACACTGCGCAGTTGTTCCTCCAGGACTGGGACCACTGGGAAACGCAGGAGCTCCCATTGCTTTTATGTCAGACGGTTGCTGCAGGCACAGAGTTCACGAACGGTTCTCTTGTTTCAATCTTGGATTTGTTGGTAATTTATATGTAGAACTCAAATTTTGTTGCCAAATAGAGATTTCTGGTGGGATGTCTTGATGGAGGAGAAGGGCGTTTCAGCAGTGACAACCGCGGTGATGGAAGAATTTAAAAAGAAAAAGACTTAAACAAAGCAGGCTTCTTTTTATTATTAGAAAAAAATGATGTCTAAAATAAATTACTGCCAGGAATCAGCATTTTTAAAGGAAAATCACCGTGGGATGTCACTGTTAACAGAAAGGGATGGGTTTTCCTGACCTTCCTTCCTTCTCTCCCAATGTCCTTGGGAAATGCTGTTCTGTGTCGCGGCTCCGAATCCCCCTGAGTTCGGCAAAGCCGCCTCGTTCGAGTTGTTGACTTCATGACTTTTTGAGTTTTAAAGGGATTTTTTAAATACTCTCCCCTTCGCCATCAAATAATCTGAGATCCATTGCCACGCTTGGGAGAAAATAGATATGAACCGCTTTTGATTTAAACTCGGAGATCCAGCTGATGCTTAAGCTGATGTCTTAATAATTCCTGTTAACAATTTAGCTGTTATTGTACCTTTCTTTTGATATTTGCGTATAAAAACACTTGGAGTCTCATTTTACCAAAATCGCTCAACTGAAAATCCGTGGACTGCACTGTGCGTGAGATCACCCTGTTTATTTAATGGATTATAGGCGTAAATGTTAAATGCAAACACTCAACAAGCTTCACTCAGCATGTGTCTTACATAATTTATATATATTTTTTTAATGTTGAGTAAGAAAACATTGAGAGTAGTGTTACGGAAAGTACAAGGTGAAAAACAGAGTCCCCGTTGTTCTTAATGGGTTACGGGTTGTTTCCAAAACAAAACGGATCAGGGATGGATAAAACGGGGTTTCTAATGCGAATGAAAATAGAGCGATGTAAGAATTTCGCTTTAATTTTTAATAGGCTACCTAAAATAGAGAGAAGGCATCTGTGATACGGATCTCCCTTTTTAGTTGAGGTTTTCGCTTTGATTACTGAACAGGAAAATATGTCACAACCGTGATGTAACCCCATTGACTTCATAGAAAAGTTACCGCTCCACAAACACAAGGATTTTTTGGTCCGTTCATTTAAAACTTCTCCTTATCTTTCCATTTTCAGGCTGTGGACAGAGTCAGGTCTAATTTTATTATGTTACCTCCACCCATGTGAGGAAATTCTTTGCCTTCAACATCAACTCTATTGTTTCCAGCAAAGTGGTGGCAGCTGAGGAAACGTTTGTAAAGTGTTTTAATATTTAGCATAGGCCAAATTAGCACAGGTTGAGTTGCATCAACTCGGGAAAGGAGGGACGTTAACGAATGAAAATTTAATTTAATTTGATCCACGATGATCATCGTATTGAAAGAGTGGGGTTCCCATATTTGAAAATATAAAATTCTTTCTAGGCACCGATGGTTCAGATGAGATTCGAATAGATCAGTCAGTGAAAACCCTTTACGAGTCTGGTTTTAATTGTGGGTTTTTAAACTTAATGCTGTAAGGTCCAGGTTTTGGTGCCTGGTGGATTCGTTAAATGAGAGGTTTAATTTGGACACCTGAGTTTATATTGTAAAAATATCATCCAAAGCTTCAGTACAGCTTCACAGTTCCTGTGCAACATGGACCTAAATAGAATAACAGGAATATTTCAGAAATAAATGAGATTAAAAGGAGGCCATGGTGGTTTTGCACGACTCTGGTCTGCATTATGCCCAAGTCAAATAAATTCAATTTTTTCTTTGGGATTTGTGAAGGAATAAGTCTTTTTAAATAAAAAATACGTGGTAGTTTAGCTTGTTCTCTAACTTTTCCAAGAAACCGAAATGGGAATTTTCAACAGAGTGTGGCTGGGACCTGCAAATTGTGAATATTCTAATGAAGAGACCTCAAAGTAAATTATGTGAAGAAGCATAATACACTCAACACGGTCTTTTCTGCATCCTGCATTATCATCTTAGAGTAACAAAAATCTCCCAAAGGCAACCAGATATACTGACAATATCTCAAAGAGCTTTATTTGCATCTTTGCTTTTGAATAAATCTTAATAGAAACTCAAATGATTAAAGCCAACACATATGAGATAATAGAATACGAGTGAATTCCTAAAATGTTTAATGTAATCTCTTGAATTAAAAAAGAAAAATATTCTCAAAATTATGATCTAAATTGGGATTGAAATTTTGTTCCTAGGAAAAATGTGTTATCTTATACTTGAAATTTGATGTTGAAATCGGAAGAACAATGTTCGCGTTTCCCCCGTGTCATTTTATTGATTTGAATCAAATACCATTTAATTTGCTTGTGTATCTGCTGCCTTTGCTAATAGATTCCATTTTCCTCAGTCTGAATTTCAACTGTTATCTGCTAAAACTTGGACTCAGATGGAGAAGGAATTTTTTACCTTTAATATAACAGTTTCACTGTAAAGAAATTAATTCTTAAAAACCACTGATATTCTTCTATCCTTGGAAATGGTAATTTGGTGGCACTTAACTTCCTATTATCTTAGTTCTGATGCCAGATGTGTTTAAAAAAAAAATCCTGATGTCATTTTGAGGTTGGAAAAAGGTTTTTCAGTCTGATTGTAATAGAGTAAGTGATTGAGTAATCTTTTGAGATTCAGAAAGAGAACAAAAGCCATTGTAGTGAAATAATGTGTGCTAGGAGTTATTGGTATTTCTTCTTTTTTTCCAGTTTTCTCTTCAGGTTGTATGATCGGAAACTTTGAAAAGACGTTTTCTTTCAAACCTAAATTGTGATGTTCAGAGGTTTAAGTCAGAGTGTTTGGAACTAAATGCAATTCACATTATGAAATCCCACCTGAATGCTCATTTATATCATAGAGTTCAGCAAGTCAAATCTTTTGTTTTAATATGAACATACCCAGCTTGATATCATAATTACCGGTTTGTAGAATGAACAGATACATTATCATTGAAAGCAATTTGTAACCAGTCCTATAACTGGTGGGATTGTAACTTTTTCTGTGTTTTTCTGAGTTTTTTAGCGTGTTTTGGAGCGGCGCCTCAACAACTTCAATTCTGGCTTCTCTCATTGGTACTTTAACAACTTCATCATATCGAAACAGCTTTTAATTAATGAACGGGAAAGGCTGTAACGCCGTTTCCACATGCTGACAGATTTTGGGGCTTCCTTGTGTTTTTCTTTGATATTCTTTCTTATATATCTTTTTTTATATATCTCTATATCATGTTGCGTGGGGTATTCGGGCATCTCAGCACAAAAATTGGTGATTGCAAGAGTGGGGACGTAATGTAGTTAATGTTTATACATATTTTTAGATTCAGAGAACTACAGAATGCAACTGTAGATGAATTAATTCCTAGTGCTTGGTAGATAAAAATTGCAAAGATTAAACCCATGTTGAGATGGGCTTTATGTCAGCCAGGTTTATGTAACCGGAGGGGTTTAAAAGACACGTAGATGAGGCTCTTAGGGACATTTAGTGCTGAATTTACGTTATGGTTGGACTCGATCTTAAAGGTCTTTTCCAACCAAAGTGATTCCACGATTCTGTGATCTAAGCAAATTATTTGGCCGCTATTTACGGTCAGGGAAGAGGAACAGGCGCTTAACATCATCTGACCTATTTGAACCATCTCTCTTGAAGATGCATGACACAAGTACCAACTTCTCTCCGTTGACCCTACAAAGGACCCAAAGGGACAAACTCCAACTTCAACGCCTGTGTTGAAGAAATCTTAATTTAAATGATGTGAACCCCTCCTGCTGGGTTTAACAGAAAAAGAACATATGGGCTTGATATGAAGGCAGAGGAGCCGGAAATACTCACTTATAGCACATTGGAATTAAAAAAAAATCGCAGCTGCTTTGCAAACTGAGCGTTTCTAGTGGTGTTGCCAAGTTAATATTTATTTACACTTATTGGCAGAGCGGCGCTCCAGCTCGCTGTTTGATCTGAACATCTATTGAAACAGATAATTCTCCATCAGGAAAGTTCACAAGTTCCATTTTTGGGGCATTTCAGGATTGTCGTAGTCGTGCAGCAATTCTGAGAGCCCAACCAGTCTTGGCAATTTGAGTACATCGTTTTTATTCTCTGAAAGTGCAACACAGACAGATCTGCTATTGGGACCGGATGGATGTGGTGTGAAAATAAACGTACTTGACTGAGCTGCAAACGTTGGTGCTCATGTAACTGTGGTATTGAGGGCTCATCCCTTTAACGTTATAAAAACACACAAGGTGTTAAAATCCTCATGCGAAGTTAGACCTGTGCCTTAGGAACTGAACTTAGAATCATGGAATCATAGAATCATTTCAGTTGGACAAGAACCTCAGGATCATCTGAGTCCAACCGTAAACTCAATCTAGCACTAAACCATGGCCCTGAGAACCTTTTCAACCCCTCCAGGGATGGTGACTCCAGCACTGCCCTGGGCAGCCTGTTCCAATGCCCCACAGCCCTTTGGGGAAGAAATTGTTCCCACATCCAACCTCAACCGCCCCTGGTGCAACTTGAGGCCGTTTCCTCTGCTCCTGGCGCTTGTTCCTGGGGAGCAGAGCCCGACCCCCCTGGCTCCAAGCTCCTTTCAGGCAGTTCAGAGATCAGAAGGTCTCCCCTCAGCTCCTGTTCTCCA
>VWYH01004337.1:0-61129 GCA_013399365.1 Pampusana beccarii | reverse complement strand
CACAGATCCACCATCCAGACCATGAGCTGCAGCTTCTCCAGGAGATGCTGTGGGGTACGGTGTCAAAGGCTTTACTGCAGTCTAAGCACACAACACCCACACCCTTTCCCTCATCCACCAGTTGGGTCATCCTGTCACAGAGGAGATCAGGTTGGTCCAACAGGCCCTGCCTTTCACAAACCCATGGTGCCTGGGCCTGAGCACAGGGTTCTCTCGTTGTGCCGTGTGATGTTATTCGAGATCCTCTCTCCATGACCTTCCCCAGCACCCAGGTCGGTCTGCATTGCGCGATGAATTCCAGTAAAGCTGGAATGAATAAAGCTGTTTGAATCGCTGTAGGTTTTTGTGGATTTATGGCTGGGAGTTTCCTGACGTTTTTATCAATCGAACATCCCAGCTGTAAGAATATTACATAATTCTTTTCATAATTTTTTTTTTTTTAAATGATGCTTAGCGGATTATTTGGTAGAGCTGACATCACTTGTAAGAGCCTGGAGATTTATGAATTCTTCAGGTTTGCTTTCCATCTGTCTCCCAGCCTCATCTTAAACGTCGGGCTTGATTTTGCTGGGGTAAAAACTATTTCTTAAGGCTCCTACAATTTCAGCTTTCCCCCCTCATTTAAATGATTAAATACAATTTTTAGTTGAAGTGAATTATTGAATCGGGTGCGATCTGATGAACACTATTTCAATTAATATACTGTTTCAATGATTATCTGTAAAATTTGCTTTATTCCATTTAAATGAGCATCTATGAAATTGAAATAAAAGTGTCAGTCACTTGTGAACTCGTACGTTTTTAATCTAGAACTTGCTTTAAAGCTTTGTCTAACCCAGGCTGCGCAATGTGATTTTATGGCTCTGGTTACAACAGGGCTGTTGAGTTGGAACTTTGTCTTACATATGATATATTTTTATTATGTTTTTGGTATCTCTGCGCACAAAAGGGATGTGTTACGCTTCTGTAAAATGGCAGGTATTGATTAGCAGTTCTTAATAAGCAATTAGCTGTGGATCTGAAGCATCCAAGTGATGCTGTGGCTGGTAGAACCCCCAAATCCTTGCAGTTCCTAAATCCCTTTCTTGCCATAAATGACATTTTGCTGGGCCTATTCCCTCCTCCAAACCTGACCTCACTCTCCTGCTATGGCCACATTACACAATTGGATGAAAATCATTTAAAATAACGAGATATTGATCCAGTGCTCTGTGGTGCCATCTAATGGATGTCAAAAATGTAAGACATCCACCTGTCACTTTACCGGGTAATAATTCTAGGTGAAGACATCAAAGAAATTACATGAGCATCTTAAAATCTAAACATGAATATTAAAAAATAAAGTTCCCATTGCTTTTTCTTCATCTCTTTCTTCATTTTCCCGAATTCTTTCCCTCCTGCAGGCTCTGGATGGAAACGTATACGATCACCTGAAGGATTATTTAATGGCATTCAGCAGGACTGAACTAGAGACGTGCCAAGCTGTACAAAACACCTTCCAGTTTTTACTGGAGACTTCCAGCAGGGTAAGTTTTAACTGAATAATCCTTTCGAAGGGAATATTTAAGAGTATATAGCAGCTCCCCGGCTTAAGAAAAAGAAACGAGACCCTTTTCTTGGGGAGGATTTTTCCTGTTGCCGCCCAGGTGACGTTGACGCAGCAGCAGATCTTTAGAGAACGGCGATCAAGGAATGTTGGGTTCTTCTCGATCCCCGCGTTTGGAGGGAGAAATTTCATCTGAGGATTCTGCGCCGCGTCGTCTGGAACTGCGTGGATCACCCATCACAGCAAAACCCCGTGGAACTGCTTGGATCGTTGCTTAATAATTGACTGTCAGCTTAAAAAAGAAAAACCAAAATATTACGGCGTTTTCTCCTTTGAATTAAGAGTGGCAAATACAGCAAACAGATTAGAGTCTCGTCGCGGACGTGGGTTGTTTGCTTTGTCGAGCAGCCAGAATCCGCGATTGCTTCCAGGATCATTTTGATACTTAAATAATTCATCTGCTGGACTAAAAAAAAATGCAAAAAGAATTGCCATTGAGCTCAAACAAGCTCGTAATATTCCTTTTTACGTAGACCTTAACCACTCGCACAGAACAGAGCTCATTTCTGGGGGGATTTATGTAGATTTAGGTAGAAATATAGAAATAACGTATTTAACACGCTCTTTATTCACCTGGAAACATGCGAACTTGCACCTTATTACATCTAAAGTGAATGGATTAAAAATTTTGTGCGAGCTTGTCTTTGAATTTACTTGGCAGCAACTGTAAAGATAATGAAAACACCATTTTATTTCTGTCGGAAAAGGACTTTTATTAATTTACCTCGGTGTATATCTTATATTGGCTTAAAATATCTTCCCTAAAAAGGCTGGCTTTGAATCTTTTAACTAAATATGCTTATATATCATGTCTACATATTCATCATTAATTTCTCAATATTGCATTCAATGCGGAATATTTGGTATTTTGGAATAGTTGAGGAAAATACTCCTGTTTGTGCTTTACTAAGTTAGTACAATGCCCGGAGAACCAACACAAGATGTAAATAGAGCTGTCAGCTCCAAACGGGATTTTTACCACTTGTTCAGAGCTCATTAGCAGCGATTTTCTTGCCATTCAAGAACGCAGAGGAGAAAAAATCGGATTAAATCGCTACTGAAAACGCGGGCCCTGCTCTGAAATACGAAACGTGGTGGCTTATTCCATGGATGTGGGTTTTGCTCATCCTTGATTTTCAACTTTAGTTCATGTAGATCCACGTTGCAGGAATCAACTCAAGAAGGATAAATGAGGAGGAGAAATGCTATTAATGTATCAAAAGCTATGCAAGTGTTTCAAAAGTAGCTTGAGCGTTAAACACGCAACGGATTTGTCAGTAATTTGGAACAGAAACCAGCTTGCTGTCAAAGCGAAGGTTTTAAATATTTATTGTGGTTTTTTAGTTGGTAAAGTACAAGATCACGAGCTACGTTCAGAAAAGCCACTTTAGATTACTGATAGAAATGCTTTAGTGTTTTCCGTCTGAGCTATATTTCTGTTTACAGGATGGAATTAAATGATATTTGCTTTAAAACGAGCCGAGTTGCTTCCCATTGCTGCTGCTTGTCAGTCAAGATTGAGGGAAACAGCTCAAAATGCAGTTTTCTCTGTAAAATGAAGGGGTTTTTCACACTTTATCGTCCATCATTTGGTGCAGCTTTGGAGGTTTTGTTAGTTCTAAGTTGGGGTGACCCCAGCAAATATTCCCCTGAGCACATGAAAACGCAATTTAAGTTCCTTTTCACTTGAGCTGTGTTACTCAAGACTTGTACTTCTTGAACTTCTCTGTTTGGAAAAAAAACCCTGATTTTCTTTGGAACATTTTCTGCGATTCCGTTTGCTGTTTTGAATTGCATTTCTGCGATGTTTCCGGTAAGAAGCTTCACCAACCAGGGCAAATCATTCAATTTGTGCACGTCTGTCTATGCCTTCTTTATGCCTATGCTATAGATTTAACATTTGTTTTCGAGTCGGTTTTAACACGTCAATTGACGTTGGCTTCAGAAAGAAACAACGTGAGAACGTTGATAGAATTTCTGAATCGCAGGAAATCCATTTGGAAAAGTTGCCGCTTAAATCCTGAGGACACCGTGTTGCTCAGAAGTCTTTTTATTTCCTTTCTAACAATTGTCAAATGTAACGTGCAAAATGCTCCGGGGTATTAATTTGCTGGACTTGTACATTCCCCCAAGTCTTATATTATGATAGTTGTTCTCATTTTTAACCAAATATTGTTGCTTTGAGGGCAAATTTCCTACGAGCGCTGTTGTAAAGATGATTTTTCTTCTTTGAAGAACCGAGTTGCTTTTGAGTTCGAGCTCGACGGTGGGAACTCATTGCAATAAAATAACCACGTGGGTTTTCGTGTTTACTGTAACGACACTTCGGGGTGTTTCGTAATTGAATTGGGTTTAAAATAGTGACGTTATCTCAATGCCATGGTCAGCGCTGAGCATCACCTGAAGCTGCAGGTGATTCCTCCTTCGGTATTTGCCGAAGTTTTATTGTTGGGAAATCAATAAAACGCCTCTCTGTATGTTTTCTACACATTCAAATGTGTTTACGCTCAACTGCTCAAATCGGCGCGGTAATTATGTACTTTCCTGTTTTAAATGAGTGCGTTATTGGCCCTGGGGGAGTATTTACTTTCTTCAACTGAAGATGAACTTTTTACAGTTCAGTCTTTCACTGACATCAACATTTTGATGCAATAGAGAACATGATGTATTTACCATTGCCTGCAGTGTAATCAGAATTCTTGATCATATACAATGCTGCTATTTCTGGATAAATACCGTCTTTATTATATACTTCTGTACATTTAAACCCTCCGCTTGGTAATAGATTTTTATAATTCCATGCTGCTATTTACGCATTTCCATCAATTGAAGCATTGAATTCTCCGTAGAATCCTTCAAGTGATGCTACTATTTTTTCATATTGCAATCACTGTGTTTTTCTTTATAAATATGTGTAAATTCTGAGATAAGAGGTTTGTTTAGGGATATGTGTCATGCACTGGAATATATCATTAAACAAATTTAGTAGCTGGGATAGTTTTAGTTTAGCAAAATACAAGTTTTGAGAGTTTTCCCTGAAAGCAATTGAATGAAAAGAGATTAATTTTCTAACTGATTTTGTAGACAATATTCCAAGTTGTCTTTTCAGCTCCTCCAATGAATAGTTTGTGTAAAAATAAGCCATTTCCGAAAGAATTAACACAAAATTACCCACAAGAGGAGACAAAAATATTTATGGTAGTGACACCACAAACTCTATACTCGATAATTGGCTTTTTTTACCCCTGTTTTGCCTTTTGGCGATTTTTCATGAGTTAATAGCAGATATTTTTTAACTCTTTGTCATCCAGTGTGTGTCCTGCCAGTCACTTGTGAATAACTGGGTATTTCTGCCTGGAGTCGAGTCCTTGGTTTCCTTTTGTTGCATTCAAGGCTCTGTCTGTGTTCGACTAATTTTACTATCTATCAATAGAATATTCTGAAACGTCCAACATATCAGATCTAAACGGCGGTTGTTCTTTCCCCAGGTGGTGCGGGATTACAACCTCCAGCTGTTTTTACAGGAGAACTCCGTGTTCCACAAACCGCAGCCTTTCCAGTTCCAACCCAGCGACAGCGACACCGTAAGAACCCTCCCCAATTCCTTTAGTTCTGCTTGCTCCGTTTTTAAGAAAACTCTTAGAAATGGGCTCAGTGATATCGCAGTCTGGTTTAACCTCGTGCTGTATTTTTGGGAAAAAAAAAAGGGAAAATGACCTAATTCCGGCAGCTCCCGTTGCAGTAGGTAGGTCAATGTAACAAAAGCATCAAACATGGTCCGCAGAAGAGCTGAATCTTTTATTTTTGCTTCCAAATTGTGACTGGCAGTCCTGTGTTTTTCTGCTTTCAGCATAATTCTCACTACATTTTATCAGCTTTTTATCCTGCTGGTGTGATTCTCGTAATATTCACTAATACTGATTTACAGCCAGTGTGATGCTGTGGCAAATAAAGCGTCCATATACCTCTGAATTTCTTGAGGAATATTTATACGCACTTATTGGTTTAGAAAGAATACTGATTAAACATTGCATTCCAAAAGAATCTCGGAAAATATTATTTTGGTGCGTATGTTGCTTCCAAACCAATCATTAATGGCATAAAAATTGAGTAAGTAAGTACATTTCCAAACAGCATTTTAACGAAAGTGTCCCAGCGACACTTCTAATGTTTTAAGAAATAAGAGTTTTAAGTCTAGATTTTTTACAAAGTTAACCTTGTGCAGCTTTTTATTACTTGAATTCATTCGTAAGACGACTTGGGCAGAAATGCCTTGGTCTCCACTTCAGGTGATTAAATTCAAGAACCCTGTTAATAGATAAACCAAGAGGGATTTTACCAGATGCACTAACACCTCTAACACAGTTTCTTCTATCTTTCCATTTTAACAAACTGCAATTTTGATTTTTCTCTTAGCTCCTTGGCTTAGAGTCAACGATTTCCCTCGAGTTTTAGGCTGTTCTTAATACACTGAGCAGAATCTTTCTAACTGTCCTGGCCTTTCTAACCTTTGCTGCTCTTTTCATCCTTTTGCCATCGCTGCGTCCAGAGTTTTAACGCCGTTCAGCTGGTGGATATCGAGCCCTCCCCGGTCAGTGCTATGAGAATGACCATAGCAGAGGTATATGGGACTATTTATCGTCAGCGTTTGTGTCGTTACCGGCGTGCATGTGGCTCAGGATGCTGAATTTCCGCTCGTGTCGAGGTGGCAACAGAATGCGTAATATAGATATTAAAATAAAAAATAAATCGCAGACGCGCACAAATAAAAATTCACAAAAAAAAACCAAACCGCACGAAACAAACGAACAAAAAAAATTTAAGAAAATCAAAACATAAAAACTTTTTGCACGATGAGATACAAGTTAAAGAAGGAAAAAAAGCGATTTAACTGTGTTATTTTGGGGGGATCGGCTTCACACTCATCTCCGGCGCTCGCACGGGATTTGTAATTAATATTCTAATCTTTTTGGGGGTACGAATTAAAATTTCGCAGCTCGAGAGAGCGACGTGTAGCATTGGTTCCTTCTCCGCTGTGAACGGGGAAGCTTGTCGAACAACCGGAGGCTGATGAAACGCAGTCCTTTTACTCATTTAATTTTATTCTTTTTCCAGAGGGCTGTCCCCATGTAAAACAGGACTGTAATTCACTCTCATTAAACTCTCCAACATGAAAAAACAACACGATTTGTGCGCGTGGCCCTTGCGTGGTCTGACGCTGCTGAATTTTGGGGCTTTCTAGGAGGCGATGAACGGGTTGTTCATGTCTAAATCTGTCTCAGTAGCTCAGATTCAGTGCGTTTTTGACTTGGCCACCCCCCTTGGGCTGTAGAATTCCTGCATTCTTCCTTCCACTGCATTCTTTGAGCTTTAGCTGCTTGTGCCTTGACCAGTTTTCACAAAAATAAATTATGCGGGTGTTTTCTGATCTTTATAATTACCGACAACTAACAGGATCCTACCTGGGCAGGTGCAGGTTACATATTCACCATTTTTAATAAACAAGTACAAGAGACTGAAGGCTTTTGCTCAGGCCTTTGAATTGATCAGAAATTGCTTTTTTTTCTAATTTATTCAACAGCATTTAAGTGGAGAAAAATTATGATGCATTCTTTTGCCACGTATTCTCTTTGTAGGTGATCTGCAGAGCTGATCAGATGGCTTTTTAGTTTTTGCGGGTTATGCATGATCATTTTCACACCGAAAGAAATATGAGTGGTTAATACATCTAATCAAACATTTAATATTAACCTTTTCCAAGAACAACTTAGAGCCCCTTTTCAAATTAAATGCCTGACCCACTGCGACTGGGGACAAAGTTTGGAGCACTTGTGTGTTAATGGGATGAAATTTTGAGTATTGTAGGCAACAAGAATGTTATAAACAACCTGGATGTGCAGTTAACCTACATGGAAAACTCTGAATGCTTTTGTAAATTCCAGTTATACATGGTCCATCTCAAAATTTGATTTTATGGAGGAGATTGTCCTGAGTAACATCACACAGCACACACAGGAGAACCCTGTGCTCAGGCCCAGTCACCATGGGTTTGTGGAAGGCAGGGCCTGTTGGACCAACCTGATCTCCTCTGTGACAGGGTGACCCAACTGGTGGATGAGGGAAAGGCTGTGGGTGTTGTGTGCTTAGACTGCAGTAAAGCCTTTGACACCGTACCCCACAGCATCTCCTGGAGAAGCTGCAGCTCATGGTCTGGATGGTGGATCTGTGGTGGGTAAAGAAGTGACTGGAGGGCCAGGCCACAGAGCTGTGGTGAACGGAGCCAAATCCAGTTGTGGGCCGGTCAGGAGTGGTGTCCCCAGGGCTCAGTGTTGGGGCCAGTGCTGTTTAATCTCTTTATCAATGATCTGGATGAGGGGATCGAGTGCACCCTCAGTGAGTTTGCAGATGACACCAAGTTGGGTGCAGTGTTGATGTGCTGGAGGGTGGGAAGGCCAAACAGAGGGGTCTGGACCGGCTGGATCGATGGGCTGAGGCCAATTGTCTGAGGTTCCCCAAGGCCAAGTGCCGGGTCCTGCACTGGGGTCACACCAACCCCAGGCAGCGCTACAGGCTGGGGAAGAGCGGCTGGAAAGTGCCCGGTGGAAAAGGCCCTGGGGGTGTTGGTGACAGCGGCTGAACACGAGCCAGTGTGTGCCCAGGTGGGCAAGAGGCCACAGCATCCTGGCTGGGACCAGCACTGGTGTGGCCAGCAGGCCCAGGGCAGTGACCGAACCTGTGCTGGGACCTGGGGAGGAAAAACTGCGAATCCTGGGGGCAGTTTTGGGCCACCCATGAGAAGAAAGGCCTTGAGGTGCTGGAGCGAGTTGAGAGAAGGGAACGGAGCTGGGGAAGGGGCTGGAGCACAAGTGTGATGGGAGCGGCTGAGGGAGCTGGGGGGTTCAGCTGGAGAACAGGAGCTGAGGGGAGACCTTCTGATCTCTGAACTGCCTGAAAGGAGCTTGGAGCCAGAGGGGTCAGGCTATTCATTTTTAGAAAGTAGGTATGAAGTAGTTTTCCATCATACCAGTGTTTTCAGGATTTTTGTTTCCTCGCCATCCCACTAGAAATGGAGACTTGAGTGGCTACAAGGAGAAACCCACTACAAAATATTTTGCAGCTATTTTCCATTATCTAAAAAAAACCCCATGTTTTGAGCTCAACCTTATACATTTGTTTGTTTCTTTAAAATACTTAGATTCTTGCATTGTCTCAGGTAATTTTGACTGATATGAATTCATTTAAATATATATTTTGTTAATTTTTATTTTTTAGACCACTTTGCCTTAAGGAAGTGGTTTCTCTTAAAAGTATTCAGTAAGAAATTATTGATGAATTTCCAGCTTTAATCCTTTCAGTGAACAAATTCGCAAAATGAATTGGGCCTTTACAAACGGCAAGATAGAAAAAAAATAAAAATGGCTTTTGAAATACCTTTGGCCTCACAAGAAAAACCAGTCAGCACATGCTGACCTTACATATTCAATATAGTGACAATGTAATCGTCGAACATCCTCCCACGAGACAAGCGATATTTATTAAGTGTTGAAAACATACTGTCCCCACACAGATAAACCATAAGAACAGGGCAAAAAATAAAGGAAATTAGGCAGCTTTTCTCTCTTTCCTGTTTCGAAAATATTCTTTTTCCTTCAACCGCTTGTTATCGTGTGAGAAAATGAGACGAGAGACTCAAAGCACGTCCAGGGTGCGGGAGGAGAACGGCCACAAAAAGCTGACACGAAACTTTTAAGATCTTTTTCCTGTTTTTTATGGACGTGTCGCCTCTGCAGTTTCCCCCGTACGTTTATTGATGCTGGCGTTTTCTTGGAAATCAAAATTATTTATATCGACGTGAAAAAAATCTCTTTTTCTCACCGTGATTTGCAGAAAAACGACGACTCGGTCCAATCAGCGGAAAGTTTTGGGGTTTCATCCCTCGCTATTTGGATCTGTGGACAGATTGTGACAATAAGGGTGAATTTCACTTCAATATCATACACAGAGGAACATATTGAATTTCTGAGCAGCTTGTATGAAGCTATATACGTTATTTAAGCTACTTACAAAAGGACGTCATGGTGTGGCAAGGCTCATTTTCTTACCTCTGAAAGCGCTCAGGGATTTGAAAATAAATCGAAATTACTGTATAAATAGGAATGAGAACTCAGTCAATGGCTCTGCTTTGTCAGATTTACTTTTATCGGGTTTCTGTGCATTGATACGGGGGCAAAGGTGCTTCTACATTTCAGCATTTACTATGAAATGTGTTTAAATATTTAAAATACGCTTAAAACTTATTTAGTATTAAATACTTTTAAATATTTTAAAATTCTTTTGTATTCTAAACAACGTTATGTTCTGGTTTTACAGTTATTGAATATAAATAGTTGATGTTTTACATCAATATTTAAATACCAAAAAAAAGCTCGTGAAATATAAACAGCTAACAAAAAATAAACCCTCATGTAATTAAGCCCAAACTAACAAGTTTCAGAGAATGCTCTGCTTTTTCTGTATTTAGTATTTTTTTCTGTATTTTCTATATTTTTTATATTTTCTTTTATTATTTTTTATTTATTAATTTTTATCTTTTCTATCTTTCTGTATGTTCTATATTCTGTATTTTAGTATTTATTCTGCCTGTGCTTTTAATACCAGAATCGAGTCAGGTGATTGTATTTAACTGTAACTTTTTGGAAGCTAAATACACCCCAAAAAGTTAGGATTTAATTTGATTAAAGTTTAATATTAAAAATTATTGCTGAGGAGAAATAGACTCACCCAGGTAAGGAAATGTTGAGTAAATGCAAGTGGGAGCCTGGTAAAGCTCCACATTCCCTGCATAACTGAACACGACTAAAACCGATTTGACTTCATTTTCCCCACCCCAGTTGAGGTTAAAATAAGGTCTGAGATCTAATATTCATATTTGAGGTTGATACTGAAAGGGTCGTTTGAAGAAAAGGGAAATTCCACCCCCTGGAGCTACTGGCTGTCTTATCTGGGGTTGGATTTTAACAGCCTTTCTGATTTACTTTAAGGATAATGAGTTGAAATTGCCTCACTACCTAATTGATTTTATTTTAATTTAGAGAACATGCTGTTAGTTTTATTTTTTTTTCCTTTTTTTTTTTCTTTTTTTACAGTCAGGAAACACTGTTTAAGCAAAGCTCTGCATAATTTCTAACAGTGAGACCAGAAATAATATTTGAATTGGCCACTTAAATAGATCTTTGTTTAGATTGCATTGAAAATATCCATTTAATCAATTTCTCTGTGTCAGAGCTGATTCAAAAGATAGGGTTTTTTTTCCTTTAGTTACCTAATAAGAGCAGTTTTTCTGTATTTCTAGTTATAATAGAATACACTGTAGATCCTAATAGAATACGCTGTAGGTTATAATAGAATACAGTATTTTTTAGGGAAAAGTTGGATGTGAGCGCGGCTGCTGCAATAGCTGAGGCAAATGGGAATAATTATGAGGGTGAAAATAGAAGTTCACTAACATTCTAATTTCAAAATTAATTTCAGTGAGAAGATTAGAAACTTTTTAAAAATAAGGGAGATAAATAATAGGGTTTGTGGCTTTTAACGTCTGCTATACAACAAAAGCGCTTAATTAAAAAAATCGAGCGCTACAGGCAACAAAGCCTCATTAATCACTGGTTTCAAACAAACCCCAGAACTTCAAGATTCTAGTCTTTCTGAATTTAAAATGAAATAAAATCAGAAAATACAGAGCTAAACTTTAGCAGGAACCGCGTCCTGCCGTGTTTGGCATCGGTTGCTGTTACAATCTGTGCGCACAGTGTGTTCCAGAGGAGGTTTCAAGCGAATGGTCAGTGATCCCCAGCAAGAATTATTGAACCAGAATTGAAAATAAACAACCCCTCCCCCTAAAAACCAACTGGAGAAATTATTTTCATGCATATGGCCCATACAACTGTTCCTTTCATGGGTGCTTTTGGGCAGGAGAGTCTCAGTTGCACCAGATGGCAGAGAACAGCTTCAATATTTGTTGGGAATTCAATATATTACTCTAGAAAACGTCTTTAGTCAAAAGTGATCGTGATGAGACTATTTTTCAAACTCAAAAAGTCCCAAGATCCCCTTTCTCTGTTCAGATATCCCAGAACGATCTGTCTTGTGATAGTTTAAATGTAATGATTTCCTTTATTCCCTGCCTGATGGGATGTCCTTTATCCTTCAGCAGCCCCCAGTGCTCAACATCATGAGAAGAGATGCTAATTTATTAGATTAAAAACCAGAATGTGGTTATATAATGCAGAATAATAGGTTGGTTTGTTATTTATCATCTCGTATGTACAGAGGTTTACGGAACTTATTAATAGTGGGTATAGGTCCTTTTTAATTCTTCTGAGTGGAAAGAAAAAACTACATGCAAATAATCATTATTTTTAAAGATGGGGGGTGTCCCATTTGTAACATTGAAAGTTTACTGAAATGCAAGTCAATCCTAGCTCACTCTTGGCTAAACTAAAATTAAATTTGTTCTACAATTAGAGACTAAACTGAGAACCGAACTCGACTCACGATTTTCTTACAACTGCTGTGTTTAGTTCTCAGTGGTGTGAAAAATGTCATGCGTATCCCTTCATGTGTTGATCATGAGGCTGAGCTTGCTTTTCAACGTCGGCATGCCAACTCTCATTTTCATTTCTTTAAAAGAAATGGCTGTGGTTTCTAGGTGTGTTTTGTGCATTTGCGTGCAATAAATGTTTCCTGTTTTTTCCTTTGTCACCATGAACTTTTCTAGTCTCCGGCTACAAAAATAAGGAGGGTTTAGGCTCGAGAGCCAACTTCTTTTTCGCTTTTAAGACGTGCCATCTGCAGCTGGATATAATCACATCAATAAGAGAATGCAAGCTGCGTGTTTGTCCCCGTCGTAAGGCGACTTCTGCACCTGCAACAACATTTCAGACAAAAATGGAGAAGCGACACGAGTCTATATTTGTTAATTTAAGAAACAGGCTGGCTGGCCTCTAAGCTCTTTAGCTGCTTGGAGTCATCTAGTACTTTCTGTTGGTTGACTGACTGAATTTTTAGCACTAAACGCTGCTTTCGCTGTAATCCAAACCCTGCGAGAGCGGCAGAATGTCCAGCTATGTTTAGCTCAGGTTTTTTGGCTCTTCCTTCATTCCTTGGCCATGGTGAGAGGTTTTGGTTTCCCTCTTTTTTGGAAGAGGTTAAATTGAGTCATTGGAAGTCTTGCCACCACCAAGTTCCAGTCCTGAAAACACTTAGGCAAGAGCTTAATTTAGCAAATCAGGTTAGGACCAGTCACTTCAGTTTCCCCACCACCTTCCCTACACTTTCGATATTTATGTCTATAGCAGATAAATCTCTGGTTTAGCTCCTTTCTTCATACCTATTCAAATGGCAGTGGAAAGTGCCCGGTGGAAAAGGCCCTGGGGGTGTTGGTGACAGCGGCTGAACACGAGCCAGTGTGTGCCCAGGTGGGCAAGAGGCCACAGCATCCTGGCTGGGACCAGCACTGGTGTGGCCAGCAGGCCCAGGGCAGTGACCGAACCTGTGCTGGGACCTGGGGAGGAAAAACCGCGAATCCTGTGGGAAGTTCTGGGACCCTCAGCTCAGGGCTCAAAATGGCGGCACCAAAATCACCTCAGGGCTCAAAATGGCGGCACCAGAGGTGGCGGGAATCACCTCATGAAAGGCCTTGAGGTGCTGGAGCGAGTTGAGAGAAGGGAACGGAGCTGGGGAAGGGGCTGGAGCACAAGTGTGATGGGAGCGGCTGAGGGAGCTGGGGGGTTCAGCTGGAGAACAGGAGCTGAGGGGAGACCTTCTGATCTCTGAACTGCCTGAAAGGAGCTTGGAGCCAGGGGGGTCGGGCTCTGCTCCCCAGGAACAAGCGCCAGGAGCAGAGGAAACGGCCTCAAGTTGCACCAGGGGAGGTTGAGGTTGGATCTGGGAACAATTTCTTCCCCAAAGGGCTGTGGGGCATTGGAACAGGCTGCCCAGGGCAGTGCTGGAGTCACCATCCCTGGAGGGGTTTAAAAGGCATTTAGATGAGGTTCTCAGGGACATGGTTTAGTGCCAGGGGTGGGTTATGGTTGGACTTGATGCTCTCGAGGGTCTTTTCCAACCAAAACGATTCTGTGATTCTATGAAAATACCATTAACATGGGCTTTGTGCCTGTGTCCCTCTCCAGTGGGTGCATTTCCTAGAAATTTTTGTTTCTGGCTTTGAGCTAAAATATGTTGACATCTTATACTATACTGTAAAAGCTTCTTGGGTTTTTTTTCTGTCAGTGTGAGCAACACAGGGATGCTCCCTCTCCTCCACCCCTCTTCTGATGACGGTTACTTTATACCTTAAGGCATTCCAGAGGGAGAAGTTTAAGAACTTCAGGCTTCTTGGCTGAGTTACAGCTGCTTCAAATAGAGGCTGAAAGTGGCCCAGAATTTGCCTGAAGCGTTAGATTCAGTTCAGAGCCCCGTGGTGGGAGTGCGTGTGTGTCTGTAGGGGTTGTCTTCCTTTGCCTCTACTGTTGGAATCATAGAACCATTTGGGTTGGAAGAGACCCTCATGATCATCCAGTCCAACCATAACCTACGTCTGGCACTGAATTGTGTCCCTAAGGAAACCATTTCCTTCACAACCCCTTGAATCTGCTACCCCCAGCTCTCTTGTAATAAGAAGGTGAAGAAGATTAAAGGCCAGCTTCAATTTTGATGAAACGAAGCTTAGCTGAACCAATTTTTGCCTCATTTTCAATTAAATCCTCTGTTAGCATAAGTTAGTATTATTGCCTCTCCCATCAGGGCAGTGTAATCTGAAGGCATAAAAATCTTGCTTTCAAAATCACTTCAGTTTGCTTCGCAGTATCTCTTGATTTTACTCTAGCCTATACCAAATAGTGGTATTAAAATTATCGGCCTCCTTGAGAAATACTGTACTGCTAAAATACCCGATATCAGTATCTCTTCTGCTGCGTCAGCTGGATGCTTCTCACCTAGCTGGAAAATAATTCCGTCTTTCTGCTCTCTTACCTTCCTCCTGCTGGTTCACCTTGAATTTGTCCTTCCTAAACAACTTTTGCACACGTGTTGGATCTTCTCTAGTTTCAAACTGCACCTAACAGAGAAAAATCCTGTCTTGTTGAACCATAGAGTGAAATAGAAATTAGTGAAACAGTCGTTTCGTTCACACGTGCATCTGCCACCTCAAATTGAGCAGAACTCGGTGTACTCTGTCTTCTCGAAGTATAATTTGTAAGGGAGTTTTTTTTTTTGTTATCTCAAAGGTTGTGCAAGGTTATATCAGCCTGTAGAGGACTTGTGATAAAGAAGAGTGCGAAGTGGCTCTGGGCAGCAGCCGTCTTGGTAGGGGCCTGTAAGATGGGAACAGAATTTCGAGTGGGGCCTGTTGTGATAGGACAAGGGGTGATGGTTTTAAACTAAAGGAGGGAGATTCAGGCCAGACATGAGGAAGAAATTGTTGTCCCTGAGGGTGGTGAGAGCCTGGCCCAGGTTCCCAGAGAGGTGGTGGCTGAACCATCCCTGGAGACATCCCAGGCCAGGCTGGACGGGGCTCTGAGCAACCTGAGCTGGTGAAGATGTCCCTGTCATGGCAGGGGGTTGGACTCAATGAGCTGGGAAGGTCCTTCCAACCCAAACCATTCTGTGTATCTATTTGCATGAGTCGGCAAGTCATCCAGGAAAAAACGTTGTTCTTGAGGATCCTGTTTGAAGTATTGATTAATTCAAGAAACCACCAAAACGTATATTGTAAGAAGCAGTTCTCTTGTGCCAGGAGATGCGAAGGTGGTGTGAATATAATGTCTTCTCACAGCTAATTGTACTGATAGGAAGAGTATGAGGCTGTCTCGGATTAAAAAAAATCACAGACTGATTGAGGTTGGAAGGTTGGAAGGAGCCTCCAGAGGTCACCTGGTCCAGAGGCGGATTATGTCATGAATATCTACAACGATGGAGACTCCACAGCATCTCTGGACAGTCTGTGCCAGTGCTTGGTCACCCTCACCGTGGAAAAGTGTTTCCTGACGTTCAGAGGGAACCTCCTGTCAACTTGATCACAGGAGAGATGCTCCAGCCTCTTCATCTTCTCCATGGCCCTTTGCTTGACTCTCCCCAACTTAATAATTATTAAGTTATTTATCCAGATGCAGTATAGGTGCAGTAAAAGTGCACAGAATACCCACAGATGCAGAAGGAATGTCAGGAAACCCACTTTAGTGAGAATATTGAGGCTGATTTACATCCTAAACACTGATATATCTATATCTATCTATCTATCTATCTATCTATCTATCTATCTATCTATCTATATATATGTAAACACGTGGGATAGTTGCTGTGGCACTAATGGAAATTATAGAATGAATGGGAATTATTTCAGTAATTAAATGGTGGGTTTGGATGGTTTCTGGTCAATCTGGTCAATCTTGCTTTAGTTGGCAGTTCTTGGGGGGGCTAATTTTTTATTATTGACACAATAAAAACAGGCATAAGATGAAACAGTATCTAAAAATATGGTGTGAAATTTGAGCTGCTGTTTTATAGACAATTTTTTTTGGCATGGGGGGGACAGAAATGGATGTGCCATTCTGAAGTATTTGATGGCATTATGGTTTGATCACTAATTACAAAGAATGAGCCTAAACGGCTGATTGGATCACGCTTAACCTTTCCTCGTTGCTTCCTATAATGCATGTTTAGAAATGAGGTGACTTCCTTGGCTGGTTATTCTTCATGTCTTTGCTACAGTGTCTGGGTGAAATAGTATTTCAGTTGTATTCAGCGTGTCTTTCACTGTGCCTGGTATTCAGTGTCGTGCTCATTTTCCTAAGCCAGTGAGTTATAAATTCTCGTGAACTTTGATTTGCTGTCGTAGTTGCCTTTCCACGACGTGGTGCCATGACAAAGTTCATAAGGAGGAGAGTTGCTTTTGCTGAATCTTTCTTATTTTGCATGAAAGAAGATCCGAGCCTGATAAATATCATATCAAGTTATCCTATAACTAAGTATAATATCTACAGAGGTTGTCCCGTGTCTGTGTCATGACTCATTAGTTTGGTTTCTGTTCCAGAGTCGACAACTGGAATCGGAAACTGGAACAACCGAAGAGCACAGCCTCAATAAGGAGGCTCGCAAATGGGCTACGCGGGTGGCCCGCGAGCACAAAAACATCATCCACAGTCAGCGGGTAGGTCGGGAAAACGTGCATGTATAGATTTTATTTGTTACAGCTCTACAGCGCATGAACGAGGAGCTGCCACAACCACCTGGGAATTATTTTTGTCCTGTTATCTCTTGGTTTGGTACACTCAAATGGCAAAGTTAGCAGCTCCTCAGACTTTTCGGTGTATCAACATGTTTTGTTATTCCCATAATAAATCTGAAGTTGTAGCCTCTGCTTCACTGCAAGTAACTTACAGACCTGCCTCTATCTACACAACGTTCAACTGAAGTTTCAGTGATTCTCTTTTCTTCACTGTATCACGTATATATTAGCCATCGGAAAAAAACACATTCGTTTGGATTTCAAAACTGTTTTCAACAGTAGGAAAATCCATGAGTAACGTGCGCTTCAAAGTAATGTGAGGACAGAAAATTAAAGTGCGTATTGATGAATTTATTTCTACGTTTGTGGCTCAACATAGAAGAACCCAGGGGCTGTGTTTGGGCTTCAGGGAGCTGGATTTTGGGATGCAGCTGAGACTGTCTAGGGGGGAGAATAAAATCAACCAGCAGAAATGCATCCTTTGGGTCACCAGGTTCCTCAAACATCTGTAACAAGGCTTTCGTGCTCTTGTTTGGAGAGAGCGTTGGGATCCACGCTAACTTCTTATCCTAACTTCTGCCTACAAACATCTGTTTCACATGCTCAGGTCAAGCCTAACTTGCGTAGATTACTTTAAATTTGATTAGAGAGGATGTGTCTGTACTACAATATCTATAATATTATATAATATTCCATGAGCTTCAGCCCAGGAAGTGGGAGGACCTGGCTTCTAGTTCCACTTCAGAGATTTGAGTCGTTCCTCAAGAAACACAACCGAAGTAGGTGTTTAACACCTTATGTGTCTTCTGCTGAACCTGGGTTGCTCTGGAGCAAAAACCAGAGGTTTTAGCACCAGACAGATGGAATTAACAGAGTCTGTAACCAAAATATTGTAGGAAAAGCTCCCATCAGAGGAAGGAGGGATCATCCTGGTCCTTGAACCTGATGCTCCTTCTACTTTTTCTCCAAAGACAATACAACTGAAAATACACAGTTACTGAACCAGTCACAGATTTGCAGATAACTGGTGAAGATATGTGCAGTCACGTGCTTTTGTTGTTTTAAATTTGGACCAGCGTAATCAACGTACATGTACATGTACCTTAGAAACTCTTCTGTGATTCAGCAAATTCTCTGGATACAACATTCCTGCAAACACAGCAAATCTTTCTTGGCTCCCCCTACAGCAACTTCTCACCCACGTTTAAGATGCTCTTTTTCAACCTGACACAAATGTTGAGCAACATATCCATTTTAAATATGTAAATATCATTATGTAGACGAGCTGATTCATCCCACGGATCATGTTTTCATGAAGATGTCGAAGTGTTCCCCAAAGTGGAATATCCACGGGAAATACTGTGCTTTTAAATGATGTTTTTCCTCAATCGTCGTCTTCTTCCCTGGACTTTTATTGGTCAACCCAGCATCCAATCAAACAAATTTCCCTGCCTTGTTGTAAATATTTATCATACGAATGCCTTGTTAGCTTTTCCTACAGCTGGGGTGTATTTTCTTATTTCCGACAGACACTTGAAGAGCTCGAGTGCCACGGGCCTGTGATGTCTGAGCAAACCCGAGCAGAACTGGAGCAGAAAATAGACGAAGCAAGAGAGAGTATCCGCAAGGCCGAGGTAAGAAGAACAGTATTTTGGCATCTTCATCTTCTTAGCACAGAAGGATTTCTGTTACAGCTGTTGAATTTTGTTGGTGGAATGTGGGAGTGTTAAGATGGCTTTTTTCCCTCGATTTTGTACTTCTCAAATCACCGAATCAACTTGAACGACTCGTGATGAGGAGTGATTAAACTTGCTGTGTTTTCCGCTATTGTGCAAAGGTCAAGAATTGCTGTATTTAGGGGCTTTGTCTTAAATAGAAAAAAACCAATCTCAAGTTCACTAATTTCCTTCTGCTTGAAGGAATTAATACCAGAAAATGGTGATTAAATCTCTGTCTTTACGATTTTTGGCTTCTGGAAGGAACTGCTACACGTTCATGTGCATTCTGTTCTAGTATTTTTTGATATACAAATTAATTTGTTATGCCTATAGGAAAACATTCAAAACAATCTTTGTATCTCTACTTGGAGGTACTTTGGAAAAGGTTCCAAAGGTTTACGAGACCTGTTGTGGGTTAAGAAAGACTCACGAAAAGATAAACAAGCTTCATACTTGACTGCGAGCGTTGGGTTGGTAAAATTCACCTGTTTTCATGGCCAATGGGTCAGAAAAACTGTTGCGAGCAACAGGAACGAATCTGTTCGTTTTCGGCCGAGTGGGTCTCTTAATTAAAACGGTAGAGCAAACGTAATTGTTTCAGTTAAGTGCTTCTCGTCCTGCTAAATATTCAGAGCACCTGCTGTAATTAGGAATGTGATTTACAGTTCAAGAGGTTAGAAAATACGGAGTAAAATTATTCCTCCTGCTGGTGTGATAAATGTTACCCTCTGCTTAAATAAACCCAGAAAATGTTCTTTTAAGAGAAAGTGGTTTAAAATGTAGTAACCTTTCATTTGAGTAAACTTTTTCGAACAGACTGTACTGCAAAGTGCTTCAGTGTATTTATAGTTAATGATTAAATGAGATTAAAATCAGGGTGAGAAGTTGCCGAGAAGGTTCTCACAGAAAAATAGTATAAAAGGTACAAATGAAATCAGTTTGGAACTTAAATGTCTACAAGTCTTAAGCCGATGTGTTGTAGTGAAAATATCCCTTACCTTTCCAATATTTAACATATATCCTGTTTTTCAACAGAAAATAGTGAAAATGCCAAGTACTTGAGCCCAGGAGGACTCAGTGTCTGGGTGATTTTCACTGATTTTCTTCCTTTTCTTTTGTCACAAGTTTTCTAGTGTGTATTTCAAAGACGCAAAGTTGTCTCTGAGTTTTTGAATGGTAGGTGCGTAAACCACTTTGTGACTTTATTACCACAGTAGTTATTTATAATATAGTTTTTAAGAGAAGCGACTAAATGAATTCAATAAGCTTTTTGCCTTTTATTTAGGGGTGGCCTTTTATTTTACCATCAACCCTTATTGTCCCCACTCCACTGAGTAGTTTCAAGACTATTAATTAGACAAGAGATTTTTGCATCCATACAATCCATGGAAGAATAAGCAATATAAACATTGAGTAAAACCATTTTCTTTTGTAATGCAGTTGCAATTCTTTCCAGCGTGTGAAAATCAAACATTTGCAGCATTCCTGCAGCTGAGCAATTTGGAATTACTGATGTTCAGGTGAGGGGAGTTGAGTCAACACTCAATTATTGGAAGGAACTGGCTTAAGAATGAGAAGGATTTGTCAGCACTTCCATGTTATTCGGAAAAAGAGGATTTCGAAAATAGAAAAAGTAAGATTACGCAAGCTTTTTTGTGGCAGTCAGATTGATCTATGTAATTTATGAATTAAAACAGAAAAAAAAAGTCCCCAAAACACGCAAAGAACGCTTTGTTGGATTTATATTTGCAGCTGTTACTGGAGGTTTGGTATTTTACGGTTGTACCCCATGCAAACAGCCCAAAATAATCCACCCTTTAGTTAGTTCGTCATCACTTTGTCGCATTAAATCTTACCATCTTCAAAACTTTATGGGTACTGCTGTGATTGTAACTGAAGAGTAAGAGGTTCTGGTGTCATGGCTGGAAGTGTTTGATGATAACATATAGGTTTTATTTCATTAAAAAAAAAAAAAATAAGTGCTTTTTTATTTGGAAGGTATCAGTACAACTTCATTTGCAGCTACAACAAGTGTTGGTTTATGTCCTGGTGTTTCTTGCCTTGATGGTGAAGACTTAGGCACAGAAAGCTCCTGTTTATTCTGAATAAAGCAGTGAGAGAGCAACAAATGGAGAAGATGCCAAGGGTTACAGGGTATGAACTGTGGGACCTTAAGATAATCGCCTCAAATCAATGGTTGTATCAACCCCCAAATTTCTGTTTCCTTTCTAGAACAGCACACTTGTTATTCTCTCCCGTTTCACCTCCTTGACCTGCTCTTTGGTGCTTTTTCTTTGGAAATCTATTCTCTTCCTCCTTTTCTTTCTCTGTCATTTCTGAAAGGGGAAGAAAACTTCATGAGCACATTAATTTGGATTAAAATTCGCCTTTTCTTCTGGCAAAGCTGTTTTGATATCACTAGACACTTCCACTTGTGTCTTTCTCCCCAGGGAATTTGACGTTCTTGACTCTATTTAACCATCAGAAGACAAATTGTCTAATAAAACATGAGTCAGAGCCTTTTACAGACGATATATGTTGGTAATGTGGTTTCTCCGGGGTGCATGGCCCACAGATTTATCCATCTCATTGCCCTCTTCCTCAGACACCCCGAATCCTTTGAAACCCCAAAACTGAGAGGAACCGAGGAACCGTACCCTACATATAATTTTTGTATTTTCTGACAAGCACAACGGCTGTGGGAGCCGATGCAATTTCAGGGTACAGCAAAAATTACGGTAAAAATGAGCATCACATCAAGATATGGTGAAGAACCTTGGTTACTAGTAATTATTTGTCCTGATAATACCGCTGGCACTGGCAAAGGGCTAAAATTGACTGTGGTTCATGCTAAACCGTAGGGTTCAAATCCGGATTCATTCTATCCTTGTCAAAACAGAGTTTAACCCCTGCTGTGTCAGGGCTGGGTTTGCTAAAGACAGAGGGCGCTCCTTTAAATCAAAGGTGGCACAATTCAAGCATCCTCTGTGGAGGAGCTCACCGCCTTTGAAATGCAATAATTTGAGAAAATAAACTATTCTTGCCGCTCCTTTGCACTCAACCAACTCAGGTCGCCGAACCAGAACTTCAGCTTTATAAACTGTTTGTGACAACAGTAAGGAAGGTTGCTGGGTATTTTAATTCTGCATATTGGATAGGTCTGATTTCCCTTAAAATAACTTCCCGTCTCTCCGCTGCCTCTATCCCTTTATCTTTAAACTCTGGGCAACAACTATTGACTGATCTGTGTTGCAAAAATAAGTGCAAACGGAAGCTGAAGCTGTTTCCTTTGTTTCCGTCGTCCTTCTCTCAGCTTGGAGCCTGAGGTTGCTTGAATTTTTCCTCTCGTTTTGTCTCTACAAACTGAAGACTCCGCTATTTCGACGGCCCCGTGTGGGTCTCGGTCCCAGGGCTGCCGTAATTTTTCTCGACGACTACGACAGGAGATTTTCCCATTTGTGCTCAACTCTACACTCTAGGAAGGTCTTGGGGCCTCCGCGGCAATTAATCCTATTTCCACTTAATTATATGGAGCCGCATTTTGTCTCATCAGTCGGATATCTACAACTCTCAGGAGAGTATTTGTACCAGATAAGATTTGATTAAGGCTCATTATAGTGCTGTTTACTCCGTTTGATGAGTTCAGCAGCTCAGGTCCATTTTTAATTGGAATTGGGGGGCTGTTTTCTCCCTCCCCTTATATTTGGTGATGCATATTTATTCCTGTGCTGTGATAACAATTGTGGGTTTGGGTGAGCTCCTGTTCTATTTAGGATTTAATCCATTAATCGTGCGCTTCTGCCGCATCTCAGGTAGGTTCAGCCCGTTCTTGACTTCTTGCAGTTGAACCTTCCGACTGCAGTTTCGTTCTCTGCTCATAAGAAATGGGAGAAAAGCAAATTCCATATGCTTTTCTGAGATAGATAAAATGCAATAAGGCTACCAACATCTCAAAAAAACGTTGTATTTGTAAAATCTATGGGTTTGCTCAGGAAACATACGCTCGGGAGAGCGGTGCTGACAAACAGATTGTCTTCTCGGGAGGAGGTTTGGAGGAGCTGTTGGTTTTTCTGGCCAGGCAGAATGAGGACTAACCTGGAAAAAATGCCGCCGACGTCCACAAATCGGGAATTTTGGACTCTTTGGGGAGAATATTGTTGTTGAGCAGAACAGCGTCCGAGCCCTGAAGCTCTATCATGGTATTACGAAGATGTACAAGTCTTAGTATTTTCCCAGCTCCATCCGAACATTCCATCTCACTGCGGTGTTGCAAAAATGAGACTGTTGCGTTGGAGAATATTTAATCTTGAATTCATACTGGTAATTATTTTTCAGGGACTCGCTGTAAGTGAGAAATTTGGAGAGCACGCCGTATGCTCAGATCCTGCTGAAATATTTCACAGTATATTTTTTTTGACAAAGCTGCGCTGGTATGAGCAATAAGAGAGTCTTTAGAAGACTGGGATGTATGAATTCATGATAATTATAAGGGATATTTTTTCATGAGTGGACTTTTAACAGAGGAAGGTATTTTGTGGGATGAAGGGACGGGAACAAACACAGAGATATTTTGAAGCTAATGATGAAATTCAGTCGTAAAGACTCTTGGGGGATGTCAAATGAAGAGCTGTATTTGCTCACTATATATCCTATAGATCCCTCTGTACTGTAGAAGCTAGTTATCCTTCTATGTGAAAACAAATGAATAAGGAATTTTGAAAACATCCTACAAGTGTCATCATGACTTTAAACGTTGCTGAAATGAAGAAATAATTCCTGTAGGACTTCAGGTGGTGGGACAGGTACAGGGATCAGGGATTAATCTGGGCTACAAGAATGTTAGTGATGCTTAGTTTGTAGATTTTCTTCTTATTATTATCCAGTTCTTTCGAAAGGTGGATCACACTGCAAATCCAACTCAGTTCCTTGAACCTGTGGTTCATAATGGGGTTTGTTTCGTGGGGTCGTTCAGGTTTGGGGTTTTGGGGATGCCTCTAGTCCAGCCACTGCTTCAGTCTTACTGCATCTTTGACTCTGAGATGCCTACAACATCTTCACTATGTTAAGAACCAGTATTCATTACCAGGACTGCAGAGAAATAAAGGTTTGCTTACATATATATACATTTCATTTTCTCCTTACAGAAGTTGGGTCATTTCCATTCAGTCCCATTAAGAACAACTTCGTAAACCCTACAAAACGCTTCGATACCGCTCTCATTTACTCTCCATCTCCTTCCCCACCAACTGCTTCCTCACTTTAGGAATTTCTGATGGGTTTTTTGTGCTCGAGCTTAGATAAAATCATCCTGCCCTTTGGGCTGGAGCTGCCCAGGTGGGTTCTTCTCCATTAACTTCTGTTTTCTTAACCCTGGCATTCGCTCCTGAGACACTTTATCTGTGCCAGCCTTTCATTTCCTCTTCGCTTCACCCAAACGGTCGCCTTTGATTTAACTCCGTGCCGAATATTTAGCATATAAATTAACTAACTCCGCTGTAATAGCTGTAGAAACCTCCCGCCCATCCTCCCGCTTAAAAAACAACCACCGCAACAACTCGGTGTTTTGAAAAAATGTCATTTATTACCATGGGGGAGGAGGGTTCCAGGTTTTTGCAGGGAATGGTTGAGCTTCGCCTGGAGCCATGTGGAAAAAGTGATTTTTTGGCTGCAGAGAAGACAAAGAACACACAGGTTAGAGCAGAAGGAATCTCCTTTTTACCTGTTTTTTATAAATCTCTGGCATCATATGGTCCTAATTTACAGTACGACAGACTAATGCAAATTAAGGACAGACTCCTCTTTCTAGGCTGAGCTCAAGTTTATTTATATTTTATTTTTATTTTTTAAAATTTTAATTTTATTTTTTTATTATTATTATTTTTAATTTATTTTTATTGGGCTGGTTTTGGCAGATCTAACTTTCCACCCCAAACACCAACCAGGCAATGAAAGTTGAGCTTCGTGGGTTATTTCCTCGTGCATCCCAACTTTATAGCACTGGGCTGGGATTTAAAACCGATTCGCAAGTCAGGGCTTATGTTGCTTTTTGAAAAATTTGTGGCATTTTCATACTTTTTTTTTATATTGTATTCATACTTAGTTCTGCTTATCACTGTGCAAGTAATTCTGGTGGCCCTAAATTTAAGTGATACAGTGTGGTCTCTTCCAACCAAAATGATTCTGTGATTTTCCTTTAAGAAACAGTTTCATTTTCATACTTTTTAAATTTAAAAAAGCCTAGAATTTAAACAAAAATTTAAAGGGAAAAATAAAGTTAATATCGTTCCAGCCTTTTCATGATGTTTTCTTCTAAATTGCCAAATGAGACCATCTGACCTGCTGATGAATTTCATTCCTGCCACTAGAAAAAGATGACAGGGGAATAAAATATTTCTCAAAAATATAGTTTAAGGTCTCCTTGGAATTCTAATTTAATCTGATTTTAATATCTGAACATGCTCCTAAGTATAACCTTGGTCTGAAATCAGTAATTCTGGATTCTTTAAGAGAAAAAGTAGGGGCTGGGCAGTGGGGTTTGGGCTCTACAAGGAGAGAGGTGTCTCCCATGGGAAGGGTCACGGTCCTATTCTGCACCCTGAAAAATCAGGAAAAAATAAAGCAACTCCACTTTCAAGCAACTCCATTCAAAACGGATTTAACCATCATAAACCAAAATATTTCAGAGGCCACGTTACATCAGTTTGCTGGATTTCCATGTTTGCTTTTTACCCCAATGCTTTTCTAAATGATTTTATAAAACCTCGTAACCGAGGTGTTTGTGGGATATAAATGAACCCTGGGGTTTCTTCTGGGCCGTTTTCTTTCTGGGAACAGTTCTGCAATATCTTCTTGCCGGTTTTAATTTCCATTACTTCCAAAGAAATAGTTTCTATCTTCATCTTGTGCAAGCTGTAGGTCTGAAGCCTTTCCTTAATTAAACCTGGAACAGTAAATAAACCAAATTATGCCATGTAGAGCAACGCTAGGTATGTGAGAAATAGATAACAATATTTATATTTTTTAAAACTTTGGAGTTGTTTTTTCTTTCCCTTTCATCTTCTTAGAATTTACCATCAGCTAAAGCAAAAGAACGAACCACCCAGAACGCTGTTCGGCAGCTTTGTGGGTGGTGTAAAGATATCCCAGCCCCGAGCTATTAAACAGCAATTGGGAAATAGCGATTGTAAATAGCAATTTCGCTATTAAATAAGAAAATATTTGTCCTACGGTAAAGCTTAATGAGATTTGGGCAGCACCCAGATTTCGGAGCGAGCGCTGGATTACGCTGCTTTCAAAACTCACCCGCTTTCCTGGAGATGCTCAGTATTGCTGGGAATAGAAGCGGGCACTTAATTTGAAATATTTTCAAGTTGAGGAGCTTCTGTCAGTGGAGATGCATCTACTAGAGAGGGAAAATCAAGGATTAAAGCCTTGCTTAGTTTTTAATTGGAAATAGATGATATTTTTGAGGGAATAAGTATTTATTATCCGAGTGATCCCTTGTTTCCCTTTGAACATTTTATTCCAGCATAATGAAAGCATCAAACCCCGACTTATTTAGACATAATGGTATTTCAATGAAGTGCTTCTATTTGTAAATATGTAGCTGTTCCTGTGTGAGAAGCACCATAAATTTATACTATAATCTGGTATTTTGTTTTTTTTTTTCATATAGGTAGGAAGCTGTTAACTGTGGTCTACCAGTGTAATTATTTAGGTAAATATGTATATATATATATATATGTTTGTAAATAGCATTATACATCTTTCAAGTGCAGGCCTGACTTAATACCCTAAATACTTTTACGGCTTGTCTGCAGTGGAATGAAACTCAAAACATTTGTGGTTTGGAACAAACTTTGATTGAATATGAAGAGCACTATGTGTAAATAGAGCAGGGTGACCCCGTTGGATTTGCCGGGTACCTCGAATTAAATTCTCTTGTGTGACCCTTTGCGAGTACAGTCAAGGATCTTGTTTATTTAACTCACAAGTTTGGCCCAACACGACGGTTTACAGCAGCCCGAGTACTAACAGGAACTACAGATGTTTACAGCGAGCCCGACTGATGTTCAGTGCTGTTGCGTAACTCAAGCTAATTGGAAATTGCATAACGAGGTAAAACAGCAAAACAACCAGGCTGGTCGTTTCTGTGGCAGCTTTTGTTGAAGGCCTAAGGAAAGTGCTGGTAATATAGTGTCAGAAAATAAAGATAAATTAGGGGATGCTACTTCACTCCACAAGGGGAGGTTGAGGTTGGATGTGGGAACAATTTCTTCCCCAAAGGGCTGTGGGGCATTGGAACAGGCTGCCCAGGGCAGTGCTGGAGTCACCATCCCTGGAGGGGTTGGACAGACGGAGATGAGGTTCTCAGGACATGGGGCAGTGCCAGGGGTGGGTTACGGTTGGACTCGATGATCTTGAGGGTCTTTTCCAACCAAAACGATTCTGTGATTCTATACACAGAGGCATCTCAGCTCAGTAACGTTCTCAACCGGAAGCAAATGACCAAAGGATGACGAGTCCTCCAGAGCCGCTAACCCACCTCTGCCTTCCCCATCATCCCCAAACAAAACAGTTGCATTGAACTAAGTTGTTCTCATGCCCCAAATGTCCATGTGCCGCTGCTGAGGTTGGATCTGATGGTGCTCCAACATCATGGAGCAGCAAGTGAGTTTATCGGGGGTGCAAGAGCATCCAAAGAAGAGATAGGATCAGTGTTACCTTCAGGGGGTACCACAGTCACTCATCTCCTCTCCTCTCCAAGCAGATGTGGATTAGAATCACACAGATGTGGTTAGAAAGTGGTTTTGCTTAAAATCTTGAATAATTATTCCCAGGAGAGAGGACCCAGCACTGACATCTGTGTTAGAAAAGTGTGTTCTCTGTTTAGCTTCATATAGTGAGAAATCCGCTTCTCAGTTTGATAAGTGCTCCTAAAACTATTTTTTTCCAAAAAAAAAGGTTAATGATTAATTAAAATTATTATTGTTTCCGTGTTATTATTGCTTTAAAATACACAAACTAATACAAGTAAGAGCAAAAGGAAAACCCTAAGTGATAGGTTTTGTCTTTATAAGACGAATCAAGAGGTAAAATGTCGATTCCATTCATCCCTGGAATTAAAACACTTCTGATTTCAGACCTTCTCATAGCTTGGGGAAATATTTTCAGAGTTTGGGTAGGGGCTTACGAGGTTTTCGGAAGATGCCGCAGTTAAATTTAAAGGATCTGCCTTTCAGTCATCTTTGGACTGGATCTTTCTGAATCTTGACCTAAGTAGCGTGATGCATATGAATATATTTCATCTCCATCCCTAATTATGTGGGAGAGCCTGTACAAAGCTACATTTCACATACAAAATTGGACTCTAATAACTCATCTGCTTTTAAAAATCACATTTCTTCTGAACAGAATTAAAAATAACATCTCTTAGAAGTCTTTTCGTTGCCTGAAACAGATTTAAAGTCACCTTTGCAAATAGTTTTGAATTGAAAATGGATCA
The DNA here is from genome assembly GCA_013399365.1 of Pampusana beccarii. NCBI lineage: Eukaryota > Metazoa > Chordata > Aves > Columbiformes > Columbidae > Pampusana > Pampusana beccarii. Next base: position 33,014 of record VWYH01004337.1, on the reverse strand, counting down.
GCTGAATTGAAAATTCAATTGAAATTGAAATTCAATTCAATTGAAAATTGAAAATCAGCTGAATTGAAAATTCAGCTCAGCTGAATGAAGTTATAGTTATTTATTTTCTGACTTATTTTCTTAATAGAAATATAATAGTAAAGTGTGGCAGCACGTTAAAAACGAGGAAAATACCAGTATCGTTTCAAATCCACAAAAGAATTTGAATATAGTACGGATATGCGTGAGATAATAATCTGTGCAGCACCCATTGGCATTTTAATTCACTGTACATATATTTTTACATAGTCTACTGTGCTTCCGCCACTACAGAAGAAGGAATTTCCCTCTAATTTTTGCTTAGACCCGTCTATTTCAGCTGATTTTGCTTTGTTGCCCGGTGACGGTGACGACTTGATGTGTCACTTCAGGCAGCGATGCTGAATTAAGCGTTCCCGATTCCCGTGCAAGGGCGAGAAAAGAGAGATAACTTTGCTATTTTGCACATTAACTTGCTGAAAATGAACAATGCTGTGAAAGGAAACGCAGGAAAATCTCCGGGGCGGTTCCGTGGGTTTCTGTGACTCACAAAAGGAACTTGGGTAAATCACTTGATTTTTGTTCCTCTGATGTGTAAGCGCAACAGGATGATGATGACGGGGCTGGAATGGACATAAATATCCTCAATTTTATTCCTACATTTGCACTCTTCTTGATGCAATCTTTGAAATTCTGCTGTCCTTGAAGTTCTGAATTTCACATTTCTTGAAATTCTGAATTCCTTCCTGCTTCTCTTTCCGTTCCTTCTGTATAGATTCTTAAATAATTTGGTTTAGGGTGGTGGTTTGCCCTGCATTTGTTAAAGCTTTGGTTCCGTCGATCAGAATTCATGCCATGAACCCAGCTGTCAGAAAACCCAAATTTTCATTCTGTTCGAAAGACAAAAATTCTGAAACGGTTTGCCAAATGTGATATTTATTTAATTTGGGAATTATTAAGATCATTCTTTTTCCATGACAAATCAAAGCTTCCTATGCTCTCTGGCAAGGGCTGGTGGAAAATCACTTCGTGTTGGGGGGTCGGTGGGTTTGTGTTTGTGTATCGCGTTGGATTTATTTCGGTTATTGATGTGATATTTGGGAATGGAGGTGATATTTGGGTATTGATGTGGTATTTGAGTATTGATGTGATGTTTGGGTATTGAAGTGATATTTGGGTGTTGAGATGGTATTTGGGTATTGAGGTGATGTTTGGGTATTGAGGTGATATTTGGGTATCACATCCAGTTTAGTCACAACCTGAAAGAGCATCCAGGAATTTTTCATTTTAAAAATTTAATTTTAAATTTAAAAATGTAAAATATTAATTTAAAAAAATGTTAAGCACTGGCTTTTGTCTGGGTTTTTGCGCTTTGAAAATAATCTAAACTAACTGACCGCTAGAATATCTGACTAGAAATTTAGCATAAACTAATAGCTGTTATTTTAAAAAGGAAAAGAAGGTTGTCGGGAGTAGTCAGCATGGGTTCGCCAAAGGGAAATTGTGTTTGACCAACCTGATAGCCTTCCATGATAAGAGGCCAATGGTACCTGGGCTACATAGGAAGAGTGTGAGCAGCAGGTCAAGGGAGGTTCCTCCCCTTCTGCTCTGCCTGGTGAGGCTGAATCTGGAGCACTGGGTCCAGTTCTGGCCTCCCCAGTTCAAGAAGGACAAGGAATTACTGGTGGGAGCGCAGTGGTGGGCTACAAAGATGCTGAGGGGTCTGGAGCATCTTTGTGCTGAGGAGAGACTGGGAGAGCTGGGGCTGTTGAGCTGGAGCAGAGAAGCTGAGCGGGATGTGCTCAATGGATCAATATCTCAGGGTGGTGTCAGGATGGACCAGACTCTGTTCAGTGGTGCCCAACACCAGGATGAGGGGCACCGGGCACAGACTGAAACACAGGAGGGTCCATGTGAACATGAGGAGAAACTTGTGTGCTGGGAGGTGCCAGAGCCTGGCCCAGGCTGCCCAGAGCGGGTGTGGAGTCTCCTTCTCTGAGCCATTGAAACCCGCCTGGGATCCTGGGTGATCTGCTCTGTGCCCCTGTGTGAGCAGGGGGGTTGGACTGGGGGATCTCCAGAGGTCCCTTCAACCCCAACTATCCCATGATTCTGTAAAAACACCAACTTGGAAAGTACTTCTCTAGAAAACCTTTCCCCGTCTCTTGGCTCCCACCACGTTCCTGCAAGCGAGGAAATGAAGGACCGGCCGCGTTTCCGCACGGAGCCACCTCAGTCATTTGCGGATCGGGAAATAATCCTGCCTTTCGCATTTGAATTTTGCAGATAATTAAGCTGAAAGCCGAAGCCCGTCTGGAGCTGCTGAAGCAAATCGGCGTGTCCGTGGATACGTGGTTAAAAAGCGCCATGAACCAAGTGATGGAAGAGCTGGAGAACGAGCGCTGGGCCGGGCTGCCCTCGGTGACCAACAACGGCTCTGCGCACATGGTACCGTATCCAACCTCACCTCGAGCCCACGTGGTTCTTCCCTAGGAGAAATTCTTGACTTAGTATCAAATATAAAGGCAGATTCATAATATTTGGTTGGTTTTTAGGTAATGGGAAAAGTCTTGTAGCTTTTTGTGGCTGGAGCGTGTGGCTGAAGGTCTTGGGAAAAAAAGGCAAAACACGCAAACAAAAAAACCCAAACAGAATTACAATAAAATTTAGAATTAAAATTAANCCAAACTAAACAAAACCAAAACAATACAAAACAAACAGAAAACCCGAACAAACAACCACAAAAAAACACCAAAAAAACCCAACAATCAAAAAAAGCCAAACAAACAGAACAACAACAACAAAAAGATTTAAGGATTTCTGGCTTCTGTTGCTCAGTTTACTTTAGACTGATTTTTCTGACCTTGGGTAAATCCAGTAGCGTTTATTTGCCATCTCCTGATAAGAAAAATAGCTGCATGGTTCTTTGAAGTTTCATTAATAGTTTACGACGTTACCTGAGATACTTGTACGATATTTGTATGAAAGGCTTTTTCTATTTCCAAAATATCCAGAAAACTGTATCACACATCGTCTTTTGAAGAGTAATATATGTGTTGGTTGCAGTGAAAGGCATCAAGAAGGCAAATTTTCCAAATGGATTTGGCTACTTGTGATGACAATTTGATTACTTTAAAAAAACAATCAGGAAAAGGCTTTGGCAAACACCAGTAACCAACTCAAACAAAATTCTTGAAGCTTTAGTCAGTTCGCCTCAAACAAATTTTAAATTTTCTCTGTGTGTTTATATATTTAATATTCAATTGAACTCAGAGGCTTTTATAAAGGCCTGGTTTGCATGGGGATACTTTTCTAAGTATAACCTTCATACACTATTAAAATTACTTAATTCACACTTTAATTTAAATGCTTTGGACAAGCAGAATGTATGTTCTGTGTAACAAAAGCTTCAGGGGCAATGTGGTTTTTCAGCACATTGCAAATGATTTGCAGAAGGATTTGCCTTCACTGACCACCTACGAGAAGCAAAAATCTCCATTTCAGCAAGTATGTGGTATCTACACACAAAAAATCCTGCTCGTTCCCACGTTCCGTCGTCTTTTTCTGCTTCTTTATTGTTTTCTTGGTAATGGTGGCAAACCCTTAGAGAGAAAGAGGTTTCTTTTGGATTTACAGCTATTTTCATGTAGGTCGACTTCAGTTCAGAACAGCGAGTGAGCAAATCCTGAGGGTCCTGAATCCGCTCTGTGTTTTCTTCACAATTTTGGGATGTTTCTTCTCAGCCGTTACAGCTGAGCTCACACACAGTCACAGGGATTTGCAGCACGTTGTTCCCATGGTTATTAGAAAAATTAGAGTCATGGGAACATTTTGGTTGGAAAAGCCCCTCAAGATCATCGAGTCCAACCATAACCCGAGTCTAGCACTGCCCCGTGTCCTGAGAACCTCATGTCCGTCTGTCCAACCCCTCCAGGGATGGTGACTCCAGCACTGCCCTGGGCAGCCTGTTCCAATGCCCCACAGCCCTTTGGGGAAGAAATTGTTCCCAGATCCAACCTCAACCTCCCCTGGTGCAACTTGAGGCCGTTTCCTCTGCTCCTGACGCTTGTTCCTGGGGAGCAGAGCCCGACCCCCCTGGCTCCAAGCTCCTTTCAGGCAGTTCAGAGATCAGAAGGTCTCCCCTCAGCTCCTGTTCTCCAGCTGAACCCCCCAGCTCCCTCAGCCGCTCCCATCCCACTTGTGCTCCAGCCCCTTCCCCAGCTCCGTTCCCGTCTCTCCACTCGCTCCAGCACCTCAAGGCCTTTCTTGGCGTGAGGGGCCCAAAAGTGCCCCCAGGATTCAAGGTTTGGCCTCGCTTTAATTAGAGATTAAAGTTGGAATATGCACATCCAAGTTTCAGCCTTCCCAAATCCCTTGTGCCGAATTTCATTTCAGCCCCTCTCTAGCCAGGAGAGCTGGGGATGCATCACAGAGCTGTGTTTAATGGTGCTTTTTTCCCTTTTCGCCTTATACTCCACCTCCTTTAACTTCCCGCTGTGCATCTTGGCTCACACCCAGCGCCTTGTTCTGTGTCTCATCGGATGTGCCAACATTTGGCCCTGGATCCAGACCCCGTGCTGGTCCCCGGCCGGTGAACAGATGCCACAGCGTGGGAGGTTCAACTCTGATCCTTATTTTCCGCTTTTACACTTACGTACGCTCCCGTAGAAATAAAAAGACGCTGTTGACCTTGGCAGGCCGGATGAGGACAGCCCATAGCTGGAATTCTTAGAACCGTTACCGAAATTATGCTGCTTGCAATTATTAGAATTACGGCAGAGGCGATTTCACTTCATCCTCGTCGAGTGGCCGATGTTCCATGTTCAGAACCCAGTTATCTGCCGTCCTTACATCCTTTACTCTTTGTGCCTCTGTTTGTCATGATGTAATTTGTCCAGCAAAGCTCTCGATATATTTTCTTTTAAGGAGCTTAAAAACAAAAAGTAGCATCGATGGCTCAATATTACTTCATTTATTTAACCTACTGATATAATGGAACAAGCTGAATGACTTAATATCCCATTGCCTCTCCGGTTGGCTGACTCTGATTTAATGATGAAACGTGTAATCTTGGGAGGGAAAATTTTGTTTTTCCAAAAACTTTTATCATCATTTTGAGTTTTAATCATCACCTGGAAAACGTGTGCTATGCTCCTCTTACATGCTGACGTCGTTGGGAAACCTTTATGCTGCCTACAACAAATATATTGTGAATATTACGTAATTTAGTCAGAAAAGGCAGAGAAAATAACGTCTTTATGGAATTTGTGTTTTCTGTTTGCTGGGACTTGAAGCAGTAAGTTGTAAGAAACGTTCGTACAGTAGAAATACAGTATTGCAGAGTTAAAAATAACATTTGCAGTTGGTACGTTTACAGGAAAATAGACGTTTTTTACCCATAAAGGGATGTAGCATCTTTCAACTATTAGGTCACTAGTTCATATCCAAGCGTGATTATCATCTGATACCAGCAACCTGTGCAAACCGAATTGTGGTTTCAGTCCCTAAAATATCAATACATTTTGCAAACTGCTACCAGGCTCTGTTGAAAGATGAGTTTTATGAACCAAACTGCCAAGTTTTCTGTCTCATTAACGCTGTTTTCCCTCCGCCTGCCTAAATGTTTCTATTCAAGGAGCCGGAGCAGCCCACACGCTGCAAATTAAAATGTATTTTTCCTCCTCGTGTTCGAAAACCGGGACCAGATGTTTTACAAACGAGTCTTTCTAGACATGAGACAGGAATTTCCATGATGGTTCATACGACTGTCAGCTGAACGTCAGCTCTGGCTGCTGAGACACAGACCATGCCCAGCAAAAGGAGTTAGAAATTGGGGGGGAAACCTTAAATTTGCCGTAATTTAGGATTGATTGGTAATTTATCAATAGCATTAGCAAGGGAGGACTGCGAATTTTTGTTTGTGTGGTTTTTTTGTTGTTGCAAAATCCGTGAACGCGTTTAAGTAGCAAAAAATGAAAGTGCGTGGGGGAAAAATAATATTAATTACAAGGATGTGTGCTAAAATTGTAACATAAAAATTAACAAACTCATAAAATCATGAAGCTTTGTGCTCTTCTACTCCAGGTCTAGAAGAGCAAAGATTGTTCCGGAGTGGAGTTAAGACAGACAGCTGGTTTAGGGAGCCTCTTTTTGGTCTCAGCCTAGCTTTTTGTTGAGGTATCAGCCTTTGGGTTTTCACGAGAAATACTAAATTCACTCCCAAACGGAAAGGAATAAATAAAGGGAAGATGGCAAATACAGAACAGTGTTGCTTTTGAGTCAAAGGACTTGCCTGTTTTCACATGAGATAAAGTGTTTATTCAAAATTTAAGCCAGGCACAAGGCCAAAGCACAGCTCGTATTAGCGTTGCCTCAACTACATTTATAGAAACTTTTAAGTATTTAAGTATTTCCACTGCAGTTTCATTTCGTAACTCGTGGTTGCAGGTACATTCATCTTTTCATAGAATAAATTCTCCGTAAGTGACTCTTTTTTCCATTAAACTCTTTGCCATTCCTCTGAAATGGCATCACGAGGTCTATTAGTCACTGGTTCACAGCTTAAATGAAAAATAGATGATTGTCCAGCAGCTGAGTTGGAGCTGCCAAAATGTCCTCTTGTTGTTTTTGAAGACTTTTTAAGTCTTGATTGAAGAAATAGAGCTAAGTAAAGATGTAATTTGGTGACAGCTCTTGTTCTTTTGCTTCCCTGTATTGGCTTTGTTTGCTGACTGAGACTCGTGTATTGAATATTGGGTTTTAATCCAGTTTAATAATCTCAAGGACTAAAGAACCACACTGAAGAATATTTATCGATTCCTTTTTATTCTTATTTCTTCACTTATTTTCTAATGTGATGGTGTAACGCCAAATTTGATTTGTTTTAATAGATTAACGCTGACGCAGAAAAGGAAGAAGGGGAAGAGTTTGAAGACAACATGGATGTTTTTGACGACAGTAGTTCTAGTCCTTCTGGTACCCTAAGAAATTATCCCCTCACCTGCAAAGTTGTTTATTCATATAAGGTTTGTGATTCGTTTAAAAAAATGAGTAGAAAAAAGAATAATGCAACAAACAACTAATAGATGTAACTTCCGTGGGAGGTAGGATTTTGGCATTTGGCTCAATAAAGGTTCACATTAAATACATCTCATGTCTAGCTGGGAAAAACTGCGGCAGATTTAGTCGCAGAGTAAGGAGTAATTAGGGTTTCAAAAGTAAATGGGGTTCGAGGTGCTTCTGTCTGTCCTCTCAAGTGAAAAAGGGTCTCGTGAAGGTCAGTAGGTCTAGAGAAACACCCTTATAAATACAATTTAAAGTATGCTACGTCATAAAATTTTCAATTTTTTAGAGCAATTTAAGTTTTAATAAAAACCTGGATGAGAATATTCCTTACACTGCACCTGAAAACACTTGTATTTTCTGCTCTTCCCGTTTTCTCCTTCAGGCTTCTCAGCCGGATGAACTGACCATAGAGGAGCACGAGGTGTTGGAGGTTATCGAAGACGGAGATATGGAAGACTGGGTGAAGGTATCATTTCTCTGAGATTATTTTCTTTTCGCTATCACTTTGAGAAATAAAACTTGGGGAAGGGAGAAAGCGTTTGGATTTTTGTCATATTTCTGCCGTTTGCTCCCAGGCCCGGAACAAAGCGGGTCAGGTGGGGTACGTGCCCGAGAAGTACCTGCAGTTCCCGACATCCAGCAGCCTCCTGAGCATGTTGCAGTCGCTGGCGGCGCTGGACGCGCGGTCCCACACCTCCAACAACTCCACCGAGGCCGATTTAGTCTCAGGCAGCCTGAACGGAGACTCCAGCGGTAAATAGCAATAAATAAATTAATACTGTATTGAGCTTGTTCTTAAAAACGTTCTGCATATCGACTTCAGATGTTGTACGGGAGGGTTTTGTAGAATCGTGGAACAGTTTGGGTTGGGGGACCATCAAAGCTCATCCAGTGCCACCCCTGCCATGACAGGGACATCTTCACCAGCTCAGGTTGCTCAGAGCCCCATCCAGCCTGGCCTGGGATGTCTCCAGGGATGGTTCAGCCACCACCTCTCTGGGCAACCTGGGCCAGGCTCTCACCACCCTCAGGGACAACAGTTTCTTCCTCATGTCTGGCCTGAATCTCCCTCCTTTAGTTTAAAACCATCACCCCTTGTCCTATGGCAACAGGCCCTGCTCAACAGTCCATCCCCATTGTTCTATTTGACCTGTTTCTGAGCACAACTGTTCTCAGTCATTATCTCATATCAAACCTGTATAATTTACCTATCTTGTAGAGTTAAGATTAACTACAATTAAGGAAAACTAAAATAATTTGACTCAGGAATTATAGAATCATTTAGTTTGGAATCACAAAATCCCAGGATGTCAGGGACTGGAAGGGACCTCGAAAGCTCATCCAGTGCAATCCCCCGGAGCAGGAACACCCAGATGAGGTCACACAGAAGGTGTCCAGGCGGGTTTGAATGGCTGCACAGAAGGAGACTCCACAACCTCCCTGGGCAGCCTGGGCCAGGCTCTGGCACCCTCACCAGGAAGAAGTTTCTGCTCATATTTAAGTGGAACCTCCTGTGTTCCAGTTTGTCCCCATTGCCCCTTGTCCTATCACTGGTTGTCACCCAGAAGATCCTGGCTCCATCCTCCTGACACTGCCCCTTTCCATATTGATCCCCATGAATGAGGTCACCCCTCAGTCTCCTCTTCTCCAAGCTCCAGAGCCCCAGCTCCCTCAGCCTTTCCTCACACGGCAGATGCTCCACTCCCTTCAGCATCTTCGTGGCTGCGCTGGACTCTCTACAGCAGAAAAGACCTTTAGGATCAAGCCCAACCGTAAAAATATATATAGTACTTACTATTTTATTAAGCTCATGGCACTTACACTTTTCTCTTTCCTCTTCCGTTCTTCAGTCTGTTTTGTAAAAGCACTTTATGATTACGAGGGCCAGACGGACGACGAGCTGTCCTTCCCGGAAGGAGCCATCATCCGCATCCTGAACAAGGAAAACCAAGACGACGATGGTTTTTGGGAAGGAGAATTCAACGGGCGCGTCGGGGTGTTCCCGTCGGTGTTAGTCGAGGAGCTGACGGCCTCCGAAAATGGGGAGACTCCATGGACTGGGGATACTCAGGTGAGGAAAGAGGTTTTAGAGTGGTTTTGTGAGGATTGCAAAGATCTGCTGCTGCTTTAGGAAAAAAAAAAGAACAAATTTAAGGAAAAAAAATAATCAGAATCCATTTAAGAAACAATCAGAAGCAATTTAAGTAAAAAAAAAATCAGAACCAATTTTAAGCAAATAAAACCCCTGAGTTCGTCTTACCTTTTAGTTTCTTGCCCAGCCTAATAATTATCAACTGATATATTTTGGCAAACGTAACAGATTTGTGAATAAAGGCGAGTATTTGGGTAGAAAGGAAATGAAGCAAAGGAGAAAATTCACAGTCTAGTTTTTGTAATTTATGGCATAGACTGCGACATCAAACAGAACCTGGCAAAAAAGCAAATTACAGGCTCTCTCAGCCCTAATTTAACATTTTCATACTTAAATCTTTTCTGTATCCTCCCAAGTTTTGAAGGGTAGAATACCGGCAAATACTGTATTACGGTAATTTTTGCAGAAAGTCCTAATTTCAGTATAGTCCTGGAATCCTTAGGTCCTGTTAGAAAATCAGACACATCTTTGTGTGTAATTGTGCTAGAAAGGGAACTTCTATGTTCCCTAGAAAGTAATTTCTCCAGTATTTTTATTCTTTGATTTGAGAAGATGATGAAAACTTAATAAATAAATGAAATATATGCGATGAGTTGGGATAAAACTCACGATCGTAACGGGATAAAATTCACGATTGTGAATATACACGTGGAGAGACGCACTCGATGGAATGATTTTTTTTCAGATAACCTTCCAAAAATTCTAAATTCCCTGGGAGAGGATGAAAATTTCCGCTCGGTGGCAACGTGTGATTGAAAGAAAAATATATAATCGCTCTTTTTACCGCAGGTATCGCCGACTCCGAAGCCCAATCACACGCTCCCGCCGCTGCCGCTCTATGACCAACCTCCCACCAGTCCCTACCACAGTCCGGATAAAAGAGCTTCTCAGTATTTCCCCAGATCGCCCTCAACTAACGGTACGAAATTTTGTGATAGTCGAAGAAATTTTGGCTAAACGCTTAATTTAGAATGTTCATTTTTCAAAATCAAGTGAATTTGGTGATACCGAGTGGCTGGTTTGCGATGGGTTGTTGGTTGCTCTTCCAGAAAACAGCTTCGGTTCAGAGTCCTCTGGCTTTTCGCAGCCTCCGCGGATTCCTCCCGAAACTTCGTACGGCAAACTGCGACCTGTAAGTGAAAACCAGAAATTGGTTGTTTTCATTGACGCTCCGAGTCTCGGTAAATCAAAATCGGTCCGTTCAAAGCAAGGTGGGGACACAGCACATGGCGATTTGGCTCCCTGCGTTCTGCAAATCCCATTAATATATATAAAAACTGCGATATCGCAGATAAATAGTGCAAGGAAAGGTCTGTTCGCTCCCCTTTGGTAATGACCTTGAACTCCATGCATCCCCTGTCGTTCCTCTAACCTGTAATATCCCATTTCTCTGCGTGAACATGGGAATTGCGAAATGTAACCTGGGGGGAAATGACATCAAAATGACAGTAAAATAGATGGTAGTCAATAAACTTATATTGGGAGATCATTTCTGTTCTTGCCACATCTAATAACCCATAAACGGAACTAAAAAAAGAGCTGGCGAATAAATGCCGTGACAGCTTAATCATGATTTCTACAATCGCTTCTTGTCTGCCAGCAGATTTAATCTGTGGTTCTTGGGACTCAATGGCATTTGGGGTTAAATTTATTTCCAAACCGTGTGATTTGAGGGGTTTGGCTTAAAAACTCTTAACAATAAGATCTTTATCTTTTGCGATGTCTTTGCTGCCTAGAAAGATTTTTGTCAGGAAGGGAAGAATTTAATCACTTCGAACTTGCAAAATCCATCTCCTTGGATTAAATTTGAAATCAAGTTTTTGGGGGTTTCTGAGTCCTAAACCAAATCATATTAAGATGTAAAATTTGTATTTTCCTGGTATTCTCAGTGAATGAGGCTGCAGTAAAAGAGCATTTTTGGATATTCAAAAACGATACTCCGCGTATTCCAGTAGTTACCGAGTTATCCTTATTCATCAACACACACAAGGCAGAGATCGTTCCGCATCATTAAATATTTAAGTATTGAACAGAGAAGTTTCACGTTGTCTTATTGCCTTGTGAAAAGACACGGATTCAGCTTTTCCATTTGTAGAATTATATTAAGTTCTCTTGCAACTGTCTTTTCAAGATATAACTACGGCGCCATGCCTTAATTAAAAGGATTTCTCTTGGTATTGCGTTTTAAACACGCTTGGTTTGAAATTATTGTGGTATCTCTCCACAATTCACATTTTCCATAGCAAGTATTTTGAAATGGTGCGATACAAACCCTTCAGGAGCAATAATAACTTTATTGATGGGGCAGAATGTAAAAATCACATCAGATTTCAGGTGTGTATCCTTCAGGGTTGATTCAGTTGGATTAAATTGGATTGTTTGATTAAATACGAGGAAGCTACTTAAATGCAGTAAGAGGTTTGTGTAGTTTCCAGCCCATCTAATTCCCGGCAAGGGCGTCATCACATTCCAGTGTTTAATACCGAGTCTAAAGTCCGTCCCAGGTTTATGTCCTGGATTATCTGTGGGTACAGGCAGAATTAGGTGAGTTATTACCCTCGATGTGCTCACACTGTCATGATTCCTGATCATCCTGGAGAAAAATCACTGGGTCCTAACGAAGAACCTTGATGGGCTTAATTAAAAACCTCTGGACCTCGATCCAGCTGGTTACTCCCTGTAGTTCCGTCCATCTTAATATAAAATCCGAATATTTGTGTCATCCTGAGGTCCAACCCCCAAATTGCAATTTTTAACCTCTACAAGTGCCGAAATTCGGACGGTTTTGTGATTTCTCACCGTTCCAGGTGCGAGCGGCTCCGCCACCCCCGACGCAGCATCATCGGCGGCCGACGGAGAAGATCGAGGACGTGGAGATCACGCTGGTCTAAGGCTGGGACTAGTTAAGCCGTAGCGCTCCAATCAAGACCAAACGCGAGATTTGGTTGAGCTCGTTTTTTTTAGGCACCTTTGCATGATGAAGACTTTGACTAGAGCAAGAGATAGGGAGGATTTGATGTGGCGGTGACCCGGTGGATTCCTTCCCACAGTCATGAATATTTCGTGCCTTTTTTGGGGGGGGTTTTTGGGGGTTGTTTTGATTTCTATACATCATTCTTCCTCTCTTAGCACAAACCAAGATGGGCCAAACAGCGAGCAGAGGATTATTTGCCGCGGAGCAGGTTTCTCTCTTGGCTGAAAATGGTCAATTTTTATGCGGAGGCTGAGGAGAAAAGAGAAGAGCCTCGTTCATGCAATTTAGTCGCCGCATCCTTCGCTCACGTGCATTAGTACAGTATATTACTGTCGCCATAGGAATGTGTTAAAGATTGTCGGTTCTTCAAGTAGCGTCACTCGTCTGATTAGCTCTTAATCGGATCTTGCGGAATGAAAAAGGGAACGGAAAAAACGAATATAAGGAGAGGCTGGATCCTCTTGAAAATCCCCTCGCAGAAAGGAAGAAGCAGGAAAAAATAGTATTCTAGGTGAGGAAAACTGAGGCAGATCACGTGGTGTTAATTACGTTAACGCCCACCTCTTCGGTAATTAACAGTTAAATGGAACTAAATGTTCTTTGTATTAATATTTATGCAGTACATTTAGTAATAGAGTCTCTAATACGGAGGTGCTGAATTAGTAGCAACATCTTGTTCCGTAGCGTAAGCCAACTGGTAGAAAAGTAAGTGAGATTTTGTCTAGATCTGGAAATTGAGCTTCATTTTATTTTTTTTCTTAGCAGATTTTGGGGATTTTTAATTTTTTTTTGAAGTATTTGGGTCACTCTTATCCCAGTTATTGCCGTGTACTTTATTATCCAACGCTAGCAGTGTATCCTTGTCATCAAAACATCTGGCTAGAGTTAAAGTTCCATTTAGAGTATTTACACGCGTTATTTAGTTTTCGCATCGGATGCTCCCGTAGCATTTTCCCAGGCGAAGCCCTTTAACCAGCCAAAGCCCCCAAAAAATCTGATTTTGCGGAGCCTTCACCCCAACTTTGTGACCAAACTCTGGTCTCAAGTTACTCTGAGGCAAGAAAGAGAGGAAAAGAATTTCAAAAATCGAATTTCCAGTCGGAATTGATTTTTGTTGTTTGCAAGGAAAATGGAACACGGTCAGAAGAAAGGGAAAAACTGGAGGAAAACAGGTTTTTCTTTGTGTACTCACTAAATGGTTTCCAGCCATCTCCATCAGATCAAAGCTTCGCTTAAACGGCATCACAGGGTTGGTTTTTTCGCGCTGTTATGGGTTCTGTTTAATGCGCTCTTATGTCTTCATTTTGTTTTTTTCTAAGCCAGTAAGTTTTCTACCTTTAGTTTACTAACAAGGGCTATTTTTTGAGGCTGCATTTACACACAAAAAAAATCATCTAACAAGATTTTTATCATAAACTTTGCACATGCTTGGGTCTCCGAGACGTTTGTGTTTGCCAATCTCCTTTCCCAGTGGGATCTTTAACCAAAAGTGGGGCTGTTGGAAGAAAAATAATTCATGGATCAGTTCGGAAATCGGCGACTGTCCAATGAAGTTTTTTCCATACTTTTCATTCTTTTTGCACCTCTTGTCCTGTTGATCTGTTTGAGGTCTTTTTTATGTGTTTATCGAACTTATTCTTAAGTTTAAAAAAAAAAAAAAAAAGTTTAAAAAAAAAATTTAACTGTTTTGCGAAAATTTTGAAAGCTTCACAATGCAGAAGAAAAGCAACTATTGCCATAATGTTCACGTTCGATTTCTTTGGCCAGTTTTTTTTCTGTGTCCTTCACACCCGGACTTTTCAAAATTCAGAAAGTGTTATTTAAAGTCTCTTTAGTTGTATTTTAAAATATTTTCTGTAAGAGCTGCTAATTTTATTTAAAAAGGATAAAACAAACAAACAAACAGTTGTAAAAATATGCCTCCTTTTTAACTATGATTTCTTCATACAGGGCATGTATCGGACGTATCATCGTGTACAGCGTCAGTACACTGAAAGCATTCGCTGCAAATGCTTTCTTTATATTGGCTGTAAAAAGTTTGTATTTATTATGTATAAAAAGTTGAATAATAAAAGAAGTGGAACTAAATCCGGGACGTCGCCTCGATACAAACACCGAGTGGCCAAACGTCGTCGGAAGATTTGGGCGGAGAGGGAGAACTTGGCGTTGGGGATAAAAACATCCATTTTCATGATTGTCATTTTTACCGTTTATGCTTTTCCACAGAAATTTGAATTTCCTGCACTTCTGCACATACCGAAAGCCCTCTCGAAATATCGCTTTAAGGTGGTGTTTATACGAGGAACAAAACGATGCCAAACCCGGAGAGCCAGTGACAAAGCTCCACTTACCAAAATAATTGCTTAATGGCCTTCATGCAATTAGGATAATTACATAAAGAAAGAGAGGGAGAGAGTGATTGATAACAACTCTTCAGTGCGATTGGCCCTTAATGGGGTTGATTTGCTTAATTACGTGAGCAATATTGTCCCTGCATCCCAGACCTCTCCCTCTTTACGATCCCTTGGGGTTTCCCTGATCTGTTTTCTTCAACGATATTTTTTGCGCTGAGCTCAACCTGCTGATTTCCTCCCGATTTTTGCTTCCAGCTGTTTGGACTTGAGTGTTTTACCCTCTTTGAAAACATCTGGCTGCACCAGCGGGTTCCATCTTTAATCCTCCATTTCCACTCCTCACACAGAACACTCTACAACATCATCATTTTCCCTGCGCTCCCGCAGCCTCCTCCTTTGAGAAATCCCATCTTTTTATTTGTATTCACGGCGATCCTCCAAAAAATTATTGCTGCTTTGACCGCTTTGTCCTTTTCTTTCAGCTCCTCGCTCGTATCTCCTTTTCATTCTGTGTCCCACACAAACCCTCTTCGCTTGCGATTCTTTTCAACATCAGCATCACTTAGCGATGACGATAATCCTCAAATCCACCAGCGATGCCACTTGTCATTTTTTTAACAAACCCCCTTCGTGTCTCCACTTTTTCTCCTTTCCCCTTTTCCTTAAAACACAACAAACCCAGCGATAATGCCCGTTCGGCAGGTGCGCCGCGAGCGCGTCATTCTCACCATTAACGTGAGCAGAACTTATTTCCATGAAAAATCTCGCCCTGACGTGTTTACCAGCACATCTTCAGGAAAAAATAGGTGTTGAGTGAAAATGAAGTCTCCGTGGTTCTATAGTCCGCTCGGGATATTTAGAGAAGCAGCATGGGGAACTTGTCTGGTGAAACGTTGGTCTCTGGAAGGCGGCAGGAGGGTTGTTGTCCCCGTTAAAAAATGGGGTTTTCTCTGATAGTTCCCAAATTTTCAAAAAGGAGAATCATAGAATCATTTTGCTTGGAAGAGACTCTCAGGTTCATCGAGTCCAACCACAACCTGAGTCTAGCACTGCCCCATGTCCCTGAGAACCTCATCTCCGTCTGTCCAACCCCTCCAGGGGTGGTGACTCCAGCACTGCCCTGGGCAGCCTGTTCCAATGCCCCACAGCCCTTTGGGGAAGAAATTGTTCCCAGATCCAACCTCAACCTCCCCTGGTGCAACTTGAGGCCGTTTCCTCTGCTCCTGGCGCTTCCCAATGAGACTGAGACTCAGCCGAAGTGTTGGGGTTATATGGTGTCATGTGCTTTGCTACGAATTAATTGTGCCGGGGTTTATTTTTGTTTGTTTCGTGAAAATTTGGAAAGAAACCAAGAGCACGTGGGTGAGTTCTCTTTCCCAAATAGCACAAGTATCTCTCACTATTCCAAACAACAAAACCCTCACCCTCTTCTCCAAATAAAGGATATTTTGCTTCTCGGTGTGTAGCGTGGAGCCCTGGCTGCTCTGCAACTGGCACTTTTTTCCTGCTTGCTCTTCCAGCCGGGCTCCTGTAATTAATAACCTGCAAATTTCCGCGTGGCAGATGCAGGAGGAGCAGGAAATCACCTTAATCACCTTTTCTTTCCCTCCTGAGCCTCCCAGCAAGCTCGGGATGAGGAGAATGCTGCGGAAGGGGTCCGCTCTCCCCACATTTTCTCCATTTGCAGATCTGCTGCCCCACATAAAAACGACGGGAGGGAGCGCGGCTGCACCTCCCAGATGGGAGCTCGGGGATATCGAAACCTCCGTTCAAGGAACGAGAGGAGCTTAGAGAAAGCGAGGGATAAAAAGAATCAAAACTTAACTGAGGAATGCGGCGGATAATAAAAAAAACGCAGCTAGGAAAATGCTGACGTGCTCACTGTACCAAGTAGTTTCCTCCTCCAGGCGTTACCCGGGGGGGTTGAGGATTACAGATCTGGTTGGAGCATCGCCGTAGCGAGCCAGGCTCCGCATTGCAGGTCATTTCAGCCGGAAAATGAAAGCGCTGCGGTGATACCGGGGCTGGAGAAGGTAGGAAATCTCGGCGGCTGGTGCAGTTGGACTGGAAGGCGCACCAGACGTGCGGTGAATAACCCCCCGCTGCTCGCGGCCTGGAGGGGACGGTACCGGGGTTCCTGACGTACAAGTGCCATCGCTCAGCGCCTCAACGCAGCGGCGTTTGGGGACAGTCGCGTTACAGCTGTACAAGTTGAAGATAAACGGCCGGCAGCAGGTGGCCAGACTGGTGTTTAACGTCCTGGAACGTGCTCTACATCCCATGGGAAAACTCATCCCCGCCGCCCTCAGAAATACACCCTGGAATTATTGTTATCTGTAGCAAACCACAATTTAGTTTATATCACACACAACAGACCCAGCAGGGGATAAAATTGAGAAGGGCCGAGGGAAAGTTTTCTCCTAGTAAATTATTAAAACTATTTCTTGTATACAGCCATGGCCGAGATTTGTGTCTGAGTGCAGGCGCTGCTTTGTTTGAAAGCTGATGAGATTGTCGTCTGGAAAAGGATCACGGAATCGCAGGGTGAAAACTTATTTTTCTGTGTGTGCCCCCAACAAAAAAGAGGTTGAGGTTGGATGTGGGGAACAATTTCTTCCCCAAAGGGCTGTGGGGCATTGGAACAGGCTGCCCAGGGCAGTGCTGGAGTCACCATCCCTGGAGGGTTGGACAGACGGAGATGAGGTTCTTGGGCACATGGGTTAATGGCAGGTTTGGGATAATGGTTGGACTCGATGATCTTGAGGGTCTTTTCCAACCCAAATGATTCTGTGATTCTCTGAAGAGCTTTGAGATCAGTCAGAGACCTTTTGGAGAGGACTTGGTGTTGTCTGGGGATCCCAGGTGCTGCTTCAGCCGATCTGGAGCCCCGTGGGTCCGACACGGAGCAGGGACCTGTGTTGGGCCAGGTGCAGCAAATTGCCACACAGACACAGAAAACGGGTTACAAGATCAAGGCTTCAGTTTGTAACTCCTTAACAGGCCACAAAACCCACTATTCTGCTATGGCCTTGTTTCTGTTCCCAAAAACACTTCGGAAAAAAACACGACATGCTATAGAGGCGCTGCTTCGTACATTGGAAATGGCTTGTGGAGGCTTTTAAATCCCAAGTCCAGCCCAGATTCCCGGTGAATGAGGCGAGTTGTGGTTCCTGCCAGCCCCGTTTGCAGCCCGATCTTCCTCCTCCTCTTCCCATCTCAAGTTTGCTCCCTGCAATCAATTTTCCAGCCTCTTGGCCCATCTCAAATGCGTTAAGCAGCGGTTCTTCCGCCCCTTTGTTTAAAACCCTCTTTTGCTGTCTCCTGGATTTCACAGCTGGTATCTGAAGAGGGCACGGTGGAGGGAACGGGCTCGGCGATCTCCGTCCAGCTTTGCTGAGCCAGCGTTGCCTCTCATGAAAACTGTCCCCGCTCCTATCCCTGCCGCTTGACAGCCCGGGCAACGGCCAAGGATTAAACGGACTTTACAGAAGCTTTTGGATTCCCTTACATCATTTCACCCAACAAAAACGGAACTGTGTGAATATCTCTGAAGTATTTTCCTCGGTCATCCAGTATTTGCTGTGAAGAACAGGAGATGTGGTTAAGCTTGTCTTTTTAGGGCTTCATCTTTGCCTTGAAAGTAGAAGTTATTCAACCTCGAATCTGCAAGCTGAGCTCTTCAGATGGCTTTCCCCAGCTGCTCCAGTTCTTCTTGCTCATAAATACATCATTTCAGCCAAAAGTGCGCGTGGATGCAGGACGGGCAGTTTAGATCCCCACAGATGGAGAAGATTCTTGGTCATCTCACGAGAGCTGGTGAGATCCTAGTGAGAGAAGAGAGTGCTGCTGGGGCTGGTGGTCAGGCTGGGGTCGCCGATACGCACAGCTGGGAACGGCTCTGGAAAAACACACTTAAAATTAAATCTGCGGGACTTCGCTGCGTGAGAATATACTGGTTGACATTGTGTTCTGAATTTACAGTGAGGACAGAAAGTTCACCTCGAATCCTGGGGGCAGTTTTGGGCCCCTCAGGCCAAGAAAGGCCTTGAGGTGCTGGAGCGAATTGAGAGAAGGGAACCGAGCTGGGGAAGGGGCTGGAGCACAAGTGTGATGGGAGCGGCTGAGGGAGCTGGGGGGTTCAGCTGGAGAACAGGAGCTGAGGGGAGACCTTCTGATCTCTGAACTGCCTGAAAGGAGCTTGGAGCCAGGGGGGTCGGGCTCTGCTCCCCAGGAACAAGCGCCAGGAGCAGAGGAAACGGCCTCAAGTTGCACCAGGGGAGGTTGAGGTTGGATCTGGGAACAATTTCTTCCCCAAAGGGCTGTGGGGCATTGGAACAGGCTGCCCAGGGCAGTGCTGGAGTCACCACCCCTGGAGGGGTTGGACAGACGGAGATGAGGTTCTCAGGACATGGTTAGCGCCAGAATCAGGTTATGGTTGGACTCGGTGATCTTGAGGGTCTTTTCCAATTAAAATGATTCCGTGAAAATTAACCAGATGCTTCAAAGGAAGAGATTGGGCTGCTGGAGCAGCGTTGATGATGGACACAGAAGTGGTTGTGACTGTGGCAGGGGCGAGATGAACATGAAATGCGCCCAATTGGGGAAGAGGCGGTTACGTTAAAACATTGGATTGAGGAGCTGGGAGCTCATTTCTGCCCCCTGCTCCAGCATTGACCTCCCTGGACAAGTTCTCCGTGTCCCTGTGTCCTGTTTGCACAGCAGTGTCAGTATCACCTGCAGATTTATCTTTTCTAAGATAAATCTGTGCACTATCGAGCTGCATAGCACCCTTCTATTTTGAAATTGGTTTTGTTCCACTCCCAAATTTTTACCTTTTTTTAATGCAGTGGCTTTTGGGTTAGATTTTCCTTTTCTAATGCAGATTTGCGAGCAATCCCTGTGAGGAATGCTTCTGCTGTGGTGTAATTAGTTTTGTCTACTGTAATTGCTTTTCCTTTTTCCATTGTTTGTTGAAAGACGAATGAATTTCCAGGTCTAGTTGCAGTGGGAATGCTGACAACAGCTTTTTTTTTTAAAATCCGACTGCACAGCTATTTGTCTTTTTCACTCAGCTGAATCCTGCAGAGTGGGCCAAATTCGGCTTCACCTCTGTGTCCCGGGCAAATTACTGCACTAATTAATTTCTCGAAGACAGGGCCTCCTTCCTGCTTAACGCAAGTGGATGCTGAAGTGAAGGCGTTCAGTCTGCAGGCGTCAAGTGTGGACAGAAACCTTCAACAACCTCAAATTAACTTGCTGAGTAAACTTGCATGAAGAGACGAGAGGTTAGAGGATTTTTTAAAAATATATATTATTAATTTCATGTCCACCTTCATAAGGATATTTTGGTTTCTGAGAAGTGAGGTACGATCCGTGTTTTTCTGTTCGGGCTCTGTTGCAGCAGGCGTTGCTGCAGAGCGAGCGAGAGTTGATTTTAAAACAGAAAAACTGGCATTTTTCTCGGGAACGAGACGATAGAAATTATTCCTACTCCTTAAAAAAAGGAGGAAGGGGCTCCGAATGGCAGCAAGGGAAGAGACAAATTGGGGACTGTGGCTGAGGAACGTACAAGGTGTCTGAGAACATCGGTAACGATGGGAGATGACAAACCGTGCGGCAGAGACGGGCTGCTCGGCACCGCGTTCGGATGCCAGAAGAGAAAGAACCTGCAGAGCGAAGCCCCTTTTGGCAGCTTTGGAAGAAAAAAGAGGGTAAATAGCGAGTGCTCAGACTTCCCAGGAACTTCAGTGGAAGGATCCGAGTGCTCCCCTTGGGGTGTTTGAGCCAGCAGAGCCGAGACTAAGACTTGTTAAGGCGTGAAAGCGGCGGGAGGTTTTCGGAGGCCGTGGTTCGGTAAATCCAACTTTAGGGCACCTTGTGCTGATCCAAAACTGCTGTGGTCACTCGCAATGGGGCGCTGATCCGGCTAAAGTCCATCCGCAAGCTCAGATGTGTCCAAAATGCTTTTGGCGGGTTCAGTTCTGTACCAGCAGGCCAGGTTTTATCTGCCTGCGTCGCTCTAATGCGCCAAATCAGGCTTTGCACGTCCCCTTGCAGACAACACAGCGAGAAGAAGCTGGTGCGAGTTCTGTGCTGTTCCTGGAGCTGGTTCAGCAGAGACGAACCGGTGCCGGCGCTGGTTCAGCTTTGTGTTGGTGGGTATTTGGTTCTGAAATGAAAAAGCAAACTGGGAAAACCAGTAATTTTTTTTTTTTCTAATGAAGCCAATTTCATTGGGAAATGCTGGTTTGGTAAAACTTTTCAAAGATTTATTGCAGTAGATAAACCAGAACACTTCACCGCTTCCATCAGTTGTGTGGAAACTTGGGAGAGGACTAACCCAAACCGTGGGGAGACTTGCTGGGAAGTTTTTGTTGAATGATAGAATCACAGGATGGTTTGGGTTGGAAGGGACCTTCCCAGCTCCCCCAGTGCCCCCCCTGCCATGACAGGGACATCTTCACCAGCTCAGGTTGCTCAGAGCCCCGTCCAGCCTGGCCTGGGATGTCTCCAGGGATGGTTCATCCACCACCTCTCTGGGCAACCTGGGCCAGGCTCTCACCACCCTCAGGGCAACAATTTCTTCCTCATGTCCATCCTGATTGAAAGAACTGAATTCTTCGCTCAGTGACCTTCAAGGGATCACAGCCCAGAGAGGTGGCTGGATCGGTAAATCTGTTGCAATCTCCTTTGCCCCAGCTCTCATCTCCTGAATGTCTCCTACTTGTTGGTTTTTAATTGAGCTTGGCTTTGCAAATCCAGGTCTTCCCACACCATAAATCAGCGCCGCTTCCCTCGACCGGCGTTACCGCGTCCCGGCTCTCGCAGTAGAGAACCACGCTGAGTGTGAGATTAAATACCAGGCAGTTAATGTTCCTGGAAAGGAAACCCGCATCACGGGCGATTCTCAGCCTACCACAAATTGCTGTCGAGGTCACTGCAAATTATTATCCAAGGACGCGGGCAGAGCGTAATTGTTCTCGGATAACGAGGGGGATCTCATGTTAATTCAGCTGGCAGAGCCGTGATGACTAATAGCAGGGAACTGCTGCCGCCGCTTTCGAAATTATCCGACTGAGCTAACCCGAGGATGGGGAGACGATTCATTGATTTGAAGTCCTCGCCAGACATAGATGGAGATAATTCTAGGGTGTTAGGGGTATTATTCCTGCAGAAAAGCAGGCTTGGTAAATACTTTTCATTTATTTATTAGCCCCTGCAAAACAGTTGTGTTGTATTGCAGCTTGAATGTTTTATTTAGAGATGTGAATAGCTGAGATACTGAAAATAAGAGCTTTCTGGATGGCAGTCATTTGATATTTTTGCTGAAAGTGCTTGTTTTCTAAAGCAAATAGCCACTCAAACTGCTGGTTTGAGCTCACCCTTTATTTAAAGCTGTTTGTAAAAGATATATATAAAAAAGAAAAAAAGGTGTTAAGTTTGCAGCTCTGCTTTTGCATTCTGCTCAGATGTCTTTTCGTTCTCCATGGGTCTTTTGCAAGGCGGCTTCTGAGGACTCTGGTTAATGTCCTAGAAAATAACCTTGTGCTTAGACGAAGCGCTGTTTTATCACCGCTGCTCTCTTGCTGTTTCTTGGGGGTGGAGAATCGCCTGCGGCACCAGGACAAAGCCGAAGCCGGGTTCTTGCCGAGCTGGTCCCGAGCCTGGGGTGTTCCTGCCCAGCACGGCCGGCTGACCCCAGGGAATGTCAGGTAGATGGGCCAAGGCAGGTTCAGGTTGGACATGAGGAAAAGGTTCTTCACCCAGAGGTGCTGGACACTGGAACAGGCTCCCCAGGGAGGTGTCACAGCCCCAACCTGACAGTGTTCAAGAAGAGACTGGACAACGTCCTCAGACACACGGGGTGACCTGTGGGGTGTCCTGTGCAGGGACAGGAGTTGGACTCCATGATCCTTGAGGGTCCCTTCCAACTCAGGACATTCTACAATTCTATAATTTTCACTGACATTTTCACATGGCAAACCATGAGTTACAAAAGTCACATGTCCCTAGTGTGAAGGATGGGCTGGGACCCCAAAACTCAGCTGTCAATGAGACCTCGGAGAGCATGTTGCCCCATTAGTGCTCAGTCTTGTCCTCTTGCCAACGGCCATTAGAAGGAACTGCAGGGTGGATGTCAGCCGGCGCCGGGGCAGAAAGCCTCCCCGAGGAGCCCCGGTGTTGGATTACAAGTGAGGACGCTGCCTCTTTAACGCCTTCAGCTTCGTTCTCTGCATTGCAAAGTTGTTTTACTTCCCCCAGCCCAAACAGGGAGGTGACACAGCTGAAATCTTTTTGAGGTGCAGCTCTGGGACCAAGGATCTGGGTGTGGAGATTGACCCTTCCACCGAGTCCTGCTGCAGACTTATCAAGTCACGTCACCCTCAAGATCATCGAGTCCAACCATAACCTGATTCTGGCACTAACCATGTCCCTGAGAACCTCATCTCCGTCTGTTCAACCCCTCCAGGGATGATGACTCCAGCACTGCCCTGGGCAGCCTGTTCCAATGCCCCACAGCCCTTTGGGGAAGAAATTGTTCCCAGATCCAACCTCAACCTCCCCTGGTGCAACTTGAGGCCGTTTCCTCTGCTCCTGGCGCTTGTTCCTGGGGAGCAGAGCCCGACCCCCCTGGCTCCAAGCTCCTTTCAGGCAGTTCAGAGATCAGAAGGTCTCCCCTCAGCTCCTGTTCTCCAGCTGAACCCCCCAGCTCCCTCAGCCGCTCCCATCACACTTGTGCTCCAGCCCCTTCCCCAGCTCCGTTCCCTTCTCTCAACTCGCTCCAGCACCTCAAGGCCTTTCATGAGGTGATTCCCGCCACCCCTGGTGCCGCCATTTTGAGCCCTGAGGTGATTTTGGTGCCGCCATTTTGAGCCCTGAGCTGAGGGGCCCAGAACTGCCCCCAGGATTCGCGGTTTTTCCTCCCCAGGTCCCAGCACAGGTTCGGTCACTGCCCTGGGCCTGCTGGCCACACCAGTGCCGGTCCCAGCCAGGATGCTGTGGCCTCTTGCCCACCTGGGCACACACTGGCTCGTGTTCAGCCGCTGTCACCAACACCCCCAGGGCCTTTTCCACCGGGCACTTTCCAGACGCTCTTCCCCGAGCCTGGGGGCTGAGCTGACTGAAGTCAGTGACAGAAAGTGTGGGGAGCAAAACCAGTTTGCAAAACACGGGTGCAGTGGATACGTCACTTGTGTCCTCTCCTCCACAGCCAGACGTTCTCCTCTGCCCCTGTGCAAGAGGGAAAATGCTTGTGAGCATCGCCCAGAGATCCCAGCACAATGTTAGGAAATGTTTGCTGGTGGGAGGAAAAGCTCCTCAGCCTTTGTCTCCAATGGGGTGCGGCATCTTTGTGAAAAATGTAAAAGGGGTGTAATTTTTTGGTGTGATATTTCTCCTGCTGTAATTATTGCTTTTAATCACCTCATTACGAAGCAGAGAACGGAGCATAAGTCTGGAGGTAGCAGCACAGTGGGGAGAAGGCACATGGAGATTTTGGGCTGTGTTTGTTCACTCTCTGCCTTGGGGCATTAGTATTTTTTTCCTCCAGGACCAGCTTCCCAGCAGAAAATCAAAAGCCGCATGAAGAGGTAGCAAGAGAAAAACAGCAGCAGGAAGAGCCTTCAATCAGCCTGACACTGGGATCGCCATCAGCTGGAGAGGCTTTGTGCAGATGAGCTAATTAGGCATGAACATCCTTTGTTACAGCAGTCCCTGTGCTGCTGGGAGTGGGCACCATGAGCTGCTGTGGTTTGGGGCAAAAAAGCAGCAGCAGGAAGCAAGGAGCCTGAAATTTGGTACCATGGTGCTTTCCACCTCTCTGCTTTTTTCAATTTAAAGCAGCAAAAATGGCTCTTGTGGGCTCTGTGCTGGCCTGGGGCATGGAGCACCCACACTGTTCCTTGCCTGCAGGCCAGAGGAATGAAACGGCCTCAAGTTGCACCAGAGGAGGTTGAGGTTGGATCTGGGAACAATTTCTTCCCCAAAGGGCTGTGGGGCATTGGAACAGGCTGCCCAGGGCAGTGCTGGAGTCACCATCCCTGGAGGGGTTGGACAGATGGAGATGAGGTTCTCAGGACATGGGGCAGTGCCAGGGCTGGATTAACTGTTGGAATCAATGATCTTGAGGGTCTTTTCCAACCAGATGATTGTCAGATTCTACGAAAATCAAACACTTTTTCTGCACTTTCTACCCGCTGACCTCATTAATATTTATAAATGTGTAAAGTGTGAGTGTCAGGAGGATGGAGCCAGGCTCTTCTCGGTGACAACCAGTGACAGGACAAGGGGCAATGGGTGCAAACTGGAACACAGGAGGTTCCACTTCAATATGAGAAGAAACTTCTTCATGGTGAGGGTGCCAGAGCCTGGCCCAGGCTGCCCAGGGAGGTTGTGGAGTCTCCTTCTGTGCAGCCATTCAAACTCGCCTGGACACCTTCTGTGTGACCTCAGCTGGGTGTTCCTGCTCGGGGGGATTGCACTGGGTGAGCTTTCGAGGTCCCTTCCAACCCCTGACATTCAGTGATTCTGTGATGCTGAGTGCATGCACATCCACATCCCTCTCAGCGGAGGCCTGAGCTCTCCGCATCCTCCCATGTCACGTAACCACCGTTAAAACACAAGCTGCCGTTTCAGGGAGCGCATGGAAAAGCAGGTAATGGCCTTTGCGACCGGCCTTATCTCAGCGCGTCTGGTACGAATGCACCCATAAATCATGGTAAAACGCGGTACGCAGGGGAAAACAGCCGCCTCCTGCCCTCTGCTTTTCTCCTGGAGCTTGAAAGCTGATTAAGAATCACTTACTTAAGCTGATGGGTTTCAAGTGATACAACCAGGGCAAACTGCTCTCCTCGAGATGCCCATTAAAGTTTCAATTTACGTACCTCGCACAGAGCCGGAGGGCTGGGGCGTGAGCCGCTGGAATGACCTCTGTTAGCAGCCAGTCGGTTCATTAAATAGTAAAGAGTCAAACAATTTCCAGCTAAATAGCACACCGAGCGTCCTTATTTCATTTCCTGTTTTTAAAGGAAGTATAAATTATTTACTAATGTGCTTAAAGTCCTTTAAGCGAATCCAAGCAGTGAAGCAGAATCTTGTTTACAGGGGGCAGATGCCCAAAGGAAGGTATCAGAGAGATGGACCCATTTGTGAAGAGCCACTAAAATGCTGCCAACAATTTATTTGCTTTAATGGAAATAATGGGCCAGGAGTATGATCAAGTCAGGCTGGTGGGTTGGACTCTGTGTTTTGGTAACAGCTCGGTGATCGCGCAATTTATAGATTAAGTCCAGAAAATTTCTGGTGCAGAACTTTTAGGTTTTGAACAATTGGCACGTTTAGGGATTTTTGTGTTTGAGCCTCCTCACTTGAAAGTTTTAACCACGTTCTCACGCGTGTGAAGTCTCCTCCTGGAGATTCACACGCATGTTTCCAGAGCTGTATTTCACTAAACCACAGTTATTTGTCCTTAGCGTAGACCCGAACTGTTTCTGCCCCAGTTTTAATCCCGCTCTTGGATTCCTTTAGCAGGGAAGGGGATGGGACTGTGGCAGCCGAGCGCTCTCTGCCTGGAAACACCTTTTCCCCTCCCTGTGCTGTGGGATCGCTCCACCTTCCACTGCCGGACTTAGTCCCCTGTGCTCTTGCTAAGCTGAGAAACAGTAAATCCTCCTGCGTGTGAAATGTTTACTAAAGGTCTGTAAACGTGGCCCTGGCTCCTGCTCCTCCTGGCCACGTTTCAGCTCCATCTCGCCCCGTTCTGATGGTTTCCTTGGGCTGCTCCATGTGGGAAGGGGCTCACTGGAGCTGGGCTTGGGCTCCACGGGGACACAACACATTTCTCAGGGACTTTTCCAGAGCTCCCAGTTGTGAGCAACTTGGGGAGGGGATTTTTAACAGATGTGGCAATTCAGCTCGAACGGGAGCAGCTGCTCTGACTGCAATGAACTATAATACTCTGGCTTTTGCAATAAAACTCCCATCTGAGTCAGACTTTGCAAATGCTTTAGAACTGGTGCTTGCAATTCATCATATCTCTACTTGAATTACTTTCCAGGACTGGTCTCCATTCATTTCATGCAAACTATCTCATCTTGTCCATCTCTACCCCGAGTTTCATTTTCCACAGCTGCTTGCTGGGAAAATTCATTAACTCTGTGGTGTGGCTGATTAAATTGCTGGTCGTAGGGATGGTGATTCGGATGTTTTTCTTTTCTAGGCCTCTGGCTGCTGTACAAAAAGGTGGTGTGAGGTAGATTTAACTTGGAGCATTGACCTTGGTCTTGTTTCTTGGTGTCACAGGAGGGCCTGAGAGCTTTGGACGCAGTTTAGGGTCTTGGGAGTGTGGGACAGCCAGCCTGTCCCTCTGAGGATGCTGATGGCCAAATTTTGGGACCCCTCGCAGGACACGTGGAGACAACAGCATCTTGCAGACACAAGGTTGGGTCGGTGCATCAAGTTGTTGAGTGTCATGCCCTGTCCTGGCACCCAGCCTTTGTCCCGGCTGAGCAGAACTGATGGAAACGAGTCTGAATGATGTGTCTGAACGGATGTTCATCCACGTCGGTATTTTGGATTGCTCGTGCTCAAATTACTCTGTTTTAGGGGAATGGTTCATTCACAATTAAACACTCCACTGGTTAAGGGAGGTGAAGAGACCTTTTGCCCCTTGCTTCTTGTAGACGTGATCTTGGTCCCCTCCTCTGGTCCCAGCAACACTGAGCTGCCACAATGCAGCTCCCGGCCCGCCCCGGGGCCTCGGCTTGAGCTGAGGTTTCTGCTCCGTTCTCCATTTCCCATCGCAGACATTCAATCCTGGGACCACTCCATGACAGGAGAGCTTCCTCACCACTGAGAAATGTGGTCAGGAGCTGGTGGGTCTAAATGCTTTTCTTTTTTTCCTTCTCCTTTAAATGATTTGATTATTCCTGTAATCATCAGATGTCTTCTATCTGATTTTCATTTCCATCTGATTTTCATCATTCCCGACCATCAGATTTCTCGCTGCTGGGGGCAGCTCTTTCCTTGCAGAGGCCGTGTCGGTTCTCCACAGCTCCTTTTTGCTGTTCCTGAGGCCTGCAGGTGTCCAGGGGGCCCTTGGTCTGGTGTCACAGGTCCAGGAGTCTCTGCCCTGACACCATCCTACCGGGAGACAGCCGGTTCAGTTGGCTTCAGTCAATAAGTCTATATCCAGATGGATCCTTCCAAGCAGCCGCTCTTTCCTTTATCACCAGCTCCATCCCTACAGCTGCAGACAAACAAGCTCAGCTGCGGTGAAAAGAGTGATCTTAGGGGTAGAAGTGCCATCCCTCCAACAGCCCAAAAAGCTTATTGGGGAAGGAGGTGAATTCTCGGGGCTTGGAAGAGTGAGTACCTGCTCTTGAGAGGCGCTTTCGGGGTCTGCTGCAGATGGAGACAAGGTCTCTGCTGAGGTTGCGATCCCCCTGTAGCATGGCCCCAAGGACTGTACCACAGCTTGTTTTTACAGGGAGAAAATCAGGAGAAATGGGAGGTTTCTGAACTCCTGAGATATCCAGAGAGGTGATGGGGCTTCTCCTGTCCCGGATGGGGACCCAGCTTGTAGCTCGAAATCCCACAGGTATCTGAACCCGAGGGACCACAGGACCGAGGTTTTACCTCCCTCTCATTAAATTCAGTTTGCATCTTGCTCTGTGGGCACAGGTAGACGAGGCCGGATTGGGCTGTGGCTGACCCCTGTCGCAGGGGAACGGGTGTTTCGGCACAGCAGGAAGGGGCAGGCCCTGTGTGTCTGTCCAGGTGCAGTTTTGATGACCCTGACGATGTTCCCTTGTGTTTTAGAATCATAGAATCATTTTGGTTGGAAGAGACCCTCAAGATCATCAAGTCCAACTGTTAACCTAAATCTAGCACTAACCCATGTCCCTGAGAACCTCATCTCCGTCTGTCCAACCCCTCCAGGGATGGTGACTCCAGCACTGCCCTGGGCAGCCTGTTCCAATGCCCCACAGCCCTTTGGGGAAGAAATTGTTCCCACATCCAACCTCAACCTCCCCTGGCGCAACTTGAGACTGTTTCCTTTCATCCTATTGCTTGTTCCTTAGGAGAAGAGCCCGACCCCCCCCTCGCTACACCCTCCTTCCAGGTAGTTGCAGAGAGCAATTTTCTTCCTTTTGCAGAGCCAGCACAGTCCTTGGATACCTGCAGGATCTCCCTGCAGCACCAGCAATATTTTGCTGCGTGAAAGCAGCAGCAATGGCAATCAGGGACCTCCCCAGGCAGGACATTTGCTCCCAAAACCAGCTTTTGCCATCACCCAGCGAAAACACGGGTCATCCTAAAATCCAGTGTGCCTGTGAGCTGGGAAAGCTGCCGGCTGTCCTGGCCCCTTCACTGCGCAGGGCTGCCAGCCCCTCCTGGATGCTCTGAACGGGAGCCAGGTTCCCGGGGAGAAAACGCGGGGATTCCGGCTTAATTGAGCCTGTTCAATGGCCTTGGGCTGCTATAAACCATGTCGCTGTCTGGGCAATGAAAGGAGCCGGGGGGAGGCAGGACAGCTCCTGATTCCCAAACCTGCTCCGCGCCGGCACCCCCACAGCGAGGAAACCTTCTGCAGCTCCAGCCGACCGATCGGCCTCGCTGGGGCTGGGAATCATAGAAATGTGGAATAGTTTGGATTGGAAGGGACCTTCCAAGCTCATCCAGTGCCCCCCCTGCCATGAGCAGGGACATCTTCACCAGCTCAGGTTGCTCAGAGCCCCGTCCAGCCTGGCCTGGGATGTCTCCAGGGATGGTCCATCCACCACCTCTCTGCCCAACCTGGGCCAGGCTCTCACAACCCCCGTTATAAAAAAATTTCTTCCTTACGTCTAGCCTGAACAACAACCCTTTGCTTTGCTGGACCAGAACTGAGCGCTCCAGGATGAAGGGTGCAGGCACATCACACCTTTTTCAGGATGCTGCCAGCTTCCATTTCGGCAGGGATGGAGCGGAGGTGAATCCATCCCCATTGGGTTGCAGACAGCGTCTTGGAGCATCACCACGTATCTCTGGGACCCACGCTGGCCGGCTCGGGCTGCAGACGGGGACGGCCCGAGCTGAGGGAGGAATCCCACATTGCTATTTGTGGAAGGCACTGAAATGTTCCCGGCTGTGAAGGCCCCGGCTCGGAGCCTGCTGGCTTAGCCAGGCTGTGTCTGGGGGGAAAGGGGACATTCCCTTGCTGCCTAACGCCACCAAGGCCCCTGCCTTGTACCAGGGTGCAGCTTGACCCCGGCTCTGGTTGTCAATGCTGACCCTGAAATGCTGACACAACACATAGTTTCTCCTTAATAGGGCATGGAAAAGGCGATTCACGTCAGGGCCAGGCTTTTTTGCTAATGTTGTGCCTTTCCCTGTCTTTATATGATCCAGAAATACATGGGTTGAGCCCCTCCTGGGTAAACTCAGCCTAAAAAAAAAAAAATATGATCTTGGGCAGATACTTCCTGCTCTGGAAGCATTGTGGTCCCAAGCTGGAAACCAGCAGAGTGGGTTTTGTGCAGGTTAGAAGGGTCTTTTCTTAAAAATTGTTTGAGCCACTCGTTAACAGGGTCTTGGGCTCAGATCCCTACACAGAGACATCCTCAGCTCCTGGTCACTTCTCCAAAACCAGTGTCTGATGGTGTGGCATTACCCTGGGGTGAGGATCTCAAATGCAGATGTCCCTTCAACTTGTCCCCAAGTGCCACTCCCAGATTGACCACCTTCATGGCCATTTGAGCAAGATGTTCCTGCCTGGCCCCATCCCCCTCCCGCAATTTGCTGCTCTCTCTTTGATGCTCACAGGCTGCTGTGGAGCTGGGCTGGAGCAGAGGAACGAGCAGGGTTTTAAATAACCTCCCCCAAAATATATATGTGTTTGTGTTGGATCGTGTCTGGGAGCTGGTTCACAGCCGGGCTCCAGAAACAGCGGGATGGGCCGTGGAGGGGGGAGGAAGGGGCAGGGGTGAGGAAGAAAGAGGGGGAGCGACTCTCAGCCTCTTTGCTGCCAGGGAAAATGCGACACTGCACCACGCTGGAAAAAAAAAAGGAAAGGTTTTCCCACAGATGAGATTTCTCCTGCTAATCTTGTGTCTCAGTGATGGGGTGAGGAAAAGTCACACACACGCTCACTCTTGTTTGGGTCTGCTGCTGCGTCTCTCAGTCCTGTGGTCCCTCCAGGTGGATTAGGGATGTTTGAGGTACATCCCTGGCCTTTTGGCTTTAGTATCTCCTGGTGAGGTGGTGCCCTGACTTCTTTTCCTACCTGCATTAAATCTCAGGCATCCTGCTGACCTCGCCTGCAGCTCTGCTGCAGCTCCATGCAGCCCAACGGCCCCAGCTCCTCTTTGGGATAAGGCTCAGCTTGGTCCCTCTGAGGATGGTGAGGAGCAACCTGCAGACTGAGATGGGGGGACAGAAATCAGGGTGCCTTACAGCCAGGATGATTTATTGCAGGTGTAGGGTTGAATGAAGCATCTGTGGTGATTTATACAGTGCTAGGAAGGGAGAAACACCTCTTCTGCCACCTGCACATGAGCTGGCTTTGTCTGTGTCCAGGGATGCAGCTGGAGAATCACAGAATCCATTGAGTCCAACCATAACCCAACCCCGGCACTGCCCCATGTCCCTGAGAACCTCATCTCCGTCTGTCCAACCCCTCCAGGGATGGTGACTCCAGCACTGCCCTGGGCAGCCTGTTCCAATGCCCCACAGCCCTTTGGGGAAGAAATTGTTCCCAGATCCAACCTCAACCTCCCCTGGTGCAACTTGAGGCCGTTTCCTCTGCTCCTGGCGCTTGTTCCTGGGGAGCAGAGCCCGACCCCCCTGGCTCCAAGCTCCTTTCAGGCAGTTCAGAGATCAGAAGGTCTCCCCTCAGCTCCTGTTCTCCAGCTGAACCCCCCAGCTCCCTCAGCCGCTCCCATCACACTTGTGCTCCAGCCCCTTCCCCAGCTCCGTTCCCTTCTCTCAACTCACTCCAGCACCTCAAGGCCTTTCATGAGGTGATTCCCGCCACCCCTGGTGCCGCCATTTTGAGCCCTGAGGTGATTTTGGTGCCGCCATTTTGAGCCCTGAGCTGAGGGGCCCAGAACTGCCCCCAGGATTCGCGGTTTTTCCTCCCCAGGTCCCAGCACAGGTTCGGTCACTGCCCTGGGCCTGCTGGCCACACCAGTGCTGGTCCCAGCCAGGATGCTGTGGCCTCTTGCCCACCTGGGCACACACTGGCTCGTGTTCAGCCGCTGTCACCAACACCCCCAGGGCCTTTTCCACCAGGCACTTTCCAGCCGCTCTTCCCCAGCCTGTAGCGCTGCCTGGGGTTGGTGTGACCCCAGTGCAGGACCCGGCACTTGGCCTTGTTAAACCTCAGACTACTGGCCTCAGAAGAGCATCAGGAGCCCACAAACATCTCAACAGCTGTTTCCGTCCATGCTACAGAAGGCCAGTCTAAGCCTTGGGCTCCCAGTGCCCCCTGAAACCTGGTTGCAGCCTGGCTGCAGTCTCAGTCCCCAGAGGAGAGATCGGGAGGAGATAGATGGAGCTGTGGCTCCTAATTTGTGCAAGAGCAAATCCCCATGGACAGTAACTGGCACTTGAGGAGCATGGAAATGAAAAGAGAGGGGAGGATGGGGCCTCTAGAGAGACCACCAAGGTCAGTGTGTTTTGGCAGCCTGAGAGCGAGGGTGGAGTGGGAGCAGAGGACAGTGGGCACGACAGGGGCGGGAAAGGGGGGACAGGAGTGAGGGACGGCACCTTCTGCTGTGTCCCTTCAATCTGGAGAGATCCCAGCCCTCTGCAGGGGGTGGGGAGAGATGCAGAAGGGTGGAGGGTGAGGGACAGCCGAGCTTGGGCCGGTGCAGACGAAGGGAAGGAGTTGGTTGAGGGGAAGGTGTGACGGTTGGACACACCAGGAGTGAGAGAAAGGTGTTTAGTGACAACAAGAGGGGGCACATGTCCCTCGCCGGCAGCTGACCTGGCAAAGTGGACCATGGGCTGCTCCGGACAGGCTCTGTCTCGCTGATGTCTCCGTCACCCCTCAAATCCTGGACAAACGAATCCCTGGGGAAGAGGGAGGAGGGAAATGAGGAGAAACACGAAGTTTTTCCCACCCTGGACGCTGTCTCCACTGACATCTAGTGGCAAAATAACCTTTTCCCTGGCAGAGAGAAGAGCTGGCTCCTTCCAGGCACTGCGGCCTCCCCGCTGCTCCCTGCAGCGATATTGCGGCGCGTGTTGGAAGGAGAGGTGTTTACCAGCGCTGTACTGGTCATACTGGTATTCCCTGCATGGTTACATCTCAATGAGGCAACTCTGAGTAAACTGGTCCGTGTCAGACACCCTCACGCTCCCAGGTGGGAAAGGCCCCTGCTCCCTGTCCTTGCTCCGAGGGTCGGTACCAGCTCCAGAACGGAGCTGCCTTCTCCTCGCTGTTCCCAGAGTGATGCTGATTGTCATC
>VWYH01004336.1:387903-470530 GCA_013399365.1 Pampusana beccarii | reverse complement strand
TGTATCAGAGATTTAAAAGGTGTCAATTTAGGATCTAATCCCAAAGCCCTTGCATGAGTGGTCCCATTAAAGGGAGAACAAATTTATTCTTTGCCCTCATAGATTTATACTGGTTGTCAATATAAGCAAATGAGAACGAAAGAAACTTGGAACCAAAGCCTGTTCTAAATTGCACCGTTTCAAAGGAACCCTCCAGGAGTCAAAGGATGGGCTTTTAATTAACATTGGTGATACACAGAATCAAGTCAGGCAGATATGGGGTTTATGTTAACAAAAGTGGTGTCATTTTATACACTCTAATATGTCTGAATGATACAATACTTTTCAAAGACAAAAGCTTGGATGTCTCCTTCATAATGCACTCATATTAACTAGTAGGTATGGATTCACCACCCTTCATTAGTTGCCAAGGTTTAATTAAACCACTTCTCTAAGCAATTCTACCTGAACATTGCATTTTGCAATTATCCCTGCATCTCAGTGATGTCTGTGTGCAAGTGCCAAGGCAATGATTGATCGATTCTCAATATTTCATCACTTATGATATTTCCAAAGTAAACAACTCCTTCTCCATTGGGAAATAATATCTAGGCTAAATCAAATTGTGAAGTACTAAAAGAAAGCTAGCCTCCTCCACATTAATCTTAAACTGCTTATGATAGATCAAGGCATTGAGTTTCCAGCTCTAATGAGACCTATGGGCTCTAAAGCAACCCTTTAATTGATAAGTGAGGAGATGAATGACCTGGCTTGTATCATGGAGAAAATATCATGTACAACAACTTGTTTCCAACCCAGTTAAAGTGTGGAGGAATTCTTGACTCGCACTTTGAGCATCAAAAGGTGCATTACCTGAATGGCTTTCACTACTCCTTGGGCACCTGCCTCAGAAAATCTTCTGCATATTGCGTATTTGGAAAAACTGAAGCCAAATCATTAGTTTGTTTGATTGTCCCATATGCTAAAGCTTCTTAAATCCACTGCAAACCCTCCTTAATATGTACAAAAATTACAGTCATACTATGACACTCCAAATAACGCACAGGAAACTGGTCTATTTGAAAATGAGACCTTCTGAGTGACATCTCTCGTGAAAAGTCTGGCTGATGGTGGCAAAAGGAGGTAGGAATAGTATGGAGATTGTCTCTGAATCTTAGAAAATGTACTGGTGTGGGCAGAGCAAGATGCTGAAAATACTTTATATAGATGTAATGTAAACCTAGCTTCCACATAATATAACCCTGCTCTAAAGGCTGTCATGTTAGAATGCATATTGTATCCATACCTCCAGTCAAGTTTGTTCCTTACTCATAAATAACAATATTGAGATAAGATTAGTAAATCCCAGAGGAGTAGGCACAGAGTTATGCTTTAAACAGACCAGCAAATCCACTAGAGAGTAAGATCCCACTGCCCATCTACTCAGTCCATGAGAAAATAAGTGAATTAAGCTCAGCGTCAACCTGTCTGTAGTCCTTGTACTTATTCCACCCAACATATACCTTGGCCCTGTAAACCAGCCCACCCCCCAGTTTAGCACCACTCAGTCCAATGGACTGGAAAGAGAGCTTCTTCCCTCTGCAAGCACTCTTCCAGCCTCACTATCCATCAACTACTCTGAGCATTTCCAGATTTCCTCTTATTTCCTATTTCCTGATTGTTTTCAATGCTTTTGTGATAAATGACAAAGCTCATTTTGAGTCAACCTCAGAAAAGTGATCTTAGCCCATGATGGAGGTTTCAACAGCTCTTGGCAGTGTCTTAAATTCAATTTCTTTGAACAACAGTAAAAATTTCCACCAACAGCACCAGCAGCAAAATTAAGTGCTCAGATAACCCCACTTCAACTCTAACAGCATTTTTCTCTGCACTATATTTTGCAGTCCTCTTTGCACTACAGATACCATGTATATTACAAACCAAAGGGAGATGAGAATCCTACGGTGTTTCTTTGAACCCTTTTTCTTCCCCACCACCAAAATACAAAGACAACTAAAGAGCATAAAAGTGTTTATTCTCTCAGAAAGAGAAGCGGTGCCTTTTTTGACTAACACTGGCTTGGCGCATGAACTCTGATTAACTCTTGTTAAGTCACATTGCTTGCAAACTACCCTCATTTCCCTTCCTCAGCCCCTCCACCAAACAACAATTACCACCCCTCCACCTCAATATTCAAGGGAAAAAAAGTAGGATCAGAAAAGGAAAAAAACCAAGAAGAGTTTCCTTTTCACTTTCAGAAAGGCACATGTCATCTCTCCCTCTGAAGAAACAAGACTTTCATAATGTTTGCTGACGTTAAAAAAAAAAAAAAAATGCATTTCCAGAACTGTGACAGAAACCTGTTCTACTAATTCATTTGCATTTTATCCCCCATAACACTAGGAACATAACCCTTTCTGTCTCCCCCATCATATGATGTTTCACATGAGGCCGCTGTCATGCCCCATTAAGCGTTAGTGGTCTTTTCTCAGCCAATTCAAGTATTTAAAAACTCCCTAGAAAACACATTAATCAAACAGATCCACAGTTGTGTAAAATCGAAGTTTTTAAATGTATCATATTTAATAAGAAATGGACTGTCAAGCACCTTCAACATGCCAAATTGGCATAGCTCATTGAATCTCCTGGCTTATGAACAACATGTAGAAGCACAACTCCTTTGTTATACCTACTTTTTCCTTACTTTTGTGCCCTTAAAAAAATTCAAAGCTAAAATCTAAATATAGACTCAACAGACAAAATTTAGTACAGAATGCAACCTGAGCAGGGTCATAAAGCCCATGTCAGATCAGAATACAACTGATTGCCCTGTGTGAGAAAACTAATATATATATTCACATGCCTCATAAAACTTATGGCTCCCATTTTAAAACAAAGGTGACAAATACTTGTGCAATTTAGAAAACAAATTGCTTTTCACGATCTAGCAAAGACACACGCAGCATGCTGTGTTCCAATTGCAAACTAAATGGCATGCATTCACTGGCAAATGGGAAGCGGAAAATGATATGCTTTGAACGCCTTGCATTGTGAGAAAGAATTTCAAGTGGCACAGTACAGAACACATCTTCAGCATTAATTTAATCCACACAGAAGCTCGAGGCTTCGCATGTGAATTAGTGACCAGGACAATATCAAATATCACTCTCGCATACCACAATAACAGCATTACCCAGCCGCACAATAAATCATTCATTCATTCAGAAGCCTCTAGTTACTCTGTGTTTTCTGTTGCTGGAAGCTCCCAAGAAGATCTGTCAATTCTGAACTCATGTCTGTGTAATGTGCACGATGCGGGCTGACCTCTAATGTGACTGGCTGTGGCCAAAATAAAAGTCACCTTAGAAACACGGATAAAAGTCTCCAAGTTCAACCATGGAGAGAACTGCAGTGTTTTTCCTGCGTCTTTCCTCCTTTTACCTTCCTGTCTCATTGGAACAGCCCTAGACAATAAGCAGAAGAGAGTCAGATTCTGATCCCTACAGTATTGGGCAAAAGAGAGCAACTTTAAGCCAATAGCACAGGAAAGGCAATGGGGCCAGCATCTGCTCCTGGGAGGTGAAGAGCTATTAGAACACTGTACCTTGATCCATTGCTGGCTTGCATCACTGTAACTCCATAAGCTGCAAGAAAGTTGTCCCCAAAAAACAGCCCCACTAAAATCAAGGCAGTTACTCAAAATTTACACCAGGAACTGAATCTATCAAGGCACATCTAATGTGTGTGGAGGTAAGATGAACATATGCAATCACAATAAATGCAAACAAGGAAAAATAAGGGCGAATAATCAAGAGAAAACAGCACGCAAGTTGTGTTCACACTCTCCTACTTGCATGCAAATGAAATAAACCTGCTGAATGTTTGCCCAAATGTGAGTGGGGGAAAATTCCATTCATCACATTTACCCCTCATCTAGCACCAGCTGTGCAACTCATCTTCATGCAATGTCATTAACAAAGTTGGTGAAACAAATAGGATATTTATCCTGCAGCTTGTGTTTCAAACACAAAAACGTGTGCCCACTAGCAAAGGAACTGGTTTAGCAAATCCAAACTCCTGCAAACAGTGAAAATATGCACAGAGACTTCTATGAGAAAAAGACAGTACAACTTTGAAAATCCCTGAAGAGACAGGATGGCCCCAAGACAAAAGGAAGGTGCTGGAATAACTCCACTGTCCTTTCTTGTTTTCATTTGAACTGGGTACAGGAAGGGCCTGAGGCAGAGCTATCAGCCAGAAGCACATGCTGGCCAGCACCAACCAAGGAGAGATCCTGCAGAAGTGAG
Organism: Pampusana beccarii; assembly: GCA_013399365.1. Taxonomy (NCBI): domain Eukaryota; kingdom Metazoa; phylum Chordata; class Aves; order Columbiformes; family Columbidae; genus Pampusana; species Pampusana beccarii. Next base: position 466,244 of record VWYH01004336.1, on the reverse strand, counting down.
AGCTTGTGCAGAGATGTGGAGACCTCACCACAGCAGCACTTCAACGCAACCCTTAAATGTGAAGGAGAAAGAATGCCCACTAGACTGATGGATGTGGGCACAGACAGAAGATAATTTGGGGGTACTATCTGGTTCCACATCTCCTTTCATTGACATCGCTAGAATATGGACCCTGCCAAATAAGATCAAGCCATGGAGATCTATCTACTCAATATTTGGCCCCTAAATAAAGGCCAGTATCAGCTACATTGTAAGAAAATGCATTCCCTTCCCCACCAAAGCTCCAAAGTAAGTTGTACATTGCTCTTAAGTGGAAGAATAGAGTGTCACAGAGGTGAGAATCAAACAATACACTACACCAAAAGCTGAAAAATTCAGCTTTGTATTATTACATACATTAAGGGTGATGGCATATATTCCTTCAAAGCCCAGCCTCTCCCAGTTTCTGAAAGCAAAGTCCCAGACCTCCCTACCTGCTTTCACAGAAATGGCAAATCTCAGAAGAAAACCCCCAAAGATACCAAGGGGCAATATCAGCGCAAACCCGAGAAAGCCTTGGTTTATTCCCTCGATTGTGTTTTTCATCCATTTTGCCTTACAGCGCAGTACACATTGCACAGCTAAAGAAACTCGTGATTCCAAACATAAAAGCCCAGGGTAACAAGGCTGTGGTCTGAAGGATCAGTGCTTTGCTTTTTGCACACTCAGACAATCCTTGCTCTGTTCTGCACAGAGAAGGAAACGGTCCACCCTGCTCAGACCACATCCTCCCGGATGGATGAGCACCCAACATATCGAAGTAACTTCCCCCAACACACTCCCTGAATTTTTAGTTATTTTAAAAGAACAACAGCAAACAAATGCTCAATTGTGAGTGTATCCTGAACTCCCATTTGCCTAGAAAAGACTTTCCTTCATTCACTGCTGTAGCTTTTTTTATTGCTGCCAGCCATACTGCAGCGCTCCAGGGTAAGTCACAACATTCTCCATTCTTTTGAGACAGAAATAGTTCAGCTTAGAGAAGGAGCCATTGTCTATGTGACTATATACATGCACCTGATGTCAGCATTGCATTTGGGAAACAGGGAACCTAGTTAAGAGAAAAGAGGGCGAATTCTCTTGTGATACAAACACAGCCACACCTACAGGATTTGGTTTACTAGCTCTGGCAACAACTCATTAGCAGAGGTACTACAACAGCACTGACAGACTGCAGTCTCATCTGGGACACTCTAATACTGGATGTGGTACAGAGATTGTCTCTGCCAAAACCACTTTTCATGGTAAGCACACAATAGAAAGGGTAGGAAGAGAAATGAATAATTTGCAGCCACCAAACAAGGACTGTGTTAACAGAGCTGGAGGGCATATGCAGCTTTATAGTGCATGCACAGCAGGAGCAGCCACGTATCATACAATCATAGAATACCAAGCTGGAAGCGACCTCCAAGGATCATCTGGTCCAATCTCTCTCGGCAACAGCACACTCTAGACAAGATGGCCCAGCACTCTGTCCAGCTGAATCGTAAAAATGTTCAATGTTGGGGAATCCACTGCTTTCCTAGGGAGATTATTGCGATGGCTTGTTGTTCTCACTGTGAAAATTTTCCCTCGTGTCCAACTGGAACCTCCCCAGCAGTAACTTGTACCCATTACTCGTAGTCTTTTTCATGTGTCTCCTTGTAAAAAGGGAGTTTCTTTCTTCTTTGTAGCCACCCTTTAAATACTTGAACATAGTGATAAGGTCTACCCTAAGCCTACTTTTCTCACGGAAAACAAACCCAGTTTTCTCAGCCTTTTCTCATATGGCACGTTTCTCATTCCTTTGATCATCTTTGTGGCCCTTCTTGTAACCCTCTCCAGGCTGCCCACATCTTTTTTGTATAGTGGGGACCAAAACTGAATGTAGTATTCCAGGTGTGGCCTTATGAATCCTGAGTAGAGCGGGACAATGACTTATTTGTCTCCGCTGGTGATGCCCTTAGCAATGCAGCCCAGCATCCCATTGGCTTTCTTTGCCCCCAAAACAGCACACTCTTCACTCATACTGAGTTTGTTGTCTACCAGGACTCCCAAGTCCCTTTCCACAGGCCTGCAATCAGACACAGTGCTCATTACCTGAGGATCCAGTACCATGCCTCCATGCTTAAAGAGCTTCATATTATAATAGCATGGCCCATAAAACAGCATGTCAGGGTGGAATAAGCACTGCATATCACAGTCTTCGTCTTACCCTGCTTTCCACTAGTCCATGTGTCTGACACCAGACCATACAAAACAATAGTTAAACTCTTTCATCAGGCCAGAAAAAGATGCAAATTCTCAGCCATCCAAACACGAACCCCCACTCTTTAATATTAAGCTCTTATAGACTGGCTTCTGGGGTAACTTCAGTACTGTCAGGAAGGTTTGTGGTGGGTGGATCGAAGGGCTGACCCCTTTAACTGTGACCCCTGAAGCACAACCAGAGGAATCAGGGAAACTAAGGAGCATATACCATAAAGGCACAGAATCACAGAATGTTAGGGATTGAAAGGGACCTCGAAAGATCATATAGTCCACAGATAATTGCTTGTCCTACAGTTTAAAACCAGTTGTGGATCAAGTCAAGGGTAAATGGACACAATTGCCTCTGCACCAGCCTGCCTGCTGCAGCCAGAGCCACCCTCCAGCTCTGATGCTCCCCATGCTACACGTCCCAGTCACAGCTGCCACCAAACCACAGCCTGCCACCCAGAGCTGCAACAGTGGCAGAAGACAGGACACTCCAAGGACCATTTTGCATTTGTAACTCAAGGACAGCGTTTCAGCAGCTAAAACAAACTTTGAAGTGAAACTGTCCTACCAGAAAAACAAAATTATATAAAATGCAGTCACAACTCCCCATCTCAGGCTACTAGAAATCCTTATATGGATCTACATAACAAAATATTTCATCTCTGTCCTCCCATGCTTGCTGGAGCAATGAGACTGTTGTCATCACATGTGGCCTGTGTAAGGCACTGTGCAGATATCAAGCAATAAGTAGCATTGAAATCTAAAACCAAAGACAAGAAATGAACACAGGTTATAGTGAAAATATCCTAAACATGACAGTAGTGGGGAATAAGCGATGAAATCACGATTTCATATCAGCTTTCTTCACAAATATACCTTTGTTTAAATAACCTGGATGGTCCGCACTAGGGTTGCAAATGGAAACAGTGTTGTGTGTCTGCCTACATCTACAATTCAGAGGGAATTCTGGTCTGCTACAGCTTTTCCCTGTGGGGATGATTTTTTACTTTGTATCTATACTCTTTTGCTGTGGAATGCCCCAATCTAAGCCCTCTTAAGCTGGCAAATAGGACTTCATCATCCAACATAATCAAGTCAAAGAGACTTTCCAAACAAAATAAGCATTGGTCCAATATTTCTTCGCAGGTTCGGACCAGCCCTGGAACATGGACAGAGGCAAATACATCCATCTTCCTTATACCCACAAATGTAAACTAGCACAACTCACCTTCAAGCAAACCTCTCCCAGTTTATGCTGGCTGAGGACCCAGGTCACAGCCTGCCACCATGGCATTGGGAGCAACCAAACAGAACTCTTGCATGCAGAAAGAAATGAACTGGTATTCCTCCATGCCGGTCCCACTCTGTCAGATGAATGCATGGATTGCTGGGACACAAGGACAAGGAGTCTCACATTTGACTTCCAAAGAAAAGCTCAACAGAAAAAGCTTCCCAAAAGAGCAGACTGGCAGTGGAAGCTTACCAGACATCAAGGTTTTAAGGCAATTCTGCTGCACTGCTGCTGGGACGCCTGAAGGGAAACTCGGTACATTTTGCTGTATGCTCATCCTGTTTGACAGCTCGTGCCTCCCCTCAAATATTTATCTCCACCTCTACCTCTTTTAGCACACAGAAAGTTTCTCTGGTTGTATTGAATTTGGCATTTTGTATGAAATGGTCTCCCCTGTCACTGGATCTCACATAAGTATGAGGCTTTATCTTTTCTCCTTAAGTAGGCTATTTTATTTAGGTGCAAAATATATCAAGCTCACCTAAGCTTCTGCTGGGCCAGTATATATTTCTCTTCCAAACCACCACATTTCTTCATCTTACTCGGAGAAATAAAGAGAACAAGCAAGGTTACCAGGAACTTGACTCCATAGCAGATTTAGTAACTACTTTTTAAACTGAAGGTGAAAGGATTACCAGGATCATGTAACCTCAGAAAGGAGAGAAAGGCTCCTAGGCAAGGGTTCTGGATAGAGCTGGATGAACAAGTACTTCAGGAAGGACACAAGAAGCAATGGTGAGCCCCAGGATCAGGTAGTACAGAAACACAAAACAAGAATTGTCCAACATCAAACCAGATTAGATTTGGCAAAAGAAATGGAAACTGAGGACTTCATAGAAAGGGTTTTTTCATGTTTGAAAGGAAAGCAAGAAAGGAACAAAGGGTCCACAACAAATGTGAGATAAAGTTTTACAGTGATTGAGATAGGATCTCAAAAGGGAATAAGTAATTTACCTCAGTTTTTCTTAAAGATGATAATAAAGAAAATAGGAACAAAACAATGTTTGGAAATACACACACAGGAGAGGGAATTACCAGTTCCATGGAAAACAAGTAAAACTCCACCTGCTCTGCTTGTACCAGTCAGAGAGATCAGATGATCCACATCTGAATCCACAAATCTGGCTTCAAGGAATTTAACCGGTTTCTTGATTATCTATCCGCTAGAAGGAGATCTGAAAAATTACGTCTAGGCAGATACAGGCCAGCTATTTTGGTCTCACCGATATGCAGGATTTTACCACCTTTCTGAAGGAAAAAAAAAAAAAAAAAAAAAATAAAAAAAAAAAAAAAAAAAAAAAAAAAAAAAAAAAAAAAAATCAACAACAGAAATAAACTGAAGGCAGACTTGCCCAAAGCTATATCTAGAATATTACATTAGCTGTGTATTGGTAAGGTAACTGCTTCCTCTGCAAAAGAACTGAAGTAAATCTCATCTACCTGGAATCCAAGTGGTGCTAAATTAGAAGTCTTTAGTCAAGATGGAAAAAAAGGGGTTAGGTCAGGAATTGCAAGAACTGCTGGCAGGGGAAACAGCAACAGGTAGTACTGAACAGGGAGATATGAAGGTGGATGGAATTTACTAATATATTCCCATAAGGACCCGTCTTGTTCTGTGTTCCCACTTATGAAATTACACTTTTAAAGTAATGTAAATTGACCAATAGCAGTTATGGAGGAATTATCATGAGTATACTGGAGGATGACAGTCAAAATAAGCAGTTAAAGACTAATAATGATTGTGGCTTCACACCAGGAGCTAATCAAATTAAAAGACGGTGCATGTCCAATTAGCTGCTCAGCAGATGACACAAACAAAACATAGGAAAGAGAAAAAAAACCCCATCATTGTATAACATGAGGTGCCTTCTTTCCAGTAAGAGAGAAAGCTGTTAGACCTTACAAGACCTCTCCCTTAGGACAATCCAGATAGTTCCTGTCACCTACATTCACAAAGATCTACTAAGATCAGAAGTGTTATGAAATAGGACTAGCAGTACAATCAGGAAGAGAAAAATCTATCCCACAAAGTATACCAAGTTTAGAAAAACAGAAGGGAAAAGGGATATGATTATTCTCTGTACAAATCTTAGGTGGTTAACACTAGGGAAAGAAGTAGCATGCACTGTCATTTTAGCTGGGGAATAAAGACATTTCTAACGCCAAGTGCTGGACTATGGAAATTGATTTGGTAATAGTGATCCCCTAACTTGTTTTGAAGTGAGTTCAATCAGTTAGTGAAACAGCTAATGCCTCTGGCTGCATAGATCTGGACTTCTTAACATAGAAGATTAATTCCACACCTTTGCTTCCATGTTTATGGACTCCTAAACACTAACTGAATCCATGTTCCCACCTGCTGGCTTGAAACATTTGTTCAATAATAATGTTCTTCAAACATTTATCATTGTCATCTGTTCATTAAGCACTGAATATGGGATTATAGCTCTACCAAAGAAAGAACATATTTACTTCCCTTCTAAACAAAATGCACTTTTGTCCTTATATATAAGTTTCCTTCTCCCAAAAGGAGTCTTTAAACACTTAAATGGCATGCACTTGTTTACTGAAAAAAAAAAAAATAAATAAATAAATTACCAATTATAGCATGCAGCTCCTCTAGGGTCAAACGTGTCAGCTGTTTTAATGGCACACAATAGACACACATAACAGATGTGAGTATATCCTACTGAACACGCAAAGGAGAATTTCTGGTAGACAGGCTGGAATTACACTAAACTTGGACTCTAGCCAGGACTTCATGTCTAACACCAACAAATGGTCCCATAATGTCTCTGAAGCATCAGGGAACTTTGGTTTAGGCTACGCACAAATGAGGCTATCTAGTGTCCCAGGCAGCAGAATGTCATACAAATGGTCTTTAAAAAAAAGTCTGATTAATTAATATTTGGACCTAGGACCACTGTGAGGCAGGATAAGGATATTTTTCCCAGCTTACAGATTAATCAAGACTCACTGTGTCTAAGTGACTTCTCCGCAGTAATAAAGGAAGTCTGTGATGCATTTGACTCCAGTTTATACCCCAGTTTTTCCTCCTTTAGCTGTTCACAAAGCTGCCCACTGCTGTAAAGAATAAATATGAGGTTTATCCATGGGACTGAAAACCTTCCGTCGTTACAAATGTCTCTGCACAAAAACCCAGACTAACTGCTTGGGTTTAGACATCTGTTTCACCACCTCTATTACCTGAAGTGCTCAAGTAGCCAGTCCTTTCAAAAAAAAAAAGCTGCTTCCCTGCATTAGTTTCCATGTGAGTCTTGAGACTCATTGTCTATGTACCATCTAAACACAATAGACTTACTTTTAGTCCAAACTTTGCCACCACAAATAGTGAATGTATTTTGTCCTCCAGAATTTTGCACTTTCATGGCTTTACCCATCAAAAGAGCTTCAAATGCTTCACATCAGTGGAGTCCACCACTCAGATCTATTCCATTACAACAATGTATATAGATTGTGTCTGAAATCTCCCCTTGGTTTCATGAAAGAAGCACTATTTTCAACCTTGTTTTAAAGCTGGGGTAAGAGAGATTCAATAAATTTTCTATTAAAAAGTGAGTTGAACCTAGATTACTCAAGTCGTATGCAAAACCTGTAACTACTGGACCTGCTTTCCCTTCACTTTAAAATAAAAGAATATAATAGATTACAACATGCTCAGGCGACAGCATTATATTTCTCTAAAGTGCATATTTCTTTAACTAAAAGCTTCAGATCATTGGAAACATTGCTGTTCTCCAACATCCTTTCATAGCCCAACTCCACCTCTCCCCTCTACTCCACTTCCAAATCACTGCATTTGAAAATGTCACCGTTCACTCGGTGACACATCCCAGCCATGTGGGGTGGCAGCTGAGTCATCTCCTTGCTGTGAACGAGGTGTGATGGTGACAAGCACCTCACAACTGCACAATCCTTTTTTGGGCACATTGTGTTGGAGGCTGCTCACCCAGTTCTATACAAAGGATGGGTGGGAGGAACAAATCGGGGTGGAAGAACTCCACACACACAAAGGAGAATGGAGGGATTGGAGGTGGCCCTACCAATCGAAGTACCTCGTCAAGCAAACTAAAAGGCACCTACAGAACCAGGCACAAAGATTTTAAAAAATTAAAAAAAAAAAAAAAAAATCCAAAAAAACCCCAGTAATGAGTCAGGCTTTCATTTGGGCTGACATTCCACTGATGTCTACTGTAAGCACTGAATTAAGTCACTCTACATCATCTCTTGAAGCACCTATGTCTCACCACAGATGCTGTGCAGATATTGGACTATAGCATCACATCTTTAGCACTGATGTCAGCTTAAAATGTTCACCTCTTTCCCCCACCAATTCTACCTCTTCTAGTTCTTGAGGAGGTTCACCTTCATATGAGGTATGCTAATAAGGCTGCTCATGGAGCTCTCCTGGAAATTAGACAAGTAAATTATCCTAATTAAAATGTCCCTTTTGTGATGGAAAAAGGACCAGAAATCCTACCAGCCAACTTCAGTGTTCAAGACAACAGACCAGTACCTCAGATTCAAATGTCACAGATTACCTACAATTCCCAAACAAATTTCTGTTTGACTATGCCCCCATACCCGTATCAGAGAATGTTTTACAAGACAGATAGTCATATAGCATCCAGGATAATTACTACTATCTGAAGAGCAATGGAGAAGCATTGAAGAATCAAATCGTTCAGTCTAAGCTGGACTTTGATGGGTAGGTGGGAAAAAAGATCTTCCAAACAGGTGAGAGCAGTCTATCCCCTAGGTACCCTATTTACATGTGATATGCATGATTTTGCCTTGAGTTCTTAAACCCTAAGCCTCATGTGCTGTTGTATATGAGGGAACCTGAACCTGTGGTGCAAACCCCAGTGCTCGACATGCATCACCAGGACTCATCTCCTGCATTGCGGCCCCACATGACGTTCCAGTCCATCTGTTATAGGGAAACCTTGCAATGTGCCTCTACTCATTAGCTCCTTCTTCTTAAGAGCCTGTCAATTGTGCCATGAGTCAATTGGGAGAAAAGTTCAGTGAGGAAGCATTAAATCTATACTCTAGCAAACCTGAACTTATGAGCATGGTTTCAAGACATGTAGCCAAAAGCAGACTTGATTTCATTTCCTTAGGAATGAGCACTTCTACCCAAGTATATGGCATTTAGATCCTCATAATATTATTATACTCTCCCACCTTCCTTGTTTAGGTGTGCTCTGCATTCACATTGCACCCTCACACCATGGGGAAAAAGCATTAAATACATTGTCGCTTGCCTTGGCTTTCCAGAAGGCTCTTTTTCAAAAGGGCTTCCACTGCTAGTATGTGTCCATTTGCTGCAGGCCAAAGACAGAGAGTGGTGAATCCTGCCTTGAGAAGCAGAATTATACCTTCTGCTCAGGCAGTAGCAGTCTGTGCTTCGAGACCAAACACTCGGGGCAGTCCACGTAGCTATGCACTGCAGGAACCTCGCTTGATGAAGAGCCACATCATAACTAGATTTAACATGTATCCACATTGTAGCTTTGCTAGGAATGTGTTCTGTTTGTGCTACACAGGGAGCAGGTAATAACAAGTGCATGTTGACATGATTTTATGCATCTCTGAAAAACACTTGTCAGCTGCCCAAACACTTGTCACTGGGTTCAAGGACCATCCTCTACCCCACAGCTGCACTTCTCAATTGGTTATAAGGGCTTCTTTATTAGTAAGAAAATGTAGAGGCATCTGTTCTGCTAAAGCAAACAAAAACCTCCACCCCACACAAAAACAAAACAACAACAAAAACCCCAAACAAACGAACAAACAGAAAAATAATATGTCTAGATCCTTCCCTCTCAGGGACAGATTTGCTTATGAAGGTTGGCCTCAGCAGGATGTCAGAACTACTTTGTAATCCCCTAATTCCTGCTCTTCCATGCTCAGAAGTCTGGCAGCTGTATTTCCTATGTTTGAAATGATAGTTTTATGCAAAATATTGTCGAGACAGTGTGGTACCTGGTTAACCAAAGGAAGAAACCTGGAACATACCACTGAACGCAACCTTCTTGCACCTTTATGTATGTCTTCTCTCTGAATTAGGAAATATGTAAGAAGGATAATAGTTCATCATAGCAGAATGATATCCTGGAAATAATATTTCCCGAAAACATCTAGAAAATCTTTAATTTCCTCTTCAGCTTGCACCATGAAAGGTGTATTTCCTTCCACCAAGTGGTCCACCAAGTTACTGGACATTCTATCAGCCCAAGTTACAACTATCTAAAAAGAAAGAGTAACTACAAGCAATGCTAGACCATCACTAATGACTAAGGACAGGAGGCTTTCTCTCTTCTGTTAGTGTTCACCACTTAATTACACGCCCATTTACTACGTCATGATTACCTGAAGACCCTTATCAGACGAAACTACATGCCAGTTATTCTCCTGTTCTATGCTCTGCTTCAAGTCAACTCAGTATTTATTTCAAATGCTTTTAAAGTAAACTCTATACAGGAATGATTTATCACTTTCTTGCAACTTGAATTGAGCAGTACTTACTGTAGAGGCTATACTAAATATCTGCAATGGGTTTGACCTCACCAGATACGTCACTTATGTAGTCTTTGTCCAGTTCACCCTCGATGGGGGGTGGAGAATAAAATGTCTAAGAGCAAAAAGGTGCATTCACTGCACTGAAGAGCATTCTCCCTGGAGTAATTGTCTTGGCTGCACAAAAGCAGAGAGAACCTATTTCTGGGGCTTCTGTAAGAATTCCAGCTTAACAGCTGACCCTTTCATACAGCCTAGTTACAAAAAAGAGCTGCTCCATCATTCATACTTCCCCACCTTTGGCTGAAGTAACTGGAAAGGGATCAATGACAAAGATAAAACTTCAAAAATCTGACCTGTATTCCCAGAAAGCCCAGGAGTCACATTTTACTTGTATTTAAAAAGCCTCGAGAAATATTAACTATGACAGACAGCTGGAAATACAGCTAGAACTGCCCCTTGCTCCCGGGAGTAGGTAGATGAGACAAGGGCACAATGCTCAAGCAGTAAAAAGAGATCCGCAGCAAAGTTAATGCCTCTCTCAAGCTTGCAACAGGCCACAGTGTAATTGTGAATCCAGCATGCTGTGTGAGCTGCTGTAATGTGGTTAAAAGCAGTCAATTAATTCTGCATGTATCAGTGCATCTGGCACCACTGAAGACAGAGTGTGGTGGTAAGCATCAAAGGAGCAACAATTCCAGCAGCCAACTTCTTTAAAGCCATGGTCACAGTCCTGGAGAACTGCCCATGTGCAAGTCTCATGGAAGCGGGTCAGCAGACATAGCAGCAAGCCTGTAGACTGCATGGAACACCGCACAACAGGAGATGGACATGGTGAATTCCCAGCCTTCTACCATCCCAGTCAAACCAGCAGACCCAGCTCAAGCCTGTAAGCTTGATAACTGGCCATTACTGACAACAGTAGCAGTTTTGTTGCCCTGATGCAGGTGCAGAGGTTATAGGTGCACAGATACTGCCTCCTAGTCGAGGAATAGACAGAAGCCTGAAGAACGCCAAGAGGAATGAGAAAGTGAAACAGTCCTGGAGCCACGCAAGGGCAAGTGCAGCATTCCCCACACAGCCTGGATACTCACCCCCAACAGCTGCATCCAGCACTGCCTCCTTTCCAAAGTCTTCTGTCAGGGGCTGAGGCAGCTGAAGGTCAAAATGTCCTTTGTTGAGTTCACTGGCCACATCACACACAGCATTCCTGCAAGTGTTGGGAGAAGATGACATTAAGCCCTGCAGCACCTTTATATGGACGATTACTGAAGAATCACCAGATTCCCAGCAGCATCTGCTGGAGGACCCAGATTCACTGCATTCCAAAACTCTATGTAATGTCATCCCCAGTCCTCAGGAATTAGTCTTCAGTGTCTACAGCCATTTTATGTCACATACCAAATCAAACCTGGTGAGTTTATTCTATAGCCCCTTCTGCACCCACCCTCCCACTTTAAGACCATTTAAAAATGACTTTTTCCCAGCGCCTGCTTTTTTCTGTTTCTGTATCACTGCTGTAAAAGAGATTTTTCTTTTCAACATCAAGAGAAGCAAAATAGGGCTTCCTAAGATAGTTTTCTGGCTGATTACACAGAAGTAGTGCGGTAGTCATAAGCAACAGATGAGTAGCTTTAGCACATCACAGTTTCGCTTCTCTGGGCTGTAGAACAACATCAATATGTTAATACACCAGACTTTCTGCTGCTCCTCGCCCCACAGCATCCTCGACTCTCAGCTGCAAATGCACACACACCTTGGTGGGATAGACTGAGCCTTGCTCGGTCTTCCCTGAGGACCATGGCTGTGCACCCAGTGTCATGGCCACAGGACACCCCAAATGCACCCTGGGCCACCCCAAACTACCGGAGGCTGAGGGAGGCAGTGGCAGCTGCAGAGGTGTCCCTCAGTGGGGCTGCAGTAATGTGGCCCAGGTCAGTGTGACCTGAACAGGACCGGCCATGAAGAATAGTCCTTAACTGTCTGCCTCAACAACACTACCCATCCAGCATACTCTATCCCTGAACACGCTCCACTCACTGACTTTTTTTTCTCAAAAAAAAAAAAAAGTCAAAAAGCAACTTTTGCAAAGGAGTTCAGGCAGGCAGTATGTAGAGAATAAACTCCTGAACAAAAAGCATCATTTGCTGGCAACACAGAAACCATAAATTTTACGCATTGCAAAAGTACCCAGACCACAGTCCTGGTCAAAGGGGCAGGGTTGGATGGAAGGGTGAGGAGAAACAGAGGAGGATGGAAGGGCAAAGAGAGGCCCAGTGAATGCAGAGGCCTGGTCAGGTTTGTGGCAGGTTCAAACCTGCTATGGAATATTTCATGTGATAACATTATATATATAAGTGTATAGAGATATGTATTTCTTTCCTATGTGACCATTATGGAATTGTCAGAAAATAAAGTGTGTTTGTCAGTAAGTAATTCTTCTGGAGAATAATTTACAGTTACTTACATGAGTCATCTACTAAACTGCAGTTGCATCTAGGCCTCCACTTCTGTGCTAGTTCATAAGATTTTCATGCAGTAGCACAATTTTGCTTGTATTCCTGTGACTGCAGGCAAATGTTTAAATATTTTACAAATAGAAACTCATTTCAAATGAATTTTTTAAGGTAATATTTAATGTTTCCATTCCTATTTGCTTTGAAGAGTTTCCATACAGTTAAAGAATGCCCTGGCTTGGGCTTGAACTGAGAAAGCAATGGCTCTTTCAGCTGTTACAGACGAATTCTGCACTGAATGTGTGTGATCACTTCTGAGATTCTGGTTACACTGGAAACACTCAATTACAAACATCTTTCCATTTTATATTCCCTTACTATCTGCTTTCCAACTTCACAGAATTCCCAACATGCCCCTACACAAACCTGAGCAATTCAGAGGTGCAGCCTGTATCTGTATGAGAACCAGAGTCCTAATGAGGTGCCTGAAAGGAAGGAGCCAGCTGGCAGACATTAAGCCATTTTCTATATAGATTTTGCATCCACGTCTTTGACTTGATGAATAGCTGCACAAGTCTGAATTAGGAGTTTTCTCAAAAACACAATCTAAAACTAAGAAATTGACAGGTAGTTTGAGAATGAAAAATATACTCTAGAAAACTGATCAATTTGTATGTTCCTCAAGCTGTCGAAGGCAACAAAGCAGGAGAAGAACTGCTAAACCAGGCCAAGTCCTGCACAATGTTTGAAACAGGTAGAAACTTTTCAGAATCTGCTGAAGTAAACAGAAAAGAAGCCTTTGAGATTTACAGTCTTCAGCCCTTGCATTTTCCACTCTTTCCTCAGCCCATTTCCAGAAAGAATCCGTACTAAATAAGAGGTCGTCCTCATCCTGAAGTCCTTTGAGCATTTTAAATTTCTGGCTTTTGCAGAGATATAGAATTTTAGCAAAGCCCTTGAGGTCTCCTGTGTTCCATGGTACTTCGCCATTCAAAAAATCGGGTACTTAGTACCAAGCATGTGTGACAGTGAACTGGAGTCTTTGTGGAGATGTGGTGGGAATGAAGAATGGTTCTTCCATCATCCTTGAAGACCACATAGCTATAACATGTTTGCCATGACTAGAAGGAACTGGATTTGATGACCATTCACCCCCATGCTCCTAAGTTAACATTAAGATTCACAGTATGATAAAAGGATACACAAGTCTGCCAGTTTGCTACAGAATTCCCCCCCTCTGGTGCCCTGAACATTTTTACTTTCAATAAGTAACTTTCACAAAATAATTTATATTCTTTCTTTCTTTGTTATGTGCTTCCTTACAAACACTGAAATTAATCACGTCTGGAAACCATCAGATCCAAACAGGAGAGGATTATGCAACAGTATGTCAGTAGTGAATCAATATTGACTGACCAGGCCATGTGCTTGTCAAGGTTGCATTGATTCTTTAATGCCCTATTGTTGCTTTGACCCGCCTACCAAACCTGAATGTTGCAATGTCTACAGCAGAGGAGATGGTTTTCCAGTTCCATAGAGTGACTTAATAGTAACAATAAAAACCTGTAGAGCAAATAGTGCGTTATTGAGCAAAGAGGGCATTTCTGGGATTCTGCTTTACTCTCTGCACAAGTGCACTGTTGCCCACACAGCCACCTTCTCTCTAGGAGCATTCTACCAGAACACCATATCATTGATGAGCTCTTGCACAGGTATGGTCTATAGGCTCACCTCATTGCTAGGCTGCAGGATGCTTGGCAGTTTTTTCCCCCCATGACAAGTTTCCACCATTTATCTGAACCACCTCTACCCTCCATGTGTTATGCTCAACTTCAGTAAACCCCAGTGCTACAGCAGCTCCTGCTTCCTCTGGCTGGACACACACAGCTGCTGAGATACCTCCTAAAATCCTCTGTTCTAAAAGCGCCAGAAGCAACATGCAATTGGCACATTGTGACCACATATTTCTTAACAGGAAACTGAAGAGTAGCAAGTCTCTAGGGTATGACAATAAAAGTTTCAGCTTTGGCCATCAAGAAGTGGTGCTTATTATCCATTTGGTACACAGTGAGACATAAAATGGGACCAATTTAACAGAGTCAGGATTGTTAATCACTGAGAGTATCACCTTTTACTTTTAAGTCAGGGAGTGATTAAAACTTGTCCTCTTAATCTTTCATGGCACACCATTTAGGAGATGCACTGAAGAAAAACAGTTCAGAAGATAATTATATGAAGGACAATAAACAGAAAGTTCTATATTAGCAGATCTTAGTGATGAGTTACAGAATACAGGCATATAGCCTGGCAGCAAAGACCAAACCCAGCAAGAGCTAGGAATAAGAGCCATTTCATTTAGGAGTGTTATGTCCCAGGCTCAAGAGTGATGTCAAGTATTCCAGCAGTATCTTACCAAATAGAGCCCCAGAGCCAAATCAGGGTGTGACATGGGAGTGAGATTGTTATTTCTAGGCAGAGCACAGACTGGTGGCAGGCAGAAGGACTCCATGTGCCAAGCAAAACTAGTTAGCCAACTGCCTCTGCCCCTTCAGTGTGAACATGTTGCTTTTCTTCTGCTTTGGATGATTTTTAACTTTTTTTTTCCTTTAATAAATGCCGTCCCTAACCTAGGACAAAGCAGCCCCATTCTCAGCGCTGCTAATAAAAGAACCACCATTAAACAGAAAGTTTAATAAAATAATACAAAAGTTACAGAGGTAATAACACAGCAAAAATTGGCTGAGGGAGAAACCTGCTGTAGGAAATCCGGAGAAATTGGAGAACACAAACCAGGTTGCTTATCCTGCCAACATAAAGATACGGGGGAAAATGATAAATTAGCTCCCCTGGTTAAACACCAGATTAACAGTTGTATCACTATAAAGCAATGATGAACAATTGAAATGAGAGAGAGAGTTCTGATCAAAACAACACAAATGAGAAGGAAAATATTTAAAAAAGACTAGTTAAAACAAGCTCATTCCATTTGCCTCTAAAGTGAGTAGGGAACAGAAAAGCACTCTGAGAAGAGATTTTGGAAAAACAGTTCTCAAAATAAGACAAGTGAGAAGTCCCTTTCTGTTCTATATGAGAACCCCAAGAACAAAACTTTGACTTTTTTTTTTTCCAAACAATTTTTTTCAAAACACATGCACAAGCACCTCTTAAAACACTAGCAGGGCCAAATTTTTTAAAGAGTTTGGGTCTCACTTTCGTTGTATCCATTGAACATTAGGAGAAGACTATAAATACCACCAAAACCAGTGCTCCCATCATCTACATAGTGCCTTAGTTGAATTAACTGCGTAACTACTTGGACCATAACCACGACCCTGCCTTTAAGGGGAAGGTCTAGTCATGTGTAAATGTATTTCCACCAAGTCCTTCCTGCCTTCTGGCTTCCCGCCATTTCCAGCAATACTACTCACAAAAGCAAACTCAGCTCTGTGTGTTACTCCAAGGGTAGAGAAGTCAAACAGCCCAACACGGACCCCTCTGGAGCAAAACAACCAGAGCAGCACAGCAAAACACTGCTCTTGCAGAGGAGGGACCTCCCAATTAATCATTGTTGAGAGCTAGCCCATTTGTTATCTCTCAACTTAAAGCAGCACTACAATGTATTCTGCTTTTAGCAAAATGAACTGAATTCTAGTGCTTAATTCAAAGTAAACCAGTAAAAGCATCCAGGCAAGCCTGCTCCCACATACACCTCCTGGGACAAGAGCCAGGGTTGATTTTCATGTCATCCCAGCTATTAGGAATTCGTTTTAATTTGTTGTAACATCTCTGCAGCAAGCAAATAATCAAGCAAAAGCAGCTACAGTAAACCCAAATATCTCCCCTCTAAGTGCATAGTCCAATATCAATATATCTGGAAAAGAAAATTACATGGATTTGAAAACAATCTCTGCATACAGATCTTACTCCACGCAGCACAGGTCAGTGGTATTAACTTGCTCACCTATATGCCCTTTGACATGCTCATTACAATTTGTAAATCCCTAAGAAGTGCTTGGCCAGCTGCTCTTCACACCTACCCTATTGCTTTTGAATTAACTGGTCATTTTCAAACCAGTTTCATGAACCAGTGGAGGCTTCAGAGATATGAACCCCTTAAAAGAATTTGAGGACAAGTGGTAGGACAGAGGAGAGATCCCCACATCATTGTGTCATCCCAGGAAGGGCTTTCTATTAGACATCAGAAAATTCAGCCCTTCCTCTCCCTGGACCAGTCATATGGATGGAAAAGACAGGAAGAAAGAGTCATAGCCACCCTGGAAAGCAGTGTTCATTCCTTCTGCTGCTCCTGGCACAGCTTCTTGAAAGTTAAGACACCTTCTGTGAGAGTGATTTCAAAGGTGCAGCTTCAGCCTGGGGTTTGGGTACACAGAGGGATGAGCACAGACACAACCACATGTGGGCTTCTGACAACAAGCTACCTGTTTTGTAAGTCTGGAAGACAGGTGGGCAGCTATCACTCTGCTGTTGCTTCCAAAGGCTTTGCAGGTATGAATTTACAGGCTGGATTTTTGAAAACATTATCCTCCAAATAGAGCAGCTTCTGGGAGAGGTCAGGCTGACAATTTGTATAGCAGTTACAGTGGAAAGCTGCACATAACAGAGACAAAAGAGGAAGGTGCACTAAGCTCAGAGCAGTTTTAATTATACATGTTTAAAAGCAGCAAGGCAACATCTCACATCAAAAGCTCTCTGTGGCTGGCAGATGGTGCCAACTCTACCATTGACATCTCAAGTGTTTTGAGGCAATTGCTCCTCCTTTGTGATCCTCCCTTTTTCCTAACAGTAAGATGGAAAACCAGAACCAAAACTGGTTGTTGACACAAATATGCGCAAGTTCCCGGTTATTAGCGCATCAGTCGAGGACTTGAAAGACCAGGTTTCACCCCTGTACTTTAACCTGGGCTTGTTGTCAGCAGGTCACAAGGGCTCCTCTTCATACTGTCTCCTCTGGCACCAAAGAAATTATTGGAGTTCTGCTGTAGTGTCTAAAATCAAAAGAATGATGAACGAGAAGCTATTGTAGGGCTTAATTTAGGTATTGTGCCTGTTTCTTTCCGCTGACTGACAGCTAGGAATTTTCCAAGCTAATGCCTTTGTCATATTGCAAGATGCTGATGTCTTGAGTATATGAATGATTGAAACTAGGAGTACAGAGAGAAAAACACAACATTCATTAAGATCATGCAGTATTTGTTAATGCTCCATATGCAATTTATTATAATAATCCTTAGTTCTCAACTAATGCTTTCTTTGTAATGGGTTAGTTAATATGATTATCTCTGAAATGAAGATGGGGAAAATCATGGCCTAGACAGGAGACCAGCAATAGATTAGGGAACAGAAGTCGGATTTTATCTGGTATCTTTGCTGTGTGCTTTAACCACTAGCAAGCCATAGCCGAGCCATGGACAGTACAAACTTATTGTGAACATGAACACTGTGTGTTACAGATGGCTACACACACCTCTGGAGAAGGTCTTGTTAATCTACTGGAGAAGAAGATAATATTTTAATAAACATTTAATTAAAACAAATTGTTTATGAACTTAGTGTGACTAAAAATAATCAAAAGAAAATATCTTTCCAATTTTAGGGTAGAGGCACATCTGTAGTAAGTACTAAGATCTAGCAGAACATAAAATTAAAAATCCAAAGATAGTTCTCTCTTCTATTAAAGCTGGGAGAAATTTATGGTATTTTACTTGAACAGAACTTTATTGGTTTAATATCTGTTATATTGCCTGGGAATGTTATGTAAAACAGATCAAACAAAAAAACCCAGCAGATGATTTCCACAGCCTTCCAAAAGCAGCACAGAGTGTACTCGCTTGCAAAATGCTGCCTATCCACTGATCACAGACGAGCAACGTTAACCAGGCCAAAACTTGTCCTCCATGAATGACAGTTTTCAAACTATTTGGGGTGTTTCTCCTAAGCACAACAGAAACAGTTACGCATCTCAGAGAGCACAAAGCATTCATTCACACTGGTAAAAATATTCCAAGATCCCCAGAAAGTCAAACCAGTTAAACCCACCAGGCCATGCATAAAACCAACTCTGTGGCTTTGCTGTACATGCAGTAAGTAGCAAAAGAGAGACCTAGGAACCCAGATTTTTCAACTGAAGAGTGTTTTGCCCATGTATATTTTACTTGATATTATGAAGGACTAAGAGCAAGCAGAACCTCATCAGCTGCACAAACAACCCTGACCTGAAGGATGCTGAAACCTTCGACTAGCAGAAATTTTTAACCACTCTGAAGCAATGGAAAGAGATCACCATAGCAGTATCTGAGGACCACTTCCACTAGGTCTTACAGGCAGGTTCCAGAACAAAGACCTTAATTTCTATAGCATAAGCTGCATGAATCTGTAGGTCAAGCATCAGCACAGCCCACCGCAGACAAAGAAGAATCAAAAGGAATTGTTTATTGCCTCAATTAAAACTCTTTTGCTGAGGTGGAGACATGCAGAAATCTGACCAGTACCCTCTATCAGTTATTAACTTCACTCAGTCTCATGACCTATTTCTGTCATTCCCGACAGAACATAAAACTGGATGTAGCTTTTCCATCAATCACTGCTAAACAAGTGTGAAAAATATTAGTCCTCTGTATCTACACTTTATCGCAGATCTATTGAACTAAAGGAAATACCATACTACAAACATACAGCATATTCATCAAAATTCCCACCTTTTTTTTTTTTTTTTTTTTTTTTTTTTTTTTTTTTTTTTTTTAAATTTTATTTTTTTTTTTTAAATCACTGCTGTTAAGGAAAAAGTAAATCCTTGTTGAAAAATTTATACTGGAGGAATTTAGCATTGAAGTAAAATAGCTATGTCAGCTCACAGCAATAGAAAGCCTATTCAGAATGGGGAATTTCTTGCATTGTGCCCTCTCTTTACTCCAGAACTACACAATTTAACAGATTCTGAAAGCAGCAGGGAATTTGCTGCTTTAAATTGCTTTCCATGTGCTCCTGTGGATCACTCCTACACATGCTCAGCTGAGCAAAGGTGAAACCTGTCCCAAGGGAAGGTGGCTCTAGCCTTGAAATAGGGCAATTATGCTGCAGCGTGGATGAACAGTTGCCTTTAGCAGAAGATTGAGTGAAGCTTCCCAAGAGCATCAGGGTCATTGTGCTATGTGAGGTCTGCTGGTTAAAGAGGGAACAGTTTTGGTTTTAGAACATGGCTTGCTCTGTTGAAGCACTTCATGGGTTTCTGTATGAATTTGCCATGTTCTGAACATTCACCAGACTAGAAGTGTCCTCAGATGACAGAGCAGACTGGATCCTCATGTTATAAATCAGATAGATCCAGTGACTCTTAGGAAGTTACAGCACTTTAGAATACGGGCCTTGCAAGATGCCTGAAGTCACTTTAATCCTACAAACAGACCAGAGAGAGTCCTGCTACAGGTACCCCAGCAGGTACAGAATTCCAGCCCTTCAAGTTTTAAACTGAGAGCTGCTGGCATTCACATTCACAAGGGAATCCCCTTGAGACATGGGTTGTGCAGAACAAGGGAAACCCAGCCAAGCAGCTCGGCTGCTATGAGGTGGGTAGCTGGGGCAAGTATCTACCTCATACACTGAACACCCTAATTCCACAGTGCTGTCTTTCAGTAGTCGTAAGGGGACCACCCTTTCAAACAACAGAGAAGGAAGGTAGAGATGAAAAGTTTAATACATCTCGATAAATTTATTCCATTCCTGAGCAAGCTGTCAGAAATCAATCAGCAGTCAGCAACTGCTCTAACTGTATAATTTATTCTTGGGCCTCCTTCATAGGTCCTCTGACAACAGAAATCTGTCCTGTGTTCTGCTGGGGACCACATATTATGCAGCACATTGTGACAAAAAGCAGGGGCACAATAAAAATGGATGAGAAAAAGTGTATTCTGAGTGGGAAGACAAAAATATTTTTGATATGTTGCCTAAACAAACCCTTAGAAATACATTTATTTTCTATATGCTGAGGTCCAAATGTGGTTATATTTGATATCCTCTGTCCCATTGTTACCTTGTTTTGATCTACAGGTGCTCACATCACTTTCCAGGAGACTGATTTGGTAGCTTTCTTCTATTTGGGAGGAATGAGTGAGCCATGAAACATCCCTGTGCTTAGTGAGAGTGAAAGACACAAAAGCCATGACTCAGAAACTAGACTAACTGTATATCCACACATAGGAGGTTCTACAAGCAAGTATGCATGCCAAAAGAAAGAGTGAGCTTTGGGACAAACTACTAAGTAAAAGAAAGACTTGGATCTACCCACTGTGAATGAGCACAATCATATCAGGAAAGTGCTTGGTCCCACCAGGATTTTATTCATCTAACCTAAACGATCTTTAAGATCTCAAATACTGACTGAACACTGAGCAAATCATGAACGAGTGGTCTATGTATAGACCAACCTGAAAGAAGCCAACATTGCATGAGACCTACAGGACTCAAATCGGACTAAGTTCACCCAACACCTGTATTTCTGTACTGTGTTTAAAAAAGGCTTACTAAATTTAAAAATCCATTTTATTCCCCTCTTTCAAGGAAAAAAATTAAATCCTTGATCAGAACACCTCTGTCAAGAAACTGAATATTCCATTTCTGATGAGCATCAGCCTAACTTAGTAAAAAAAGAAAAAAAAAAAAAGAGTAGAAGGGCAGGTAAAACAATGTACAATACATGGAAGCTACCCAGCAGGTCACTAAGGCTGAGATTTCCAAAGATTCTCACAGACAGATATTTAAATTCTACTGGAATTTGGCACTTTAACCTTGAGGCAAAATTCTGCTTAGCAAGTCACGTATATTTTTAACTACATAGGGCCAGCCCTATTGAGTTATGCCAAGCTAACAAGTGTCAGCACGGTTTCCTACAGCCAGAAATATCACAACCATCATATTGCTAAGAGATGTATTACGTTCTGCTTCAGTCTAATAGAGAGTCTACCATTTCAGGGCAGAAACGGCCAAGCTCTATTCCTCCACTAATATGAGCTTCCAAGTGAGCAACCTATAGAGCAAGGAAACATAGGAAAAAGGGAAAAACAAGTGACCAACATCTGTTACAGCTTCTTCAAATGTTTTGCCCATTCCAGTTTGAAACCATATTAATCCTATCAAACAACAAGCTCTGGGCAATGAAAATGAAACAGAGGAGCCTAGAAAGCTCCTCTGGAATCTGTCTGAAAAAACAGCAAATCGCAGCTCAACATTACAAGAGAAAAGAGAGGCACAAAGTAATAGCATCAATATGGCAGTGCAATCAGTGAGTCAGCAAGCTGATCAAGCTGTGTCTCTGGCTCGCAGTTGGCAGAGTGGGAAAAACACAGCAGCGCAAATGTTTGATTATCCTTCTTAAAACGTTCAGTTCAAACCCCAGCCTTGTTCCATACAGACAACATTTCAGGGGCACATCCTCCCATTACCAGGAACAAAGGAAACAGAGCTTTGAAGGTGACCGAAAATAAACTGCCTGTTAGAATGGGAGAGATCTTTTTTTTTTTTTTTTTTAAAGAAACAGGACATTAGGAGCTTTGTTTCGCTTCGTTTGATGTCAACACTTCAGAATACAAACAAACAAACAATTTTTTAAAATTCTCTATATAACTCATTATTTTCCTTGCAGCTAGTGGCATTATAAGGGCCTCATCAATTACAGGAAACAAAGTATGATTCTGCCACCATAAATATATTGCAAAGATGGGAAGGGTGGGTTGCTTTGTAGAAGCCGTAAGTATTTGGTGAAAAAAAAAAAAAATCTACAGATCTGTATACGAAATATTGTCTTAGCATCTGTGTTTCATGTGAATTGTCCAACCCTTTAAATGTCAAAAATCCCACTCTGTTTTTTTAAAGAGAGAAACACGTCATGCACCACTAATTGAGTAAATCAATACACAGAGAAGGCCATGAAGGGAATTAAATGTTTTTGACACATACAAACAATTGTTTTCAATGTGCATAAGAGGAAAAAAACCTGCTTGCCCTTTATGCTCTAATTAAGACAACCTCAGGAACACAGGGTGAAAGACCTTTCCTCTGCACCCTCCTTGCCATTCTGCTCTTAACTCCCTGCTGTCTGACCATTAGTAGAGGTCAAAAGCCTGTGGACAGAAAGCAAGCCACTGCTGTCTCTCAGAAGGGATTCAACCACTAGATCGGTTCCCACCAAGCTTCAGAGGCAGCCTCAGAAATTCATGAAGTACATGATTAATTGTTGCCATTACAGAGGCTTGTTATAAAGTGTATTTACAGGGTCCAATCACATGGGCTATCTGAAAACTTTGGTAGTTTTTTCACTTACAAATTTCTGCATTTTCTTGGAGATTTTAAAGCCTCCTTTGTCTCCAGAAAAACCTCCCAAAAAGATTTTTACATGACTTCTGCAGCCAAAGGACTAACAAAGACAGCAATTTAGGCAGAAATTTTTCTCCAGAAGCTTTCTGTGGCTGATGAGCACCCATGAAATAGCCTAAGACAACTTGCTTTGAAAACACCATAAGGAGCTCCATGGAAGCACAGCTTTTGAAGCCACTGGGACTTGCTCTTTCCCAGAGCTTTCCTTGTAATGCAAATCTCACTCTGCTGCAACGCAAAGATGAGCAATCTCCTCCGGCAGCTGGAGCTTTGGGCCGCTGTTGAGTAGCTCTTGGAGCAATGTTTTTCTGACCTGCTGGTTCCTCTCTGGAGGACAAGCAGTGAAAGGCCATTCCTGTGAACTGTTGTGTTAGCAAACAGCAGAGTGCATGTGTGAGTGTATTATGTGATCTGCAACTAGTTTCTCAGTCCTCAGTAGAACCATTTGCAGAGATTCATATTCCCTAAGCATGGCACTGGCTTAGATTAATCAAATGTGTTGGAGAGCTCCCCCTGCTTACCTCCTGTGGACTAATTTTTAAAGACACCCTAGTGTGAACTGACAAGAAGCCATTTCAGTCTTCCAAGGACTTTCATCCTCACCTGTGATCTTCTGCTTACTGCCAGCTCTGAAATCTTCATGCTGGGGTTGGAAGAGAAAGTAGTTTTAAGGTAAATTATAGCAACCATAGGCTGAGCTCAACTAAGGCTTGCCTGACTGTCCCTATAGCTAGAGAGAAAAGGGAATGAGGAATAAAATAATAATATGGGAATTTTTTTCCAATTTGAAAAGGAGATTGAAGACACCTGAAGCCTGTGAAGTGGTGTATGACCAAGTCAACAAGATAGACAATGGAAAACAATGGAGCTAGCTATGGGACAAAGCTGGGGTGAGACCAAGATGAAACCTTCTCTTTCTCTCATCCATCATAATCTGGGGTCTATAGGAGGCTGGATGTTTAGAGCCCCAGTCCTGCTCTCACTGATGATTTAAGTATTAGTTAATCTATTAAAACCTGTAGAGCACCACCTACAAAAGAGGAGACTCTGCCCACATCAACTTCTGGAGTCCTGCTGTTGGCATCTCTGTAACAAAATACTCATTAATGCCCTGACACTTGTCTGTAAGCTGCTTGCGCTTCCCTTCAGAGTGCCCATGGCTGCCAAGCATTCTTGAATCTGTTCAGCAGCAACATTGTCCTCTTGCAACTATTTATGCCTTCCCCTACCCCAAACTCTGAAGTGCTTCCCTTCAAAGACAGAGTCAACGTGTTACTCAATACACACTGGTAACGCCAAAACTTCTCAGTCCTCTCTTTAATGCCCAGGCAATCCTAATGCTTGCTACAATTCAGCTAGAACCTGACGCTCTGTAAATAAAGGCAAAGTTTGTTATTGTCCTGAATGAAATTTGGTCCTGAAGAGACCAGAACTGACAGAACTTGTTTGGTTGTAATTTTCTATTCACCGTTTTGAGGGAGGAAGGTAATCTACCAGCAGATGAAATCTCTTTGCTTCAAGCAAATTACATAGGAAGCAGTATGGAACATTTGTGAATGAGGTCAAGATCTGAACCCAAACCTCTGTTTTCTAGCCAAAGAGCTAAGACACAAATGGGAATTTCAATTCTCTACATACTAGGAGTTTATAGATGGAAAACTTAAATGACTAGTCCAGCATCACACAGAAAACCAACAGCAAAATCATTTACACTCATTCTCACTTCTGCATGACACCAAAGAAGAAACAATCCTGACGCAGGTAACAGGATTCCTCAACCACCTGGTTGTCCTGCCACTCCATTTATGCAATGATTTGGTGTCACAATCTCAGAGTGAAATCCCCAAAGTTCTGTAAAGTTTTTCGTTTTTATGATTTCATAGAATAACACAGTCCCAACTTCAGTTCTAACTCCCCTACTTTTCACAGCTATGAGTAACATCAGAAAGTTTCATACACTCCATGATCTTTGGAGCTTTGGGCTGAGAATGCTGGTCTGTAAGTCCTTAAGGATAAATCAAACTGTGTGATGTTTTCTGAAGGGAAATTTTTTTTAAGAATGAAGTCTTCCATTTCTCTACATATGTTTCAGAACTGTACAAAAGCTCGTCTCGCTAGGACTCAGAAGTGAATCAAAAGTAGTTTTCCAGTATAGTCAAAGCTACTATGAAGACAGCATCAGCTGACAGAACAGATCAAGCTGCCATGGGAAGTATGATGATTTAACCCAGCTGCTCTTTAAATACATAAGCACTTTCATCTCCGCTTGTGTAACTGAAAATTAGCATTTAATGTCTCTTTAGATCTCTCTAAAACTAAGACTTAATAAATCAAATTACAACTTAGGCATAACTTCAACAGTGTAATGTGAGTAACACGTATTCATGTCTTTGATAGAGGTCAGCTGATTAGCTTCTCAATGCAGCATATTCTAGCAATGTACCTCTTAGTACTAACCTTGCCATAACACAAGTGAGCAAAAAAATCACTGAGGAGAAGATCCAAACATTCCAATGTTTTCACATCCCAGGATACAGTATGAAGTGAGAGGTAACGGAATAGCTGGCAGAAGACCTTCCCAAATCTATTTCTGTACCCTCAGGAATGATCACTTGGATCTAAACCAATCCCAATAGATCTCAATTTTTCTTAAGGGCATTAAAAAACACATCCTTCAAATTCTTTAGAAGTAGGTCTTCTTCTAAAGCTTTTGGAAGTGAAAGATCAGAGCCCTTTAAAGAACTGCTCCTCCTGTAAAATTTTCAACATTTCATACTTCCAGGGAAGATTAGCATCTTGAAAGATCTTTCTTCACAGCTAATAGAATTTAGTGCATTCAGTTCATGACCTTGGAGAAGTCCCTTACTCCACCTGCTTTTTCTTTTCTAGAACAGTTTCAGTGGTTCATAAAGACTCAGAGGTTCGACTGATATTGGAAACTTCCTATGAAAGAGTGTAAGTGATTCATCTGTTCATGACAAACTTTTTTTTTCCCCCCAGTGAGGTCGATTAGAAACCTCCCTTGTACCATACCTAACTTCTCCATATAAACAGAGAAATGTGGCACTGAACAAATGCCTAAGAGTAACAGACAGGAAAGTAACAGACCACCAGTTCTCACTGCAGTACTCTGAATACAAAGTGGACAATGCCATTTTGTACCATCTAAGAACACAATTCTTAATTTGTAAAATTATTCAGTGTATTACAGTCTTATTTCTATTCTCCTTGCCCTCTGGGAGCCAAACAGCTTCTTCCATACTGAACGCTAGCATACAGGGAAAAATTAATTTAGCTACTGTTGAGTAAGACCAAGCATTCTCCACCCTAACCAGGCACCGTTCAAATGGTTGCAAAAGGTTTCACAACAAAGCTTTGTTATGTTGCCTCCTTTCTGTTCCCAGTGAATTCAGTGCTTGGAGTTCCCCCCTTCCTTTTATTTTACTTGATAATGGAAATGCAAAGTAGGAGGAGCCCAGGCTAAAATGTCAAGGAGGTACCTCCTATCAAACGTTGCTGTGCAGTATCTCTGAAGGCCTCTAGAATTTCTGTGCTGGCACCCTGAATATAAGGAATGACTATGAACAACGTTGTGTTTTACATACTAAACTGTCCTGGAAGCCTGCTGAGAAGAAAATGAACTTCATTTCCCTTTCTTTTGTACACTTTAAGGTTTGTCACAGATAATATTGCGCTTGCAGCTATGTCAGTATGTACTTTGAATGGGATCTCATTAGGTAAGCAGGGTTAAAACTGGAGCAGGGCAGGAATTTTTTAGTGAAAACCTGTATTTCACAAGAAACAGTCAACTCAAACTTTGTCTTTTCAGAAAAAACTTATCTTGACAAGGCTAGGATTTCTGGTGAGCATCTAGACATGGATGTGCATGCAACCCAACACACCTCATAACCTGCCAGAGGGGAAACCTGTGGGAAATCTCTGCTGAGGTCTCTTCTGTGTCTGTTTCAGACCTGGACCTTCGTCGACTTGGTTGCAGGTAAGTACTTCAACTAGTGGCCTGTAGAATCAGCACACGGATTCTCTAATTCTTCATACAACAAAAAAAGTCTGAGAAAGAGGGACATGGAAAACACCTCCTCACAAGTGGATTGAATATGAGTGACACTGAAGCCTTTGATCTAAAGCCTCATGGGCTTTGATCGGACACTCTGCAATGATTTGCAGGGAAGAGCTTCCTCAGCTGCCCATTAGGCGCATCTCCTTCCACCAGGTCATACCAGTCACTCTGATGTAGAAAAGAGTCGCCAAAAGATCCAGAAAGTTCGCGAAGCACGAAGTTTTTGAATTTTCTCAAAACATAGCAGGATGAAGAAACTATCAACTCCAACCAGAAACTCCTATCTAGAAACTTCAATTGTAGCTGCTTCTAGCAACGCTGGAAATTCTCAATGTAATTTAATGGTTTCTAAACCAACTATTTGGCAGGAAAAATGAATTGTGCTGGACACACTGCCCTTTGATTGAGAGCTAAAAGCCAAGATCATTAATCCTGATTATCAAAACAGCAGGGCACTGACTGAAAAACGCAGGGTATAAGCCTTTCTCTCCCAAACAGGTTTTAACCCTTCAAACCACAGCTCTTCTAGGTTTCCCCTCCAATGTTGACTTATTATTTCATAGCCTTAATTCCCAAGAGTTAAATCCATGTGATGTAATCACTCACTGTTCAGCTGCTGCATATTGTACAGCACTATCAGATTTACATTAGCTCATGTTGGGTGTATTTCCAAAAAAATAAAATTTGAATACAACAGATTCTCAAAACATTTTTGTAGAAAAAAACCTGTATTTTTGGTGGGAATAATTTTATGCAAACCAGAGGGACAGGAAAATCAAAATTACTTCATTTTAAAACAATCACGGGAACAATATTTTAGTTTTTTCAAAATCTGCAAACTTTTCTGAAACTTCACACTTGCCAGGTTGTAATTTAATGTTTTATTTTTCACTACTTAGTACATCCATCCGTGAAATGCTGTACAATTATTTGACAGGAAAAGCTTATGCATATGAGATATTTTTAATGTACGTACTTATTAAAGAGGAAAATTCTAAAGTCACTTCCAGCATGTCAATGTTATTTCTTCTAGAGCATAGATTAATATAATGTTTAAAAAAAAAATCTTCGTTATTCTACGGTCATTAATAACTCTGTGTGTTCAAACTTTAGAAATACATATATACTTTATTGAAGTGCCATGTTTAGACTTAATTGGAAGCTTCAAAATTCAGAAAAGCTGCTTTAGGAAGAAATGGGTGAACTGATTTGGAAACTACAAGCATTGCTACCCACCTTTGTTAGCTGCCATGGTATATGTAATTAGAGATGTTCTCAAAAAAACATTTAAAGCTGCCCATTGAAGGTAACAGAAAGAGGCTTAAGCAAGACTTGCACCCTAAGTTTTTGTTGTTAACCATGGAGTGCCCTTTCCAAACTGTTTCAGCAGCAGGAGACATCTAAAGGCTAAGTAACATAATGCAAGCAAACATTTAATTCCATCCAACAGCCCACTCCTTGAACACAAATCAATAATTATGCTTTAGATCAGAAATGGACTTGCATTACTAAACCTGTGGAGGTTTAGCAACACTCAGGACAATCAATACCTTTTATCTATGTTCTTTGATTTGAAAATTCCTGAATTGGGGAGTGAGTTGGAAGAAAATCTGATTTCTGTTCCTTGTGTCTGATTCTATTTATTTCATTCCCACTTTTGCCAAATCTAGAAACATTACGTGTCTAGAGAGAAATTATTTTTAGATATTCAGTAATTACAAGGATAGGAGAGGCTCATACAGACATCTAATTCATGACATATCTGATGTACTGTAAACTTCCATGGAAACACACATCACAAAAAAAGGTGAGATTATCTCACACAGTTTAGACTGCAATAAAAAGAGATTAAAAATAATTGCTTCACTTTTCTTTTGACCCAGTCATTAGGAACAGTTACTGCAGCTCAGCTGATGGTCAGCACAGTAACTGAAGTGAGGATCTGTACCTCAAAGCCACACCACAAGTGCTATAAATCAGCATATTGGAGCGTTCCTCACATCACCAGAAGTGCACCAGCACAAAACCCAACTTCCTTCCTGTAGATCTGGACCTGATGTCCAGTCTTGCAAACATCCCCAGGCCACTAATCTCCCTGGGCAGAGTGACCTCCAGCAACCTCAGCAGCAGCTTCTGTTTCAGATCCCTTAGGCTGTGTGTATGTAAACAGCCCACATGAAATGACCGAAGTTACAACCACAATCCATCTCCAAACTACATAAATCTCACCAGCGGTTCATAAAACAGCAAATCCTAGGGCCAGCTGTGGAATGCTGCTGCTCCATTCAGATAGTCATTGTACCATTTAACATCAAATAACCAACTTCTCACTAAAATTAGCAATTTGCGTAGCAGTCTTCCCTGTAAGAAGAGAAAGAAGGTGAACAGCATCCCTCCCTTCCTCTGGCTTTTACTGCTGCATAATTATTCATTTGCAGTTTATCAGCTAATTATACATGTGCCTTAGCATTTGAAGATGTAGGAGCATACTTTATTTAATGCCTAATAATTACACAGACGCCCTCTGATCCCTCTGCTCTAAAAGGAAGGCTTTTCTGTTTTCATCCTCATGCTGTCAGCTCTAGAGGTGAAAGATCCCTGGACGGCTGGTTGTTATCTTGTTGCACACAGAAGGCAGGCTTATACTCCTATGATGATGTAGGCCTCCCTAATAATTCTCTGTTAATGCTACAAATTATTTCCTTCAGAGCTGGATGCTGGCCTTGGTTTGTCCAGAGTGTGTGTGAAAGCGACTTCTGTTTTCATGGCTAGGTTAAAATTTACCAGGTGTGCAAAAGGCAATATAAAGACCACTTCACTGTTTTGGTTTGCTATTTTTTCCCCTGGGAACAAGCCTTGCACTGCAGTTCAACATCTCTGCAACCTACTGCTGCAATTCTCAGCCTATGTATGCAGCACAGCTAGGATGTCTCTGTGGGACAGGGAGTGAGGCTCAAAATATGTCAGTGTGGCAGAGACATACAGATACAATGAGACGCAAATAATTCTCCCTAACTTGGCACAGCTGGATGAATAGTACAGCTGGAGGGAACGAGACTTCAGGCAGGAATGATGCCAGGGAGGGGAAATGTTGACAACAGTTACAGTTGTGGAAAACAGGTTTTGAATTTGTTGCCATCAGTGTTTGCCAAGGAAACCTAAACCTTAGGATTATGGTCAGATAACTGAGTATGAGACTTAACTGTGGCCCATGTCATCACGGGAACGCTCAGAAAAGATGAGGTAAATCAGCAAGTGGCATGGAGGCAGCATACATGAATTAAGGTTCTTTAGATTCCCAAATGGACGTCATGGTTCTGGAAGGTTTTCAAGCCCTGTCACCCATTCCTCTAATTTAAGGCCATGTTAAATCTAAAAGAGGGCATTCACGTGAGCTGAGAAAGCTAATTCATTCCACTAGCTAATTCATTCCATCCCTGTACTTCCCTCTCAGTTTACTTCTGTAGACATGCTCTGTCCCAGCTACTTATTCCTAAGGAACCTTCAAGGTTTCCAACCTCCAAACACTAGAAAGAAGTATTTACATGTCTTTAACCAAGTGGGGGTTTCAGAGACTGTGGTATCCAAATCAAACACTTGCATCTCTAACCCCTCTTCAGAGTTATGGTACCAAACACCTCTGATTTTGGTAAAGGATTAACTCTAGAGCAGAGTAGAAACTTGAACCTCCAACTCTTATCCCAGCTGGTAGTCAAACCATTTGCCCACCTGTGGTCTGCACTAGCTAAATCAATCAGCTTACATGAGCACCAAATGATCTGCCCAGCTTTATATGACAGAAGCATTTCTTTCCCACTTGAGGCAAACAGCCTTGTGGAAACCATCCAAAGTCAGCAAGACTGCAGCAACATGTAATACACTAAGTATTACTCCTTGTAAAACTTAAAAAAAAAAAAAAGTCTTTCAAAAGTAATAGGATCAAAAATTGATAATGCATCCCAACTTCCTAGTTTCTGACTTTTGAACCTGTTAGAATTCCTAATTTCAATGCTACTCTGTGCATCCGTGATATTTTTTTTTTTAATTTTTGCAAAATGAAACAAGCCAAAACACTTATATAACCAACCCATTTTGGGTGCTTTATGACTCACAATTAGATAGTAAGAAACCATAGCACACAACCTATGAAAAAGGATTCTTTTTGAAATTGTCCAAAATGAGCAAAACACCAAACTAAATGTTCTGCTGTTTTAAAGACACTGTAATAAACAGCACCGGAACAATGTATGTTTATGGCTTTATATTGTGGTTAAGATTATGAAACATGCAAAATGTTTAAATAACTAGAAATATGTGTGTATATATATATATTTTTTTTTTTTACTAATCGTGCAGATCTGCAAATGCTGTTATTTAAATCAGAATCCAGGGAAAAAAACAAAAACAAAAAAAAACCCAAATGTTTTCCCCCTTGCTTTCTGGCAAATGACTTAGAAGTTGAAGCAACTCTGGAGGGGCACCAGAAAAAGAGGAATCTCAGAATGTAAACCTTCCAGACCCAAGTGTGAACTGTGTTGTGAATCCCTTCCTATCACTATAAACATTTTGAAAATTATTTGAAACACTGAAAAATGAAATACAACTCCAGCATTCAGCCTTAAGCACAGGGCAATAGGAGGCTTTTAAGCATCTCATCGCTTCCTTCTTAATATCTTTTCTGTAATTAGTAAGGTGTGCATCATGCCACCCCTTTGTCACTGATCTAGAACAATCACTTATTGTTGCTACCAAAGAAGGGAACAGTAGATGTTTCCAGTGGTAAAAAAAAAATCCAGATGTTACATGAACACTCTTGGGTCTTATAGATGCAAATACCTACTAATAGGTCCTGTGCTGGTGGATAGCACTTATGAAACAGTGCAAGGGTGCAAGAGGTTGTAGGTCCAATAAAAATTACTACTGTTCCACATTTGTATTGTTTCCTTCATTTAACTATGCACCAGTTCTACTGCAAATGCTTGCCTGTTTTCACATCCACCTTTATCTGTTCCTGCTGCTAAACCAGTGGCACCAGCCTTCCCTTGGGGTCAGCTGAGCTTGCAAATACACCTTCTTTGGGAAAGAGATTAACTCTGTTTTCACAAAAAGCCAGGAGAGGCCTGACTGGAGACACTGTGAGGGGAAGAGGAAAATGAGAATTGATGGAGTCTCTTGATTCCCAGAGGTATCTGACCGGGCAGTTCTGCTCTGGAGAAACAAGTAGCATCAGAAACCTCAAATGGTATAGTAAATAAATCCTTTGATACAGCACGGTAAGGAGGAGAAGGGAAGACAGCATTCAAAGCAAAGCTGTAATAAACCAGCATTAGTTTACCAGGTTTTGTGTCTGTTCCAAATAACGAGTAGAGATGTTTCACAGTAGATCAAAGTTCACTGTGGAGGAAAAAGCAATTTCTAGAAGAGGTCATAAAGGATCCTACTCTGCTTTCATGTACTTGGTCCATAACTTTGCAGCCCTTCCATACTTAAAGTTATGTATCAGAAATAAGGCTACACAGAAAAAAAATTACAGAAAGTTATATGTACAGAAATTCCGGGGAATAACAACATAGAAAAAGGGAGGGGGTGCTGCATTTCACGGCAGCAGTGCTTGCTTGAAGCTCAAAAATAGGACAAATTTTAGTCCCTAGTTCAGATTTCTTGCTCTAGAGAAAGTGGAAAGGAGGGAATGAGGAGAGGAGAAAAAAAAGTGGAGAGGAGAAGAAAGTAGATGAGTCTTTTCTGGGTAACTAGCAGAAATAACACCTTTCCAGGAGGATTTTGGCTACTTGGAACAGCACAGCAGGACACAGAGAGTCCAAGTGACAAGTCTTTGTTTCAAAAGGTAAAGAAAACTACAGGAAGCAGGAGGGAATTGTAGATTTGATTCTGATAAGGAGAAACTGTTAAGGACTGAAAGGTGGAAGGCAATGCAGGTGGAAGTGACCATGAGACAGCAGAGGAAGGGAAAGGAGACCAGGAGAATGAGGACAATAGACTTAAAAAAAAAAAAAAACCAGAAGAAGAAGAAAAAAAGCAGACTTCAACACATTGAAAGCTGTGAGGAATGGTCTTCTGGGGAGATATTCTAAGGTAAAGAGGAATGCAAGAGATCTGGTAGTGCTGAAAGGGACTGTATCAAAAGCACAACAGCAGTCTGTCCCAATACAGAGGAAAGATAGTGAACATAGCTTGAAACCAATATGGTTACATTAGGAGCACTTTAAAGACCGAACAATCAAAAAGCAAGTGTATAGAAAGTAGGAACAAGGACAGGCAACTAAGAAAGAATATAAAGGAATAGCACAAGCATGCAGGGATAAATCGGAAAGGCTAAAGCATAAGATGAGTTACAACTAACAAGGACATAAAGGCAACAAAGAAACCTCTATAAATACATTAAAAGTATGAGGAGAGCAAAGAAAAGCATAAGCCCATCAGTTAATGGAGAAGAACAAATTTGATAATGCTGAGAATGCAATATTGTCTCTGCCACAGCCTCCAGAAAAAAAAAAAAAAAAGTTATTTGTGACCCAATACTTAATTAATTCTGATAAGGAGATGAGAGAGCTGGCCAGAATAAGGAAGAAGTCAGACTGTTTAGATGAGTTAGGGTTTACTTGCTCAGGGATATAAAAATGCGTTAAATTCAGGTGAGAATTTACCTCTACAACCCTGCACCAGCCAGCACCTGCTTTAAAAATTATGCACATCTGTACCCACAGAATAACTGAGCAGGGGGTTTGTATTGTTCCAGAAGCTGGTCGGTGTCTGACCTCGACAACGAAGTGGTGGTGACAGGTCCAGGATAGATATTTCTAAAGATGAGAGAAGGAATCTACGCACAAAGGCAAATTTCAGCACTCTTAAGAGAAATTTTTTTTTGGCCACTTCCTTAAATCTCCTCAGCTGAGAAGTATGTGAAGGACCCAGGTCGGGGCGCCACAGCTACCAGCTCTGTGAGAACGGGCAATGCCAGCTTTGCTCTGCCACGTTCCATGGAAGCCAGCAGCCTTGCAAAAAAATACAAGCAAGAATTGCTACAGTCAGAAACATGACCTCTTGGTGTTACGAGATGTGTCATCCAACAGTTTTGGCTGCTCAGTCAAGGTACAGACAACGTCTTCTACTTCAAGACCTTGTCATCTCTCTCCTGGCTGAACCAGGATGTGTCCCTGCCTGCTGTCCTCCATATGGCACGGAACAGATGAAATGTGTGTTCTCAGGTCTCCAAGTTTTAACTGCCCTCTATTAATAACACAGGTTCTTATTTCTGCAACACAAAGTGACTCTGCAGCATTTTCTGGTAAGGGAAATTATAGCTTGGCATCTGTTCTTTTCACTGCCAGAACCAGATTGCTCATCTTATTATATCTTACAAAATTGCTCGAGACCTGCAAGGAGAAAATTGATTTTCAATATGGCCTTTTTTGTTTTAATAGGCACACTTAAGATCATGAAAAGCGCTATGCCAGTTCCAAACACACCACAACTCTGTTCTTTTTGCAGGGACAGCCATCATGAGGGCATTAGAATATAAAACTGAAGAGCTTCAAAACATAACATCCCAACACAGATTGATACCAAGATTTGCTTGATCAAGAAGCTCTGCACAATGCTGTTACATTTCAGCTCAGCTGGGAATGAGTCTGCCACTCAGCCCTGAGTGCTGAGTCAGCATAGCAGAGAACATCCTTACACCATTAAAAGATGGTGTTTTGTAGCTGTTCCTTTCTCCTGCAATCTCTATTTACAGATGAACTAACTCCAAAAGCCAGAATTTCCAACTGAGCCAACACAGAACCAGAGACACTAATGAACAGCCTCCGCACTTTTTAGAACATGGCACAATAGCACAGATTCAGACGAGGAAGCACCCTGACAGCTGGGATTGATATTCCTATTCACTCTCACCCTTGTTAAGGGGTGGTAGGACCATGCAGCCAGGAGGAGCTGTATATCTGCATTTAACTGCTCTCTGCTAAACAGAAGTTATGTTAAATCAATAGAGAAGATTATTCTTAACTTTTATCCTGTTGCCACACCTTGCCAACAAAATAAAGGTGACAAAATAAAGGGTTACACATGGCTTTCCTGAGCCTCACACTATGAATCAATAGAAATAAAACTGTAAGAAGTAAGGATCTGTGGAAAATGGAATACCCTTGCAGATAATGTGCCTTCCACAAAAAGTTCACAGAGCGACCATCTGCATTCCTAGAATTCATTTAATTTGTTTATGACAGTCAAGCCATTGTGTTTGCCAAATAGCAGCCGTGGAACAGGTATTATCAATAAATAGCCATTATCCATACAGTACTCATACATTTACTTGCACCTGAAGGTACTATTGCCCCTGCATAACAAACCCACACAGGTTGAAGACTCATTCTATAGCTGGCCATGCCCCAGCAGCACTTCCAAGAGGCAGCACCTGCGCAGACCCAGGAGCTGTAGACAAGCTCAGAACACAGTCCAGCTCCAGCGTACAATGATCAGACTTTGCCTGATGCTGATAATACCACAGTACAAAAGCCATGAGAAAGAAAATAATCTGACTTCCAAGTCAAACTGTCTCACCCCTCTAGGGTCTACAGTTCCATTTTAGTCTCTTCACCTGTTTGCTTTCCCCATTCCTGCTCAATCAGGCCTTAGCAGAATCCAGAAGGAAGAACAAGAAACCTGCTATGAGATTCTAAAAGAAAATATTAACCCCAAAATTTATATATTCACATAATCAAGGAACTGACTGCAATAAACCTACCTGGAGAGACTCTTTCTGTTACCTCCGTGTATCCCCCAGTTCAGCAGGTACATTCAGTTTGGTGACATCCGTGATCGATAATGTTGCATTCTATTAGTTGTACAGCAGCTGAGCACAGAGAGTTTTCCTCCCTGTGCTCCAGCATCACAGTAGCAGCACAGAGGATGTTTTCACCTCTGAAGGCAGAGGTGAGGAACAGCTGGAATAACCTCTGCAAAGCAGATGGGTCAGGGTGAGAAGCACTTGAGCCTATGGAGATGCGGTCTCTATTCAACAGGTACACTGTGTGGTTTAGCTAGTTAACATTACTGTGCTGGTTTGATACATAAATCATGCATTAGCACTTTGTTCTCTGTCTGCAGGGCACACATAACTAACCGTCATGATGCAGAATTTGCTTTGGCTCAATAGCAGAGCTGCTATTCTAAGGGCATTCATTAAGTGGAAGTGGCCAAGGGAAACAGACACAGCACAGTGGATATTTCCCTTCTAATTGCCAATAAATATCTGTTGAAAGCCTTCCTACTCTTTTCCTCAGTTTTAGCAGCTGAAGAAAGGACTGCATAGGGACACTGAATAACTGGATATTCAGAAGCTTTCCAGATTTATTACAGTAACTTTTTTCTTTCCTTATCAGGACCTTTTTCCTTGATTTCCCTCTCAATTACTTGGAGAGAACGAAGACTGGCATTGCTGCCCACAACCAGGACTATGTACCATTCCCCTCTAAGTGACTCTAGTCCACTTTGCTCAGAAGACATTGGGTTTTTTTTTTGTAATCTTCCAGCATTTTATATTAGCAGATCGCTCATTCAACAGTTTAATCTCCCTCCATCACTGGTCTTAACTGGCTTGGGTCCCCACTATTACTTCACTCAAAGGACCCCAAGACTTGCACTAGTCTTCACATGTGCAACCACATCCCTTCCCATATGTGCATAAATCCTGAACTAGCTAGGGGTGCAGTCTGCAGAAATCTCCTTTCAGCATAGTTTGTGCTCTACACACCAATAAACTTAAGTGGTCATACTTCACTGCAGTTTTCTTCTTGTGATTTGATAACTGGGTAATACTGAATAGAACATGTAAGCACTGAAATAATGTAAGGTAAAACATAAAGGGAGTCATAGGAGCTGCGGTTTCAAGTGGCATTTGAGAAGGTTGTGCTGGCCAAGTGGAAAGCAATAAATGCAATCTGCTAAGAAGCTCCAAGAACAGACACCTGCAAACAGTTTGAGAAGAGAAACCATCGAAAATACAATAAGAAAAAGTCTAGGGCTGAGGGGTGTTCAGGCACACAGAAAATACTGGGACCAATTCCAACCAAGGCTCAGCCTCTGTAACCACACTCAAGCTTAGAAGGGCTGGTTATCCTCAGAAATTCACAGGTACCAGGTCTGAAGACTCTGAAAACAAACCATAAAATCCAGAGATCACCTCTATCAATTGAAGAAGTTTTCACTGAACGCCCTGAGAACTTCACCATTTAAACCCAGGAGGGAATCCTACAGCAATTAAAATTATTTTTAAAAGTCAAATTTTGATTGCAGGAAGGTAATCTGGAAACAGTCTTTGAGTCTGAATTAGGATGAGTCAGGTGTATTTTATTCCCTGCTTCAAATGCAAATGCATGTCTAATGTATTTTAAAAGTTTTGCCTATTGCCAGGCTGCTTTACCAGCAAATATACAAAGGGAAAGGGATGACAAGGAAACTACAGCAAGACAGTTTTCTCAGCACTTGAAATCCTGAGTATAGCAGCACAGTAGACGTAGCGATGATCCACACATCCTAAGTGGTACAGAAAGCAAGAAAGAGAACAGTAAAGAGGCAAGGAGAATGGGAAGGAAAAAGGATGCCATTCATTATTACTGCGATAAAATGAGAAGGGTGCAAGACCCAGCTGTATTTGCATCTTCCTGTATTTGCCACCTTGATATTCTGTCAGTGCAGGACAGGTTTTGGTCTCTTCAGTATCTTGAGCACACTGACAATTCCTTCAAAGCATGAAAACTATTTTCCAGGCACCAAAAATACCGAAAGACATCTTATCATGCCCTTTCCCTTCAGTCAATCATGTTCCCAATTCCTTGGTGGGGCATTTGGGAAGTTAAGCAGCACAGGAAATGTGGTAGATGGAAAACACATGCAGAAGGGAGGAGAATGTTCACAAAGCTTCCCATCTGTTTTGCATCACCAGATAGCCCCAAAACACAAAATCTGATATGAAAACAACTTGTGTGCCTATTTGTGCCTTGGAAAAGCCCCAAGGAGCATGCAGAAAGAGTAGGCTGGCCATCCAATAGATGTAGGAGTGACAATGAATTATTGCAACTTTGTAAGAATAGCTTGCTTCGGGTCAGGTCTCAGAAGAATGTCCTGAAAGACAGAAACAACTCATGGCATTATAAGGAAAGCAGAAAGCAAATCTCACATTGGGACCCTCTGAGCCCCTCGCCCATTCTGTCTCCTACTGCACTAAAGCTTTCTCACAGCCAAGAGGTCTGGAAGAAGACCAAACCACTGGAAGTAAATGAGTATTTCCAGAAACACTACTCCTTTCACCTAGTCTTATTCTTAATGACTGGAAGCTGCTGCTCACAGAACAGTAGGCATGAGAGATGGAAGGAAACCAAGGACCAATTAGGTCATTAATCCATCAAAATGACAGAATATTAATCCTTAGAGTATGTTTCTTACTATTTCATCCAGTTTACTTTCTAAATAACCCCAGCAATGGAGAGTCTATCACTTCCCTTGAGGAAATTAGCCACAGCTTGTTAAAGATCTCTCACCAGGACAATTTCAATTCTTCCCAGCCTACACTTTATCTTTTCTTAATTTTACGTTACTGCTCTCAGCAACCTTTTGTGGCCTGCTTTTCAGGACATTCCCCAGCATGCATCCTTCCATACCCTTTAGCTATGTAAACTACATTCAGCGTTTTCATCCTTTCCAAACATATCTCGGTCCAGCCATTTAGATTTGGGGAAAGGTGGTAGTAGTTTGGGTGTTGGTTTGGGGTTTTTTTTCTGGGTTTTTGGTTTTGTTTGTTTGTTTTTTTCCCCCCACCCTGAACTTCCCTCCCATTTGTCTCTACAATCTGCTGTCCTGCTGTATTTGAAAACCTCAGACTAACACACTGATCTGCTGAAAGAAATAAGAAAAAAGACACATGAAACTACGGAATTATATCGATTACACCATATTTTCCCCTCTGGAAGGAATTCAATTTGGACATTTTTCTTCTCTGGTGAAGCAATGGGATGGGAGATTGGCTGGCTATTGGTTATAGCTGTCCTGTGCACCTTTACCAGCTGGTTTTCTTCCTAGCAGAAAGATCAGGCTGAACTTTGGTTAAAACAAAACAAAAGCAAACAAACAAACAAAGCCCCCCCCCCAAAAAAAAAAAAACAAAAAAAAAACCCTCACCAAACAAACCACCACAAACATAAGGACAGAAAAAGCACTTCCAGGCAAGCATGTTCCATATTGACACCATTACTACATGCAACCACAGCAGACACTTGGATCTCAAAGCATTACTCCTGTCTCTGGATCAAGTCTCAACCTCCCCATGTGCTGAAATGAAGAGCAGCTGCAGCAATAACTTGTGGGACAGATGAGAGGAGTCAGGGCCTGGCCTGCCCTTTGCTAGATGCCAAAAAGCACAACCAAAGACTGTCTGCACACTGCACAAATCAATGGAGACAGAGTCCCTCCCAAATTGAGCACTGGAAATCAGAGAGGGACTGAAGAGAAGGATCACATAGCCTCAAAGTGGAATAAGCAGTTCTTACAAGATGTTTTTGCTTGAGTGGGATATAAAGAGCTATCTCTTAGCACAGCATCTAACAGAGTTGCCACCTGTAATTACAGGCAGAGCAGTGCTGCAGACAGCACAGCAACTGGATATCCCCAGGTGGAGATTCCTAAGGGAGCCAATTCTTCTCAAGGCAATTGCCTGCTGACTTGCTCACTGCAAAACACAATACAAATTACTCTGGCCCCACTGAAGCCAGAAGCTTATGCAGATTTAGATCTGATGATGATCTGGCCAGGAGAGCAGAGTCACACAGGTCATTGGACAGCCCCACTGACTTCAGAGGGACCAGCATGCACCAGTCAGAGCACATCTGGTCGAGGATGAGCAGCATAATGGACTTTTGCTGCTCTGTGTGTCCATGCAGGTCACTTTGTTCAACTGGAAGGGAAAAGAAGACAGGCAGAGGCATGTTTCATGCAACTAGAGATCCACAGGCTGCTAGGCAAGTCCAGAGGCTGTTCAGCCTCAGGTAGCGACTGAGCTTTCTACAGAGGGTAAATAACAGCTGCCTCTTTCTCTGACCCTAACTGAACAAGAGTTTGGGATCATGAGAAACAGAAATCTGCTCCTGACTACACCAGCTCTGCCTCTTCCTCCAGCAGACGAAACGGAACTCATTAACACATTTTTACACCACACCATCATAATCTCTCTTGACTTGCAGTGGCTCTGAGCAACACCTTGAAAAACTGAGCTTTTTGCATGCCTGAAAAATTCAACTTTAAACTGATTATTGAAATATCCAAGATGTTAATGCAATGACTGCCAGCTGAAGCTGCACTCTCTTCACCACTTAATCTTCACTTACAGTGTCAGAATTCATTTGTTCTTTCCCACTGCACCCCCTGCACCCAATTGTGCATTCCCAAGTGCTCACACACACCCCTCTTCCCACCTCCACTGAACACTCTGCTTACAGGATTTCTGGATATGGATAATTCAAGGGGGAGCTTATTTGTTTTAAGCAATAAACCAAAGCAAGCAAAAGGAACAACTCAATTGCTGTTTACTTGAGAACAAAACTAGAGAATTTTTGCTACGTTTGTGTGCAGAAGTTTTCTTTTTCATTCTTCTTCTTTGCTTTCTCTTCTGGATTCCAACACAATAAGTATTAGCCAGCTCTCTGCCAGAAGCAATTGCATTTTAGAAGTAAGCTGTCCCAACAAAAGTTTAACTAGAAAGCATAAACATCAACATACAGCTACCATGCCCAGCAAGGGGAAATAGAGCTCTTTCCCATCTCATCATAACCTGTGGTTTCAAGCAATGCACGGGCTTACCTGAGACGTGAACCCCACATCAGAGTGAGAAATCCCCACACCTCTTCCATGCCAGACAAGCCCTTCCTCCAAGCTACCTCCAGTGTCCTTCATCCTCAGCCCAACCAAAACAGAGGGAAGAGGAACTCGGAGCTCTCAAGCCAGAAACATCTTCCACATTGCTAACTCCTTGCTCCTCCTCCACGTTGCAAATTTGAAGGATCTTTTTCCTTTGCAGCTGTTTCCATTCTCTCCTGAGGGCCAGGGAAGCAAGGGCAGACAGCTGCGGCCTGTCTGCAGAAAAGGGCATTTACCGCCTGCTCGCCAGCTGGGGGACAATGTCCAGCCCCCTGAGGAAGGCAGATAACATCTCCTCTGCCTGACATTTGCACAGTGGTGTGGAACACAGCTATGTAAATGAGAAACAATCACTGTTCATATCCTGTAAACTCATCTGAAGCCAAGAGAATAATGCCAGTTTACACCATCCAAGTATCTAGGTCTGTGTAATTAACAATTAGAGATGAAGCACAGGGACTGTAAGCAATAAGGCCAGGTTTACTCAGGTCTATGGCCAGCAGTTAAGCACAGTTTTACTGTGCATGGTTTTACTGAAAAGTTCTACAAGCACAGCCTTACTGAAAAGCAAAATTCTCTTGGAAGAAAACAAAATCCAAACCACCTGAAGGGATCATCTGCATTTGTCATTGCAACGACTGGAAAATTACCCAACCCATTCAACAGCATATACCATCTTTGCAGGTGGGTCAGAAAATGCCTAAGGCACAGAATAGGAGGTACAGTAGCAATCAGACAGCACTATGGTGTGGGCACTGAGGCCAGCAGAAGCTGTGAACACACATGGGTTTGAGGACACTGCTTGGCAAAGTGGCATTTTCTACTTGCCTTCCACTGAAGCCACGGAACACTAACACTGCAACACTCCTCTCCCTTCCCCAGTTAAGTCCCAGTTAAAAGAGTTGGTGGGGTGATTTACTCAACTCCCATGTGCATTACAATCAGATGGTTAGAAACACCCTGAGTCCTGAATGCCAATGTATGCAATTGTATGTACTTCTGCATTTGCCTGACAGATCAAAGCACTTCTTTCACAAATTTCCTCTTATGGAACATGATCCACCGGCCTAAGATGTTTTCCTTTATTAATAAATACTGCAACAATACCCTGAAAGTCACAGGTAAAAAGGGCTGGCACTCCACAGGGGCAAGGCATGTGAAATAGTCCAGTACTTTTGTCCAGGGCTTTCCATGCAGCTCCCTGTTTAATGAGTCCATCACCAGGTTTAATGACCTGCCAGAGCTTTAGAAACACTCTGCCCTCCTCATCAATGATTCACACGCAGTCTTAAAACTGTGAACAGATTAAAGAGGCTGCTGCTCCCCCACCTCGCTCCAACCCAAAGCGGTTTTAAATATTTCATCTCACCACAGAACTCTTCTGTACACATCCCAAAGGCGCTCAGAGAAGCTCTCGCTGGGAGTTCAGCTTTACCTGGCAGAGGGCCTGCTGGCATCATGAGAAGGCTGTCGCTGCCAGGCCTGCCCACATCCTTTATTTACTTTCTTTAATGAGTCCTGCATGACCCCAGCTGTCAGAAGTGGGGACAGGGGTTTCTGAGGTGGTTGATGCTTTCTATTTATGGAAAAGTAGGTGAAAGCTCTAATTGCAGGAACAGAACAAAGAAGTACCTGATCTACAATTACTGGGGTCAGCAGGAGCCTTCCTTCAGCTTCAAGGGAAACAGAGTCATGACCCTCTCTTCATGTCAGCTCTGGTCAGATTTAAAGGGGACCAATGAATGCAAGAAACAGAGGCAGGATCTTGCACTTTCCAGATGAGCACATCGAGGGTGACCAGTCTTGTAGGACACCTAAAACACATTACAGCTCTTATGGCAAAGTAAACCTGATGTGAGAGATCTCACAGTCCAGACAGACTTAGAAACTTCTCTCCCTGCACAAAGCCCTGTGGTATAGTCCTCATTAACACATTTTTGGTCCCTGGGGAAGGAAAGCAAGGAGGCCCAAAGGAGAGGGAAGCAGACCTAGTGCCACCCCACAGTTTTGCCACCAACGGCAGGAGGCTGCCAATACTAGTCTCGGCCACCACTTTGCCATCTCCCACACGGGAATGCTACCAACAGGTCTCACTGTCCAAGGCACTTTGGCATTTACAGATCCCTTGTATAGTATGAATTGTAACATTGCTAGCCATATTTACGTGATATTACGGCCATGCATGCCACACACTTCTAGCAGGCAGAGCTCTGCCCAACCTGCTGGATTCTGTTATAGATGCAACATCTTCACGGTTTCTCCAGGCAGATTCCTACCATTTAATATTGTTTTTCCAAGTATTCATTTGTACCTATCTGGTACCTTAGGATTATATGCTAAATGAACAAAGAAAACATTAAAAAGATCAGGAAAAGTAATAATGAGATAATAACTCACTAAGCACATCATCATATATCCTCTCCCCCAAAAAAAATTTGTTTTGTTTTTTGTTTTTTTTGTTTTTTGTTTTTTTTTTTACTTTGCTCTTTCCTCCTTTCACTAACAGTGCACAACAGCTTGCCTGCTTACAGATAGAGTCCCTGCAGCATTTAGACTGTTGATAGGTCCCTAATTTAAAGGGAAATCCATTTTCCAGCAAATCAGCTAGCTCCACGAAGAGGCAAAGAACATTTGCTAGAAAAATAATTAGTAGGTTTAGATTGATAAATCATTTATGCACCCCACCTGCATTCAGCTTTGAGGGTCCCAACATAAGAAGGACACGGACCTGTTGGAGCAAGTCCAGAGCAGGCCATGAAGATGACCAGAGGGCTAGAACACTTCTCCTCTGAAGACAGGCTGAGAGAGTTGGGGTTGTCCAGCCTGGAGAAGAAGAGGCTCCAGGAAGACCTTACAGCAGTTTTCCAGTACCTAAAGAGGACCTACAAGAAAGCTGGAGAGGGACTTTTTACAAGGGCATGTAGTGATAGGACAAGGTGTCATGGCTTTAAGCTGAAAGAGGGTAGATTTAGATTAGATTGGATATAAGGAAGAAATTCTTCACTATGAGGGTGGTGAGGCACTGCAACAGGCTGCCCAGAAAAGCTGTGGATGCCCCATCCCTGGAAATGTTCAAGGCCAGGTTGGATGGGGCTTTGAGCAACATGGTCCAGTGGGAGGTTTCCCTGTCCATGGCAGGGGG
This sequence comes from Pampusana beccarii, assembly GCA_013399365.1. NCBI lineage: Eukaryota > Metazoa > Chordata > Aves > Columbiformes > Columbidae > Pampusana > Pampusana beccarii. Next base: position 422,145 of record VWYH01004336.1, on the reverse strand, counting down.
GTTTAAACTACTTTTTGTTTAAGGTCCCTTCCAATCCAAACCATTCTATCATTCTCTGATTCTATTTTTTATTTTTTTTTTTTTTTAAGTTAGTCAACCAGCTCTGAGCACAGAAAGAGAGGGGCAAATCCAGGAAAACAGACATGCAGAGAGATAAATGCACGTGCACACAGTCACACAACTGTCTTTGTAGCTGCTTCTGCAGCTCTGGATTTCTGCTCTCCTTTTGGAGCATTTCTCACCTAGAGGCCTCGGAAGAGGCAGGGAGCAGGCTGTAGCCAGCTGAACACCTGTACCTAAATCTTTCCTTTACAGAGGAGCCAGTTTGATTTCATAGCTTGTAGGAAGTGGCAACCAGCCTGCATTTCCCCAGTGTTTTACAAAGGGAATTTATCTGCACTGGAAGGCACCTGCTGAAAGCATGAGGAATCAGACCCCGACTTCACAACAGAGGTACAGGACAACCTTAGTCCATGCTGTACATCCACCCTGACTGAGGTGGACAACCTCAATTTCCATGTCCATTTAACCCAATAATTGTTTGGAAAGGAGACCTTTATCACAAAGGGTTGGAACTGGGACCGCAAAGGTTGCAGAAAGGCTTCAAACCACAGTGATTTTTGCTCCTGTATGCATGAGATCCAGCAGCACAGGGCCACGAGATCTCTCTGTTCGTCACAACCAGACAGTCCATTTTCTCCATTTTCAGATAAACTGTGATGGGAACAGGGAAGATCCAAAAAACTTTCTGGTTTTCACACACCTGAGTATTAATGAGGGGCTAAAAACCTGAGAACCCCAGTTCCCCAGGCTCTCTGTCAGTCCATCTCCCCTGGTTTCTGGATCTCCAGCAGTTCAGCCTGTACCAGTTGGGTCATCCGTGGCTAACAGTTACGCTCCATCTCCACATGCTTGTGGTCACTCATGGCATAGGAAAGGTTCCCCAGCAGATCATCCTGGGGCCCTCCGAAGAATTCCTGACCTTCAGATTCCCATTTAAACCAACTTAAACATTATGGAGAACAGCTTACACCCACACAGCTCCCTTTACATCACCTGTCCATGGCCAGGTCTGTGGCTAAGGGACAAGATGATCCCCTTAGACTGCCAGGGACAGCACAACTGGCAGCACTCGATCACATAGTTTCCTTGGCCTCATTTCTTCTCTAACCCCGTAAAAGGAAATGAAGCCAAAAATCCTCAAAAGGTGAAGGGGATCACACCAGTGCACAGCAGACACGGCCAAATAATTAAAATTTCTTTTTGTAGGTGTATTCAGAAAATGAAGCCTTGTGTTCTCATTCGTATTTTAGGCTTTCCCATATGAGGAAAGAGTAATGAACTCTAAGGGCCTGCAAAGGGTAGCCCTGCCTGAAACAGAAGACAAAGATCCCTTTATTTAGTGCAAAACCAAACAAAAGTGAGCAATAAAGCACTGCAGAAAATGAGCAGGTAAGTACTCGCATTTTATCTTCAGTCGATATCTTTTCAGCATGGCTGATCTCTGAAATCTGATTTCGTGTTGTACTGCAAATCCATACCCCCTGGGAAGCTTACATCCCTCTTGCTGAGCATTAGCTCTCACTTCATTTGTCCACACAATCTCTACACAGCTGTCATCTCGACATCCAAGCAAGCTTAAACAAAAATATAATCTCTCCATAAAGCACGCTTCTATACTTGAAAAGCCATTGCTCTCAGGTGTCTCATTCCATGAAATCCATCACCAAACCACTTTGCTTTCCTCAGTGAAGGGAGGATGTTCAGAGGAGAGAGCTCCGTACTGCATCACATGTTCAATTTACTGGGGCTCACTGCCTCTCCCTGGCTCACTCTAATCTTCTCCGAGGGTGAGAGGGCCATGGCTGGGCTCCTTGTCCAGAGCTGCTGCGGCAGCCACAGAAGGATTTGTTGTACATCCTCACTACACAACAAAGCCATCACACTAGGATGTGGCAAGAGAGAGCTTTTGGTTAAAGGGCTGTGTCATGAACAATGATAGGGCAATAAAGTATCCATTGCCATAATGTCAATTCTCCCCCTCTTTCTTTGATATCCCTTCTTGTCTAGTGACTCAAGACATCCAAGAAAAGTGAACCATCAGTGCAGCTTAGCTGCTGTTCAAGCTGCATCCAGAAAAATTTGTGTTTCCCCGTTACCCTCTATCAACTCCAGCTATCTTACTACGGTGGGTGCAGGGGAATGTCCACATTTTTGCACAACCCTGGTCCAGAAACCCTTGCAGTTTAACCACAGCAGCAAAGTGTTACACCAAAGGAAAAGATGCAGATGCAAAAGCTATTTTAAAACTGCCTTCTACCTAGCTGTCTCCAGCACATCTCAGCCAGAGAGCCACTACCACAGCCCTCCCTAGGTGTTCTCACTGGAGTAAGGATGCTAAAGCCTTGGCACTACACAAAACTAAAATGGCATCAGGGATCCTAAAGCAAAGAAATGCCAGTTACACACTGTGCTATTAAAATCCTTATGCACTCAGCCAGTTTGAGTCATATGAAAAATAATGCTTGACAGATCGTGAGGATTAAAGGAGCATCTCCATCCCTCGCAGAAGCAGGGTGACCTTAAAGAAGTTTTATCAGGGTTGAATTTATCTCAAGTAATATAAAATCAGCACAGTAGTCTCAAATACATGAAACATGGGTATGAGAGGGCAATTATGTTAGATATTACAATTACATTGAGGAGTTAAGGTTAGTGGAACCAAATGCAAGCTGGTGTGAATCATCACAGTTCCACTGGAGGGAACAGTTACATTATTTACTCCAGATGAAAATCTGTTTCACTAAGTTGAACAGAACAAGAAAAAGCTATAAACAGAACCAGACATAAAACAGTAAACCACAATTTTCTGTCCTTAAAGTAAATCTCTCTCCCACACTGGATTTCAAATCTGGGGGCCATGTCAGGTAAAAAGCAAGGCTTGCTAACTTACACAAATACAAGAACGAAATATTATGAGCCCTGTTGGATATAACCCACCTGCTCCATCAGGAAGCACGGCTCATAGGCAGATGGGCCCAGCCCTCCCCAGTCACCTCAGCCCATCATTTAAGTCCTTTCTTCAGTGTGCAAAGCCAACTTCAAGGACTGCAGGACAGGTATTACAGGATTCTGGAGACCCGGGCTCCATCCCTGCTTCTACTACAGCTATTCTTCAGCAAGGAGTTTAGGTTGTGTCTTAACCAGCCTGCCTTGCACTTACACCGATGAATATTTGTGGAAAAAACATCCTCAGCTGAGGACCAGTGACTGGACCCTGTGACACTGCATGCTCCCCTCCTGGCAACCCCTCTCTCATCTTCCTGGTCTGTGTCTCCTCATTGCATTGCTGGAAGCCCCCTGCCCTGAGGTCTCTGCAGCTCCTTATTTCTGATTCCCAGCTCTGCCATACCTACCTCCCTGCCACAGCCCAGGAGGAGGATGCCTCTGGAAGCTCTGCTTTCTGAACAAGCAGCACAACGAAGGTGGCTTGTTGCACTGCAAGGTGTTGTACAGATGGGGCAACACTAACAGACAGAGGTCATCTCACATTAAATCATCTGGGATGTAGGGCTGGGGGAACAGACAAGCTTTTGACCACATTAGGCCTTACTGAATCACTTCACCTACGAAAGGCTTAGACCATTCCAGCCACCACAGCATCGCTGCTACAACATGGCTGATAGAAAACTACAAAATGAGGACAAGCACTGACTTTATAGTGCACTGTAATGCCAGCATTTTACATTGGCCTGAAGTCCTGGCCCACAATAACATTCAGCATTAATCCAAAAGACCAGGTAATGCACATCTCCCGTGCATCCTCCATGCCCTCCCAACAGGGGCAGGTTTGCATACTGGGGTGTTAAATCAGCAATTTGCTACTTCTCTGATGCTGTCACGGGACTTCGCTCCTCAGGTTTCCCTGTCACGGGAGAGCGATTCAGAGCATTGGGTTCTTCAGCTATGGCTGTTGAGCTGATCTGCATATTAATGCAATAACCCTTTGCAATTAAATAAGATTAGAAGGAGGGGAAGAAGACATAAAAGATGAAGCCCTCTGCAGATGTTGTCCTCACATATGGTCTCCCATATGGTTGTATGTCACTGCTGCTTCCCTTTATAAGATCTCAGTCTTCAGAGAGTAACTCCAGCCGCTTCCATACCGCAATCAAGAGATCGATTAAGAAACAGGTAACACTGCAGGCCACTTTGTCATTGCTGATAGAAGTTCTGAACAGCAACTGCTAAATTACAGCTATCAATCTCCTGGGCTGTACATGGATACATTAATTATTTCTTCCTTTCCCCGCAGAGACAGATGCTTCCTGTTTTCTTGACATAAGCTGTGTGGATCACTTGCCCATCTGGCTTTTCTACGTTGTTATAATGGTATCTTTCCCTCAGATGTCATCTTTCAATTTCTAATAGCCTCCACAGGCAGACAATATTATTACTTAGCATTTTGAAAGGTTATGTCTCTAATCTTCTAAAATTTGTTAATTCACCCTGAAATTACTGTATTGTGTTGGGATGCACTGTTAGCCCAGACATACAGGGTGTGCGTAAGGCCAGAATTTTGGTAGCAAGGACATGGGTTGCCCAACTTCACGGTGATGACCAGTGACAAAGCAGACACGTGAGCAGAGACTTTGAAGTTGGATTTCACACCAGCAAGTAAGAATAAGAAAGAACGAGAGACAGCAATATATGACCTGCTTCTTTAGGGAAAACAGAGTACACATGCACAAAACAGCATGTCTGCAGCTGTATTCAGGCCCAAGGAAGATGCTGTTTCTTTACAATCATGCAGGACACCCATGGGATCCCAACGGGTGAGAAGTGGCAGCACCACAGGGTAAAGCCACAAGCGTACTGGCAGGGCAACCAGCAGCATCTTGCCAGACTTCATAAGATCTGACAAGTCCCCTGCAGACCCAGAAATCTCCAGGGTTTCTGCAGGGGGAGAAAGCCCCTCAGCATGAATTTCATCAACAAAACTGTAGCTCTCTCTGACTAGCAGATAAAGAAAGGAGCTGGTTCAGGGAATTTCCATTTCAAGCCCACACCTGGTCCATAATCCTTGAGGGGAAGATGGCTGTAGATGTGACATTAGAGCAATTCTACAAACGATCCCTCCTAAGCATCAGTTTCTCCAGGCAACGAAGAATGGGCAGTTTTTATAGCAGCTCCTTTTTTATGACTCACTTCCATGTCATTATACCAATAAGATCCTGTCTCTCCAGGGTGTTTTTCTCCAGTGATTAAAGCTGTGAGCCTCCGACCTTGTACCTTATCAACACTACACAACACACACTAACCACCTAGAAACTTGCTGCCTTTCATCCCTTATTGCTTAATAAACTTGCCAGCAGACCCATTGCAACAGAATAATGAAGCTAAGCGATTGCAGTCAGCTCAGTTAATCTGGGAGCAGAGCCCGTTAAAAATAAATAAAATTAAATTAAAAAAACCCAAACAACTAATTGCAAAAATGTGGAGTGTTATGAAGAGATCCTGTCAGTTCAGCCAGAGTTCATTAACTACTCACTCCTGCTATTTCAGCTGCTGAGAGGAGTAGCAGTGTGAGAAGAGGGTAGTAAGTTGCACGAAGCTAGAAGAGGAGCAAGAGAAGGTGTCAGGAGCAGATCCACGCACAGTCTGCACCTTAGGGAGCTGCCACGGGGGTTGCAGACAGCATGGCTTTTGGCATGAGGTGCTCAGGAAGGGAAGAGACATTGCTCAGAAACACGTGCTTTGGCAGAATGATGTGGAGAAGGCAGCCCAGAACTTGGCTCCTGAAGTTTCAAATTTGGTGAAATTGCAGCCAGCCGACATTAATAACCTGCAGCTTATGTTGTGTTAGTGCTGTAGTTGGGCATTTGCTGGCAAGAAACACAAGACAGGTCCCCTTCCAGGCAAGGCATGGGCAGGACATAACAGTAAGACACTGAGTAAGCACTTCACTTTCAGGAACATCCGACACTCTGATATACTGAGCAGTCATATGATCAGTATCCAGGTCCAGATGCCTGATCAAGGTGCTGAAGGTATGACCCTTCCCTATCATTGCCTATGTATGGAGTCTGTGGTGATCACATTTCCACCTCTGGGTGCCTTGTCTGGGTCTTATGGACAGGCCCATGGAACATCCAGTCTGCAAGATCACATCCCACAGGGCACATGACACTGCCTGTCACATGCTGGACAGCCTCAGACTTAGCATGCAAGACTAAAAGCCACAGAAATGTATTTAGCCCCTAAAAAACAGTAGGAGAAAGCACAAGCTATGCTCATTCCCATATTCTATTCCATGCAACAGCAAGGAGCTTATTAGTGAAAAATGTCCAGATCATCCCACGATTACTTAAAACAACACTAAACCTGTTCTGCCTGTACAGCTCCCCTGGCCCACTGTTTAACCAGCGGATATCCCTCCCTTCATCAGGCAATAGTATCACACTGCAAGGCTTCCTTAATGCTTCATTTCTACAGCCAGCAATGGCGATCAGAATGGGAAGCTCTTGCTTTACTATTCATGGAAGGGCCTTCTTGACCAGAAAGCTTGTCAGAACCAGAAGGAAGAATGAATGCAACAAGATCACATTGTTTTTCATGCAATGCTAGGGGCATGTCCACAGGGTTGACCCATCCCAATAAAAAGATGAGTGGTCTCCGGGATCCACAGCCATCACAAGGCTCCAGTGGTTCCCACCAACACCATTGCCCCAAAGTAATTTCTCCAGCTACCAAGTCATTTGTAGCTGAAGCTGGAGCTGTGTCTGGCTTCCTGGGAGAAATTTCTGCTGCAGGTGTAAGCTGCTACTGGGCCTTTCCACCAAGTTATGCAATACATCTTCCAGATAGACAGGGAACGAGAAAAGGGAGTTCCATCACCACAGTGCACTTCACAGTAAGCACTACAATTTACAGCACATAAATACTGTATGTATACTGCAGCATTTTGCAGACAACATTATCATCTCAAAAGGTAGGTAGGAGGCGGGAATAACAGCTTATAACAACTGTAGCACAGACAGCTGCTTTCTTTGCCATATCTAATGCTGTTTGGGGAGGTAAAATAGGTCTACCAGCAGTGCCTCTGCTGCTGCTAGCATACGCTGCAGCTCCACATGGGGCTTCTGCTGAATAATTAGGTTAAAGAAGGCACAATCATGTAAACAATCTTGTAGAGGCTTTCTGGGAGAAATTTCAGACAAAAATCATTCATAACTCCAAGCACATCTATTCCCCAGAAAGCAGAGATGTTGTCCTGATGCTGGGCTTTTAGACTGTATTTAACACAGACTGCCTGGCCCAGTCACTATCACTGAAAATCTGTGGACAGGATTAATCTCTCATAATGCTAGGTGTCACAGCTAATGGCATGTTTCAGCTGCACACAGGATTGTTTTAAAGTTTTCTGCTACCGGAAAAGCCAGTCCTAGTCTTCCTACTCCCCTTCCTCACTTTTCCCAACCTGATTATCTGACACACTGTCACATTCCCTCCCTTGTCCTTGTGTCAGACCCTTAGCTCACTAATCTGGCAGGAAGTGCTGCTTCTATTATATCCTGGGAGAAAACTTTTGGCCAAGTTTATTTTTCTGCCAACTTTGTGAGTTTAATCATCTCAGCCAGGAGCTGACTAGCAAAACCAAAATCAAAGCTGACATAGCTGTACCACCAAAGACATACGAATGGAAAGTGAAAGTGTTCAGGATCAGGAAGACATTGGATCAGTTCAGCTGCACTACTTGAACTGCACCCTCCATTAAATACAGTGCATCTCATTTTAGACTTCCTTGTATTAGACAAATAAGTTATTTCTCTCCCATAAACCACAGGATATAAGAAATTATATTTTTGCTGGTCTACTTTATTCTAGTTGCTGGATTGCTTGGCTCTACTGGCTGAAAAAGTAGCTTTTTCTCATTTGTTCTTGGAGTTTGCCCTGAGGACATTTGGCAGGATGCAGCCACGATATCTGTAATGGTAGCAACACAGGAAAGGACTGCCAAGGTGACCCTGTTTTAGTTAAGTGGAATCACACAGGACTTATGCAGCCTTAAAGAAACCATAACCCGGCCCACGATTTTTGCATATAGGTAAGCGGAGGCTTGAAGCATTTGACAAAGCTTTTACAAGCTGTTTGTAGCTGCAATGGGACTTAGCCCATATTATAGGGCTAATGCAGACAGAGACACCACATCTGGTTCTGGAAGCCTCCGAGATCACCACAAGAAGAGCATGGAGGTGAGGAGAGCAGACAACTCTTTCCTCACCCTGTTCTTGAACAGCTCTTTGCTGCTGGTCACTGCTGGTGACAGCATAAACGTCACCACAGGTCTTTGCTCTGGCTCACCAGGGCTGTCATCATGTCTAGCCCAGACACTCTGCAGCCACAGCCAAAGAGCAGCCAGAAGCCTTTCTTGATGCCTTCCTTCTCTTTGGCTTTGAGCTCTCACAGCAAAGAAAGCTTTGCTTTTCCCTTTAAGGATATCAGCCCTAGAGTCTTCCACATTGATGGTTTGTCTGAGCAGCAACAGAAGAGAATTGCCATGGTTACAGCCTCGTTCATGGACTTAGGGAGAACAGCGGGATTCATGAAGGCAAACTCAAAAGCTCGCTTACACATCAGACAGACACAACTGGAGATCAGTCAACATCAGAAGGAAAAGAAATTGCTTCTTGCACCACACAAAATGCCAAAAGGGACAGGCAGGAAACTCAGCATCACATCAGAGCTTTGAGAAAGGTGAGCACAATTACTCTCATTAAAAGGCTTACAGAAATATCTAGCCATCATAAGAGCAGGCAGGCCGTTGCAATCCAGCGCCCTTGCTCCTTGAGAGCAAAATCTGATTATTCTTTTAGAAGTGCAAACTCCCTCAAGCAGTTCTCTTTGCTCCTTTTTTTATGTTTGAGCCAGAAGTTTTGAGGTTATAGAAGTCCCATGTGCCTTCTGGCATCTTTGCTTGCAGCAGCACTGAAGGAGGCTGCAAGAGGAGCTCAAGGTAGAGCTCAGGTCAGGAGACACAGGTCACCCTGTGACAGCCTCCAACTCACAAGTGTGGCATGACACAGTCACAGCACAACCCTGCATGTGCTGCGTGAGCAGGTACAAAGTGCAGAGCTGAGAAGTGCAGCCATGTCTTCGCTGCCCCCTTGGGTAGTGCTTCTACCTGGCTGCTGTTAATAGGGAATGACATCCTTGCACGGACAACTGGCTCTGTCCATCACACCCTGTCTGATACACCTGCAGGGCTAGACACAGGCTGTTTCCCTGAGGCTGGAGTCTGTAGATGTCCTCTCTCCACATACAGTAGCATGAGCAGGTACCACGAGGTCCCCAGCCATGGAACACCCTTATTTTTGGTGGTAATTCCCACTGTGATACAGTGTGCCTGCAAAACAGCCAGACATTCACCACCGAAGCTCCTCAGCAACAAATATCCCAACAGCAAAGCTTTCCCAGTGGCCTCATTGCTGGGAAGCTGGCCACATTATTAGGAATAGTGCAAAATGCTACTGCAGCAACATTGCAATCCAGGGCCTTAAGCGATGCTTCCCTCCAGCTGCAGACACACACCAGGATGTGGCTGGTGCTTCCCCGTAGAGTCGTGAGCCAAGTTCGGAAAGCGCACCACAAGTTTCTCTATTTGCATTGGGACAGAAACCCCCTCCAACACCAGAACACAAACTGATTTCATATGGTCAGATGGTGAAATGCATTGGAAAGCACTGAGAAAGCAACTGGAATCCACCACACTCACTTCTAGATGTTGCTGTCCACATGAACTCCTTTTCCAGGCTTCTTCCAGCACAGGATTATGAAAAAAAATCTCAGCCCCTCACATTTCATTGGGCAACTAAGCAGTCTGAGCATGCAGAAGAACAAGGGAAAACCTTCCCTGGTGCAATCTGCCCAACCTCTGCCATGCTGCAGATGTGCCTGTTACCAGCACTGCCCCTCCAAAACCAGCGTCCCCCCACCAAGGCAGTGGCAGTACAACAGCTTGCAAGCTCAGAGAGCACCCTTCTGGTGTGAATCCCCCTGCTCCGCAGGAAATCAACGTATTTACAGCCCCAATTTAAATTGCTATAAGCACTATCACCAAAAACATATTTGTGTCATTATCATTGCACTGCACAGTTAATTGCCATACAAATATTTGTGTTACCCACGTTCGTCACAAGGCTGCTGCCTCAGGGTGAGCTTACTCAAAAATCTCATCTGTTTTCCCAAGACTGGAAATCTTAAAGGGGATATGTCTATTTTGCACACTCAGAGAAACACCTCACCCTGATCCAAAATTCCCTTCCAGTGAAGTGGATCCGGAGCAACAGGGACCATTTGCTTCAGGGGAAAAGCGTGTTGAGACAAGATGAAGTCCAGACTTCCCAGGCTATGCTCTTGGACCTTTCCTCGTGTCAGTTCTTTGTGATTTGTTCAGATTTATCACCAGTCTTTCCTACTCCCCTCTCCCTCTCTTTCCTTTCTTTTTTTAATTATGCCATTGAGACCATGTTTTCAAAAACTGTTTGGATCCCAACAGAAGCTTTTTAAGTTTCAGACATCAAATGGCAGGCAGGTTACTATAGTTAATTATGGTAATTTTTGCTTAGTAGTATCTTCCCTCTGAAGAGTCAAAACTACTTAGAAAAAGCCCCAGCCTCGGGCATGAATTTCTAAGAACATTTTTTTTTGCCGTTTATTATTTTATAAAGTTAAGTACCAGCAGAAAGTTAAAACCCAGAGGTAAAAAGGAACTGACAAAAAGAATAAGCTTTCGGGAGCTATACACTATCACGGGACACACAACTGGACCACGTTTGCCTTTCGCATGTATCAGGCACCATTCCGCTGAGCTGCAATACACGATCTGCAGCTCCTGCTGCGGCCCACTTTCCTACCATAGCTGTTCTCTGCTATCAAGGTTGCTCTGGATTGCCTAGGAAAAACATCCCCTCTTTGTTACTCCAAATAAATCCCCCAAACAGCCCAGGTTTTGCCCCAGCCCCTTGGTAGCAGCGTTTTTCCATGTTGTTGGATCCCCCATATATGCAGCTGCATTATCTTAACTTTCAACCCAAGCTTGTAGCCCAGTATGAACCAAAATTAACAGACCTGTGGTGCCTACGAAAACAGTCCATTACAAAGAAGAGGGAGTCGATTTCTGCAGGGAGGCAAGCTTCTTGTACGAGGAAAAGAGACCCACGTCCCCTCCCAAACCAGCAAGCCAAACAGCAAGGAATTAAGAGTTACTTTCCCGGTGTCTGGGCAAACCATCACCCTGAGGCCTGCAGACTACCCAGCCCTGCATGAGGCAAATATCTTGCTTTCTGCCCCATGTTTTCTATTGCAAATCAAGGATATTAGCCTCTATCTGTTTTCCAGGATTTTGTTCTAGGTTCGCACAGAAAAAAAATTCCTTTTGAAGAGATGTTCACCACCTGGTAAGGAGGGGAAACTGGGGGAGAACTGACAGTTTGGCTTTGATTTCTACGGCTACAGAGTCTGCCCAGATGATCTGTGGCTTTAATACACAGATTCTTTCTTTTAAGAAGGGTCTGAAAAGGTGGCACTTGTATCAATTACTGAAATATGTAATCTTCAGATCTGCTTTGCTACTGCAGAGTTTGTTTCATCTTCAGCCTTCTCTTTTAGGCAATTTAACATTTCATCTGGGAATCTAGAAACCATTTGGAGCAGTTTAAGTCAAACTTTCAAATATTTATTACAAGATGGGTTCAGAGGTAGGCACAAGAATGTAAAATACAAGTTCAGAGCCTCTTGCATAACCCATCTCAGAGCTGGAAGAAAGAAGGAGGAGAAAAACACAAAGCAAAACAATGCAACACAAAAATCTGTATTCCTAATTTAATCAAAGTATCTAAGCAATCACTATGGTCCTTTCCAGAAGTTCTCATTCTCTGGATGTTGCAGCTGTTTGTTTGCCAAGTGGTTTGAACAGCTTAATCATTGTTTAGTGTAAAAGGAAGTAATTGATTTTTGAAGTTACACTGAGACATTGCACAGTATTGAGAAAATTGCCTACATTTTCAAGAACATCTTTTTAAATACAGTTTGCCTTTTTCAGCAAAGCAGATCTGGGTCTTTGCCTACTTTCAGACAATGAAATTCTGGCTGTCAGCAAGCTTCTTTATATGCAAACGTGACTTGGTTCCCATTCAGATATAGCTGGTGCTTTAAGGTCAAACTGATCCTGCACAAGGAAAGTTAAATGACCCTCAAGGTCCCTTCTAGCTCTGCTCTGTACAATTCTGGAATAAATACCAGGCTAGTTTCTCCTCTCATCACCACCTCCTTGAATGCAACAGTCAATCGAGAGCCACCAAGCAGTGGACAAGTATTTAGCATTTGGGACACACAGCTTCATCAAAGCCTTTCAGTGCACATGTGGTTTCACACCAGGCTATGTGCACTGCTTTGAATGTGCATGACGGTCATTAGAGGCTGTGGGACAACAGACAGGCTGGCATGCTTTGTAGGTTTGGGATACTAAAGAGAAAAGGAGCAGTGGAAAAGATGCCAACTGGCAGGGATAAAGCTGAAGAGCTCTGTTTCCCAGGCCATGAAATTCTGTTGCCTGAGCTGAGACTTTTTTCAGCAGTCATGGGCTGCACCATTTCCCTCCTGTGCCAATTAGGGAGACCAGCCAGCCCCTTCAAGGAAACATAAGGGCAACTCTTGCAACGGTGTCAGTGGTAGGATCAGCTGAAGCAGAGAGAAAACCACCCTTTCCCCCCTGCCAGACTGCAAAATCCATCTAACTCCCAGGAGCAATGCCCAGAGATCGCACATCTGCTACTCCTTGTGCCTCAGAGCCAGCTCTGCTTTCCCAGCACAGAACCTGGTTTTTGGATTCTTATCCCCCACTCCAGATCTCACAAGGAAGCACAATTACCAAAACCACAAGAAAAGACTCACCTTCACTGCATTAAACCATGCAGTGAGCAAGGGAGCCCAACAAGGGTGTAGTGGGAAAACCTCAGATACCCTCAAGGTCCCCCTTGGAGAAGCCCACAGGGCTCAGCTGTCCAGACATGCTGCTTTCTGCAAATCCAGGTGTGTCAAGAGTAATTCCTGCAGTACTACATCTCATGTCATACTTCATATCTTCCACTTCAGGAATAGAAGATTAGAGCACATTAAAAAAAAAAAAAAAATAATGCAAATGCCTAGCTCTTAAATAGTGCTTTTTAGCTATAGATCAGAGTACTTTTCACCGAATAGCTAAAAGAGAGTTAAAACGAAGTCCAGAGCTGTGCTAATAGTCAACGGAGAAACCTCAAAGCACTGTGTAAAGATGATTATATGCCATGGAGTCAGCAGGCACACCAGGGAATTTCAGTTCCCTTTCCCAGTTCTTTCCCAGATTCTGTAGTGCGCGTTCAAGAGCAGCTGGTGCAATATCCAACGGAAACTCTCTTCCCAGATGTTCACCTTCCTCACAATCCACCCATGTGACCAGCAGCTAACAGGGACACACAGATTCATCCTAGGAGATAAGTCTCTGATGGGAAACTTTATTCTGTCACCAAATGCCAGTGAACTGCAGCCACCGATTCCACTGTCTGTTCTATAATAGTATTGCTGCCTTTTAATCAATCACCTTAGCTTTGTTTGGGGTTGGGGTCCCCCCAGCCCACCCCTTCGTAATAGGGTTGCTTTTATGGCCAGACCTGAATGATTGCTGTTCATATCACAATCCCAAGGATAATTTGGTCAATCAACAGCACTTATCTGAAGCCATGCTCTCCTTTGGCTTGTTAAGAACTTGAGTTCAAAAGGGTTTCCAGCTGCCAAGAAATCAATCGTGGTGGTTACAGGAGACACAGAGGGGAAGGATACAGGTGCTCTCTGCAGGCAGACATGCTGATTAAAAAGGTTTCCATCCCACAGCCCTGTTGCCACCTGCCAGCTCTCCTGCCTGTGTAATACTGCCAGTGGAGGGGTCCCTGCAGTTTTCCTTAGTCCTATTGATGAAAAAATCAGCCTGAGAAGTTTCAAGCCCATTGTGTGGCTGTGTTTGCTCAGGCTGGTTGTCTTGCCATGCAGCAGGCCAGTGGGAGCTCAAGTGAGCCCTTCCATCAACAGGGCTGGGGCAGCCACATCCCTCCGAAGGGCAGACAACAGGATGGGTAATATCTGCCACTCTGACTAGTAGGTGTAAAAGAAATCATTTCTCTGTCCAGAGGGCACTTTGGACTCTTCGAACTGTTTGGAAAATAGTGACTCAGGCCTTCATCAGACTACCAGCTGCAATGAAACCCATTCAGTCTCTCCTTACCTGTGACTGTGGCACAAGCCTCCCCATAGCCACATCCCTCTGCAGACCCACATCAGCAACTCGGCATTCCCTACCTCCAACACCAGCAGCTACCACCTGAGGACAGCTCTTATGCCACCTGGTACCATACCCCAGCTTCTGATGACAACCTGGGGCCTGAGCAGGGTGGACAGCATGACATTCACAGGGTCTTCTCTCTGGGAACCCCGGTTCTGTGCTAACCCCTACCCCTCGAAAGGCACCATTGCAGAGGCCAGGCAAGCAGAGCAGCCAGCCCATCCTCCTGCTTTCCTCAGCGCTGCCCGTGAGGATCTCCCCTCTCCTACTCATTCCTCAGCTGCCACAGCACCACCTGGCCACCAGAAGAGCCCATCTGTAAACGGTTTTCAGTGTTTTCTGCTCCAGAAACAGAAAGATACTGTGGGATGGCAGCTGTCTCGATGTCACACTGCAGCTCTGAACACAAGTCTGCTACACAAGCAAGTCAACACTGGTCAAATCACTTGAACTCTCCATGTCTCATTCCATGATCTGCCAAATGAGGTCGATAATATCTCACTAGGTTGTTGTCAGGCTCAGATAATTATTTTAATGCACTCGAAGATTTCTAGATATTGTTATATGCACACACATAGGCAAAACATCAATAATTATGTAAGTGCCAGCTCTAAGTACGCTGAGAAGTCTCTAGCAATAGGCAGGTGGTTAGCAAGTAGAAAACTACCAAAAGTATCTGTGGACAGATGTTAAAGCTGCCTGGTCTTCACAGGCACCTGTTCTGTACTTGCGAAGTATCCTGCCCATCTCTAATCAGTGGCTGTCCAGCCTACAAGCAAGAGTTTCCTTTATCAATGCAGCAAGATGATGCTCCTGCATAATCAAAATTAACCAATTATGTTGTGCAACAGCTTATTCACTTTGATGTGCATATCGAAATAATTATTGCAGGTGTATGCAAAAACAATTCTAGCTTAATGGGTTCCCTGTTTTGTTTGTTTTGGGTTAGAATGATTGCCTATGAAGAAAAATCAGAGAGCTTTAGGCAGTTGTTATTGTTAAAAACAGAGTTTGCGGGTAAGAAGGAATTTTCTGTGAGGAAAAGAAGTCTCATTTGAATAACAAAACGATTTTTGTTGATGTTGTTGTTTATGAGCTATTTAAGCCCTGGGGTGGATAGAAAAGTGGAAATAAGAGGAATTTATCTGACAAACATATTTTAAACAGATAGTACCAAAGATAAAAATCCCATTTTGAGTTTGAGCAATGAGTAGCACATCATACAGCTTCTAGGAAGGAAATCAAAATAAAAGAGAACTTAATGAGCCATGAAAATATTGAAAAAAGTGGTATGTATTTTTTAAAATAAACACAAGTAATATTTCATCCCCCTTTAAACTCTCAAGTCCTTTAATTCATTCAGCCAAACTCAGCACCATCACTGTTAGAAAAGTTAGGAAAATAAGATGGCGTTTAGCTCCCTCCCTTCAAGTCACAGGGAGCGGCCTTGCCAGTGCAGAGCTTGAAGCACATGAGACACCTCTCTGACCCCAGCAAACCTCATCCTCTCTTGCTCTGCTTAGTTTGCAGAGGTTGCACCTGAGGCTTGGTCCTTGCTCCAACTGGCTCTGCTGCACACAAACAAAATGAAAAATAGTAACCTGCTGCTACAAGCAGAGGGGTTGGGGATGCGCAGGAAAGAGGAGGCAGCAGGGCCCAGCACTGGCCACGGCACAGCGGCTGCCCTCACACCACGTGCACTAGGAGGGCAGAGACCTCTGTGATTAGGATGCTCATAATACAGCTGAGATACCTGAGAATAAATAAGGCTCGGGCATTGTGCGCATAACATCTCAGATCAGTTTTCAACTCTTTGAATCTCTGCTCAAAATTTGTCTTGGTCCTTCGTTTCAACCATTGCCTTCTGCTTCACTTTAAGTGTTCACTAAGTAATTTCTACTCACTGCACATAAAATAGTTTCGACACAAGCCCTATTTCCACTTTTTGGCTTTTTACCAAACATCCATAGTTTAACAACCCAACATTGATTGCAGGCAACAAACTGGGAACCCAAAAGTCACAGATGTCACACCCGAGCAGCTCCTGTCTCATAACCAAGTAAGGAAGAGACCGGAGTCACCTCCATCACTTGTGCATGCAGCCAGTGAGGGGAGTCAATACTAAAAAAGAACAAGGCAAAAAATCCATGAGTATTATAATAATTACATGGAAGTATGTGTGCACAGAGGCCTCCAGATTTCAGAAGTTTGTCACTGTTTTAGAAAAATTAGATGTCCCTTTTATACTCTAAGGAGTAAGTCATGCTTGATTTTGTGGTTTACTTTGTCAGGTTTTTTGGGTTTTGTTGTTTTGGTTTTTTTAAGCAAGTAAAACTGAGACTTATTGCAGACATTTCACAGGATACCTTCACAACATTTAAATTACAAAGATGAATCGCTCTTGACAGGTATCTTTGACATATTTGGATTTAAAAATTTAAACTAAGTTAATTCTTTATAGAGAAAGAGAAAAACATGTTTCAGGTAACTGCTTCACAACTGGTAGCTTGTTATAAATGGATCAGTGTTTTCTTTCAAAGAAATACCCGAAGACATTCCTAATTAGCAGTAAGCTAATTACCATGAAGCCTCCTGCGTTCATCAGCAACATGCTAAATCGCTCCTGCTTGCAACTTCTAGAGCTTCATAGAAGCCAAAAGTGGGAAGCAGGAGCATAGAGAGGAGTCACCACCTGCTCACGAGCTACAACTCCCACCCTGGCCAAGAGGTGAGACCCTGCGGGACCCTGCACCCTCACTCCCTTCCCAGCCCTCCCTCAGGCCAGCTCCATCCCCTTATCCTCACTGCCTGTGCCCACTACAGCTCTTTTCTCCCAATTATTCACCACTGTTTTCACTGTCTTGGTTTGATCCACCACGAGCCTGTGTATTCCCAACAGCACGAGCTAGTCAGAGCCTTTCTTTAAAGGCTTTTCCAGCCTGCCCAGCAAGTGAGCACAAGCTCCCTGAAGCTAGAAAAGGGCATGGCTTCTTGCACACAGGTGTGCATTATAGCTGGGGAAAAAGAAGAAAGCAAGCATTCAGCATGGAATACTTGGAAGTTTGTTTTGATTTCTAAAGACTAACAGAATTTCCCAAAGAAGCAAGCAAACAAAAAATAAACACTTTTTGTTTCCACTTTCAAAAGCTGAGGCACTTCAGGATATCCTCATCAAACCCTATCTTAATTTCAAGATTTGCAATGCACTTTTGTTATTTAAATAGAAACAAACTGGGTTTGACTTTGTTAAAAAACAGCAGGAAGTTTCAGTGGAAATGAGCTGCATCGTGACAATTTCTCTTCTCTGCTCAAGATCTGGTTCAGCTTTTCTCCCCTTTGCCATCATTTGGCTCTTGAGCCACCAAGCTCAGAGGGGTGCAGGTCATGCCGCTGGCTCTGCAGGGGCTTCCTGACCCGTAACTACTCCCGTATATAAAGTAGAATTCTCAGGAGGTTCCCCAAATCACAGATTTTCTGCGGAATCCCACATTCCCCAAATCACCAGCACGTGACACAACAATGGCAGTGCAGAGACCTTCCCCCTTGGGGGGCAGGTGCCTCCCTTGGGCTGGTCCAGCCCCAGCCCCAGGTAGATGTAGCACCCCAAAGCCCCCATTTCTTGCAGCCAGCTCTGGGCTTCCAGCTCCGGCCCATCTGTAGCACTGGAGGCTGTTGTAGAGATGGGAACTGCAAAGTGAGTTGCCCAGGAGGCTGATTGAGAGAAAAGAGCTTAATTTAGCGTCTCTGAATCACCCTGCAGAGGAGCTGGCTGCTCTTCGACTGCGAACACAACTGGAAAGATTAGCAGAGAGATTGTGTCTGTGAATCCCTGTCCCCAGTGCCATACAAAGTCTGCTTCAGGGCTTAATCCACATGGCCCGTATCTTAAACTGTTGCTGCAAGCACTGTCAAGCAAACAAAACAAAACCAGCTGGGACAGAGCAAAGAGTAACAGGAACCACTTTCATTGCAGTCCTACACACCACCTGGGTTAAAACATCATTAAAAGCAGCTCCCTGTGCCCCTGTGAGCCACCTGAGTTCCCCTCTCAGAGGCTGGCGGGAAAGGAGAGCCCAAGGCTGCATTTGAAGTTCAGGGACAAGCTCGGCTGTGGCATAGACACACAGCAGCACCAAGGCTTTCAGAGGCAGGGAGCAACACAGCAACCTGCTAGTCAGCACTATGCCCACTTAAAAACCAGCAGGAAGTCAGGCTTGTTCGTCTTGCTGTTTTATATAAAGGATCCCAAGCTATAATTATAATAAATCACATAGAGAAACTTAGAGGGGGGGAAAGGGTTCCCAGACTCCAGCTCTCACACCCAGAACATTTCCATGCCAAAAAGAAAAAGCTTGATAAGGGGGTTAATGGCTGGAATACAGATTCAGGAGAGCTGTGTTTCCATCTTTTTCTGGAAACCTGCCAAGGGGTTTTCTCAGGCTGATAAACTTCAGGAACAGGGTTTGCATGTGGGTCAGTCTGTCTGCACCTCCCTTTCCTCATATCCTCCTCCTCCATGACCTTTTAAGCTTGGCAGTCAGTTTTGAACAAAACTGATGAAGGAAATCCACCCTCTGCCCTTACCAGAGCCGTGCAGTTATGTCTGCAGTTATCCATCTCTTACAAAGCCTGTGCTTGGTTATAACAGGCACATCCAGCGGGAAAAGGGCTCCTTAGCAATGGGCAGGTCAGTCCTCTCAACCCCTCTGCATTTCTGTGGACCAAGGAACTGCCACAGGGCTGCTCAGTGCTGACATGAGGACCACAGCCTCATCCTCTGCCCTGACACATGGGCATGAACAAGGAGAAACAGGGGCTACTGTCCGTGCTCTGCAGGGAGCCAAAGTTCTCCATCCATAAGGGCATAAGCGGTGAATCGTGGCTCTGCCGCGTGATGTGCGATGAAAGCACATGCAGACTCTGACACTGCATCATCTCTGACAGGGTTAGTCCAGGTTTTTATTGATTTGAGCTGCATTTGTGGGGTCTGACCCACAGCTGCAAATCCAAGCCCAGGAATTAACGTAACATTATGTTTTTTTCTGGGAGCCCCCTGCATGCCTTGTGCCTGTGTGGGCTGTCTGCTTGTGTTACACTGAGGCACAATGGGCAGCTGTTGCCATCACCATATTGTCATCAAACTAAAACTCTGTTTAGAAGCTGCGCCACATGCTACACCTCATTACCTGAAAGAATCTTGTGCATCAAGTCCTCGTTTTTTCCAGCTTGGCTTCTTGCAAATGATTAGAAGTGCAAAGCAGTCTGAAAAAGTGAATGTTTTGCAGATCAGACACTGCTCATCACAGGATGTTACAGCTCCTAAATTATTAATAGTAAAAAATGAGGTGTCCCAGAGCTGCTCATTTCTGGGTGAGGGAGAGTAGGAGGGAGTAAGAAAAAAAGAATTGTGCTATTACAGGTTATTTTTATCCAACGTTTCTATGCTCCTGTCATTAGCTAATTGATGACACAGCCTGTTTAATATTATGTCTGCCTTCAGTATTTATAGCTCAGCAACTACTGTAGTATCTAGGTGGTACTAACAAGCTGCTCCCAGATGAATTTGAATACTCATGGCTGAATTCTTTGGTGCAAGGAAGTGCAACTGCCCTGAAGTCAGCTGTTTTACACTAGCCAAGGTTTTGTTGACTAGCCCGCTTAATCACGCATGGTGATGCTGTATCCCAGTTCATCCAGTACTGGGATGCAGCAACAGTAGTAACAAGGCACTGTACTGCACAGCACAACAGGAGCCGCCCTTAGACAACTCCAACATTTCTCTTGCACTTGCCATCAGAGGATCCAGGGCCAATTCAGCAGTGGGACACCTCCAAGTGTCATCATTGCCTTCAGCAGGGCTGGGAACAACTCAAACCAAACTTTCAGATGTTTGATCCACGCACCAGCTTCCCAGACAGGGAGAGAAGAGGGACTGATTTCCAGGCAGCTGTCTAGTCAAATATTTCCCAAATACCAATGATCTCTTTCGTAGCTGAATTTGCAGCACCAAGCAGCAACATTTTAAGTTGGCTGAGGCCTTGCACTCATGGCAGATGGCACTGACCTTTGGGCAGTTCTGCTCAGTAAGAAAAGCTGTGCTATCCACATGCAGAGCAACCTCTGAATGTTAAAACTGCTCTCAGTTGTGACAGACAGACACCAAAGGGCTCAGTTAGACCTTTCCCCAGAACTCCTCCTGTTCCTGTAGTACATTACACCAGGAAATATTAATTTCTCTTTCTGCCACCTAGCCTACAGCTTCCATCTGACAAGGACAAATGCACAGTCCTAAGGACACCATGTTCACAAAGAGCTGCTTGTTTGAGATGCAGGTCCCTTGGGCTGCCAGCCATCAGCAGGTCCTGTTGGTCCGTGGGACTCAGTAGAGCCCAACACACAGATTTAGCTATTCAAGACCCATCAGGAACAGGTTTCAGACAAGAACCCGTCTGCTTCCAAGTGCTGTAGGTGGCACACACAGGAGTGGCTAGCTACAGTAAAATGGCAATTTTCTAATAATTGTAAACAAACATTGGTGCCCATGTATTTCATGCCTACCTTTATTGAGTAAACTTGAGAAATAATGAAACCTGGGGAGAATATTTGAATTTTTATTGTAGAGGGTAAATGCTCTATAACATTAACAAATCCGAAAACATTACTTCCTGAATAGCAAAATGCCAGGCCATTTAGATTAGCCATGCTCAGATTCCTGCTGTGATCCATGTGTAATTGTCCAACGGCAAAGAACAATCTCTCAAAATTAGTGCTTGTCACAGAGCTCCAGACTGCCTAAAGCTGCACTTAACGGGGCTTACAGCTGAAATGCACAGAAATCTGCTTTTAACCCCAAATCAAAGAATAACCTTTCCGGTGGCATTCTCTCTGCAGCTACCACTGCCTCCTTTTCATCTCTCCTTCATGAGGGAATCTAGTTTGGCCTTAAAAAGCATCTTTGTTGTATAGAAACCGGCACATTGCAATGCAGCTGCAAATGACCCACTGATTGCTCCCTCCACAAGACCCACAGGGACTCCAGGCACTGATGTATCCTGGTTCACCATTACATTACAACAGGCTCTGTGCAGAAGAGACAAGTCATGAGACAGTTCTGAGGCTCAGTGACAACTGAAGGAGACATTCCTCCCAACACCAAGCCAGTTCCTCTAGGCATCCAGAATTACAGTGGTTGGTCTGGCCAGAGCATCCCCAATCAGGGGTGAACACCCCAGCACCAGGGCACTAACAGCTGACCCAGCTCTTTCTCCTCCATCTCCGCCCAGAAATTTTGTCATGGAACTGAGAGCACCTTGCCATTGCAAGTCTTGATAAAATAAGCATGTGTGTGTGAGGAGTTTCAGTTTAAACAAGTCGGCACACTCTGCTAAAAAGCATTTAGTTAGAAGACTCCCAGCCAGCTGTAATAACATCCAACATTTCTATAAAATTTCTTTTTCATTCATAAAGACTGTCTGTATTTTTAACTTAAAGTGACAGAGGAAAGTTTATATGCCTCCAAAACTGCAATTCTTTAGTGGCAGATCCTCAAGAGGAAAAACAATAGCCTTAATTTTAAAAGATAAGGGGAAGGCTGCAGAGACATCAATGGAGAAGATTAGGTGGGCTGAGGAGAAAAAGAGCACAATTAACTCCTGTCTGCACCCGAATGCTTTCCAAGAGCTCTTCCAGCTAAGCTAGTAGCGAAGCAACACAGGCTGCTTGGAGAAAGTAGCTTTGTCCTTCTTCCCACCCCAGCACACAGCTCAGTGGCGGAGCCCCCTCTCCAGAGTTTTCCCACATTTGCAGGTTGCTCCAATTAATATTCTTTGTTTTCACTGGCTCCTGTTTCACGTTAAGCTTCCCCAGTCTCTGCAAATGCACAGACATTTGTGGGATGATCCAGCAGCTTACAAGCCCCTCATGGGTACCCAAAATAAAGTCACCCAATTCACCTCCAGCAACTAGATGAAGCTATTTTGCTTCCTCCAGTTGCTTGCAGAGGGAAGCAGAGGAGTGATTCTGCTTTTTCTCTGCACTCGTATCACAGACACAACAATTAGCAGCAGAGGCATTGGCACAACAGATCAGAACAGTGGCTGAAACAGCTGAATAGCCTCTCCCCAGACAGACATTTCAGGTGGAGGAAATAAAAGTAAAGAGGAAGGTCCTGTAGAAGTTATGAAATCATCTGTTCTAGCAGCTCAGTCTTAATCTGCCAACAGTTCCCCTACAAAGCACATAAGAGAACAAAGTTAGAAGATGGGAGCCCTCTCATAGTTCACTCTCCCGCCAGCCAAAGGGCTCAGCTCTCCATGCACTTAGGGCTGAGCACAGCACAAGGCAGCTCAGAGCACGTCTGCTGCATTATGTGGCAACGGGGAGCAGCTCCTGAGTCAGACGGTGAAGGCAAAAGCAGCTGCTGCACAGAGAGCAGCTATTTTCTTTCCCAGCATGCAGCCCTGCTCAGCCATTCCTCACCTGCCATGCTCGCAGCACTGAGGCTCCCCGTGCTGAGTCCTGTCACATCTTTAACACCAAAAGCAGGAGCACAGGCTTCGATCCTGCTGGAGCAGCAGGATCAGCACCTGCCTGCAGCCTGGAGACAGATCTGCTGCAGCATCAGTTCCCTCTACTTGTGCATACTGTTACCTGAGGGGAAAAAATAGGAGCATCTGGCTACAACATGAGTTGTGCCTGTCTACCTCTCACTCCTACTGCAGCCCGGGGGTTCAGGGTGCTCCAGCAACCCTCCATGAACCACTGTCCGGGATGGGCCACCTCCAGAGAAGCCACAGCAAGAGACTGAGCATCTCCTGTGTTGCAGCCTTTCTGCAATGCTGGGCAAAAAAGGATTGTGCCAGGGCTACAGTGACCAGTTCACCCAGCATGCACACAGCAGCTTCAGCATAAAGCTCATGAGTCGCCTGGGCTCAGGGTGCCTTGTTTAGAAAGCACTATCCCTCACCTCCATCCAAATCCTGCTTCCAAGCAGATGTACAGGGCAGGACATGACAAAGTACAATCCAGCCGCATCAAGTCAGGAGGAGACGAAAAAAGGACAGAACAGAGAGCTACAGGTTTTACTTCATTCTGATAGGGGTTAAAGAAGCTCCTTGAACTAAATCAGGCATTTAGAAGAGGCAGACAGGGATGTGCTGACACACCTTGGCACTGTTTGATAGAAGATAAAGCTGAACCATGGGCTGCACAAACGCTGCTCCTTATCATTTACCCAGCTCCTGGGCTGACTCAGGCAGGATGCTGGGCAGGCTTCCCACCCAACACCACAACATCCTCATTCCCTGCTCTTTGGCCAGAATCCTTTTGCTCTGGAGTTCACACCAGTGCAAGCCAGCAGAGCTGTGCTGACACCAGCACTGACTATCCTGCCTACAGTCTCATTGCACTACAATTTGCACACCCTAAACAAACCAATACAGCAACTGAAACCTGAGCTAGCTAAACAGCCAGGTTATTTCTCCAGATTATGTCAAGTTGCACTGCCACAGTCTCCATGGTTGGTGAGGTATTCACTGTCTCACCTCATTGGGAGCCACTAAAATGATGCAGCTGTGTGAGGTGTCCCATTACTTAGACAGTTTGTACCGAACCTGAAGTACCTCACAGGGAGACAGCCAAGAATTTGTCCTTTTGTTTCAATAGTCATGCCCCTTTTCATAGTGTAAGAGTCTGAAGCATTAAAAAAAAATCCTCTACAAAAAGACAGTAATGTGTCCATTAGTGTCCTATGTAAATTCCCTGTTTCCAAAGGAAAAGCCCTGAATACAGACATGAAAACTGTTTAAAGGTGCCCTTTCACCACAAAACAGATTTTTTTCTTCCCAGGGTTGTGTCAGCAGCAGGAGACACATCCAATTCCTTGCACAGATCTTCCATCCAGGGGATGCTGAGGGCTGAGGCAGAGGAGGTTAACTCCCTGCTAAGTTCATCACACCACAGAAGCTGAAGGAGACCAGGCTGTAGCAGACAAAGCTGGGAGGATATTCAGTGCAGAGGCTACGTGCCCAGCACAGGGAGGCAAATCTGGATTATGGGAGGGCCAATTAAGCTGCAGGAGTGCAGCTCTTTGAAGAGCTCAGCCCCTTCCCCACATTGGGGACCCCAGGGGATGCCAGAAACACAGGCAGCTGAGGCTTGGAGATGCTGAGCTGAGCACAGTCACCCAAACCTTCTTACTTTACCTTGGTGCAGTTTGCCCCACTCCAAGCTGGTGAGCTTGGAAGGTGAGAACGAGGCCAGAGATATTTCTAGACCAAAGAGGTTTGATGCAAACTTGAAACAAACATCACCAGCACATCCATCACTTGGTCTGTTTTTCATCCACTAGGTGATTTAAAAACAAACACAAACAAAACAAAACAAAAAAGCAAAAACCAAAATAAAACCAAAATAAAATGAAAAAAAACCACCTTACAAGGAATAACTTCAGTAGGGACCAAATGACAGAGCATCAAGACCTCCCATGGCCAAGGGTCATTCAATACAGTGAAACCCTGCAGAGCTGGTCCACAGCCAGCTCCTAACCACAGTAGGGGTACAACCCTACCCCGTGAGAGGCAGCGACATTCACCCCCACTGTGGTAATGCTCTTGGAGGGCTATTCTCCTTCACCATCTTCCCAGCCAGACTGCAAAGACACAAAGAGACCTTTCTGCTTGCTTAAATAGACCTTCATCCCCTTCTCTTCCCCTGGTGCTCCTCCCTGCCCCTTCCTCCCTACCTCACACCATCTCTTTTCCTTTCCTCCTGCTGAACTATTCTCTGCAGCAGGTTCCACACAACTAAGTATATTTTGTTGTGCATTCAGGCCAGAAGAGGCAAAGAACAAGGGTGTGGGTCCTGCTCTAAAAGGAAGAAATAAAACCAGCCTGTCTGCCCTTGCAGGGAGAGCAGAGGGGTGCACATACCTGCTGGCAGCACAGCGTCCCCAACAAGTTACACTGTGTGAAGGCACAAGTCTTATTATTGACTAAAAAGCTGTGATTCCTTTCTGCACAAAGGATAAATGCTGCCAACCACATCCGTCTCCCCACAAATCAGATGTTAATGATGGTACACCAAAGCATTTATCAGGGTGGTGGCACTTGAATGCCCAGCGTAACTCCGGTGTCTTGTCCCTATTTGATGAGATCAGAGACCCTCTGATCTTCACCCAAAGAAAAACCCTTCAGCTGGGCAGGAGGAGGAGAACCCAGCAGAAAGATGCTAACACAACTGCACCCTTGTTTCTCTCCTTCAGAGAAATGGCACAGGACTGACAGTGGTGGACAAAGGTGGACTCTAGGCACAGAACTGGGCAACAGCAGCAGGACTGGAGCAGAGCTGGACAGCATAACCCTGTTAGACTTTCACTGTAAATCAGAAAACTGAAGGAAGGCTGAGTAATCTGTTGCTGCAAGCAACATACAGCATCCCTGGGACGGCCTTGCTGCATGGGAGGTGGCACAGTGATGGCAGAGGGGCAGGGGAACAACAGAGGACGCAGGGAACCAAGCCCAGGATCCATCTGTACATGTTTTACCGTTGCTCCTGCAGCCCTTTTCCTGCCATGCAGGCCCTGAACATCTAGCGCTACTCCTCTGTGCTCTTGCAGCTCTATCCTTTCCATCTCTTCCCCTAAATCTTCCACATCTGGCTCTGAGCTAAACCTTTCTAGCCACCTACACGACCCATTACTGAGACACGATCCAAACACTTCGCCCGTCTGCTCTAAATCTTGGGTCAAGCACCCAAATCAAGGCTGGAAGATCACAACCCTTCCAGGCTGACGCAGTTACAACTATATTCTGTATATACCAGGAAATCTTGGCTGCTGATCAACACTAGCTTTGCCACCCTATCTTTTAAATATGTGCTGCGCGTATGCTACTCATACGTCCATCACCAACACAATTATCTTTTAAGCATTTATGTCATTTGCTGCAGTCCTCTAAAATAAATCAGGCTGCAGTATCAACATCAAATCAAAAGGGAAGATCATTCTATATAATAAAGCAGTGCTTTAAAATTGCTTGTGGCTGCTGTATTAAAAAAAATAATAAAAATAAAACCTACCCGTAGTTCCAAAACAGTCATGACTTTGCCTTTAAAAATGAGTTAGATATTAAACAAAAATTATAGCCCCAGGGGGGATAATTGCAAAAATGTAACAAAATAAAATAAAATTAAGAAGAAAGGGGGGAAAACACACCTTCAGCTCTGTAAGTCTGAGCAGCTTTCCCATCCTGAACATGCAGCACTGCTAAGGAGCAGCACATTGGCACTGCAGTCCCTCCTCTCTCAGCAAACTTCACAGATTAATTTTCCCATGCAAGGATACAATTATTACACTCACACATTGCACTATAAAAGAAAAACCCAATTTTGCACTGGAAACACTCTTAACCAATTCCTTAGGGACTGGCAGCTTGCACCAAACCTTTAATGATAGCCGTGTAAGAGCTATTACAAGACAAGCATTGAGCATCCAGCGGAGATGAGCAGACTCCAGCATGATGAGCAGGGCCGCAGGTTTTGTACACAGCCTGGACACTTGAGCTGGGACACTGGGGAGGGGGTGGCTGCAAGACACTTGTTCAAAACTCAGCCCACACCAGGCAGGTCACAGACTGGGCAACACGTTCTGTCCTGCCCAGGGGAGGACTTCCAGTGCTCCACCTCCCACCGCCTGCTCCTGTAACATGCCCCTGCCACTGCTGCCATCAAATCGAGCTATTGCACAGGTACAGGCATAGCTTTCTTTACCTGATGGTGGTTTTACCAAGTGTCATAAACCTAGAAATAACTCGGGAACAATTGTATTGCACCCAGTGCCTGCCTGCACCGAAACGGCAACAGCGTTCAGCAAGCAAAGGCCACTTTGCTCATGTGTTTTCAGCTGAGCTGCTCAGGACCTGGTGTAATGGTGAGGGCATCCATCACACAGGCAGAAACCTGCCAACACCACCACAAGTGGCTTCAGAGAGGAGCAGTAACAGGTACGAGCACCCCAGCAGACTCCAGTTTACACCAAGGCAGCACTAACCCCAGCTCCACGCTCCAGGCAGAGCGCAGCCCCCCAACACACACACACACGGCTGGATCAACAGTAGACACCGGGCTACACCATGGGCACAATCCTACCTACTCTCCAGCAGACCTAGAGAAACGGTGAGCAAGTAGAGCTGCACAGTCCCTCATACAAACTATGGAAGTGCAAAGAGCAGCTGCACAGGGAGGGGACAGGAGGGTCTTGTTAATGAAGCATTTAGAGGAATAGTTTGTGAAGTTTCCAGGAAGGAGACTTTGGAGATTTGGGCTAAAGAAAGATGTTGAGATTATGCAAATACTCCTCATGTGTCTCCCAGGAGTCTCTGGCTTTGCATCCCAAATTCTTCCCACTCCTCATTAGTGAACCTCTACCCCCTGCTCACCAAGCAAGCCAAAATGTCATCTTGTTATCAAAAGCAACCATATATCACAGAAGAAACACACTTGCTCCCTCATGCTCACTGTCTGTGCCAGAAAGACTGACTGCACCTGTGCTTCTCGTTCATTAATTTTCATTTCCCTAGTTGAAACCATTTGGATTTAGATGGTTGTTCTTTCTCTGCTGTTGCTTCTGCACAGCCTGGCTCCATGCAATCCCTCCACCCTCTCAGCATCTGGAAACACTCTGAGCCCTAAGAAAACCTTCCCACTGAAACCACATAGAAACTTCTCCCACGTGGTACTCCCCAGTCAAGGCAATAGGCACAGCTAGGAGAACAAAACGCTAAACTCACAAAATAATTCAAAACTTTCATTGGACTTCAGTACTGCAGGGTTTGACCCTGGGTAGGCACAAAACCACAGTCTGGGTTATTGGTGCTTTTGTGGAGCAAGACGTGCCCAGCATTTACCCAGAGAGATGGATCCCAGAGATCTTCCCATCACATCGGGACCAGAAGAGCTTCACACCCACTGCAGCAAAGCCCTTTCTGAGCACCCCCAGCTTGCAGACCTCACTTTGCCCTTGAGGAAGCATCAAGTAAAAGGCAAGGAGCAGCAGAGTTGCTAAAGGCAGTCAAAACCAGACAGCCCAAACCCCTCTGGCAGACACACCAGCCTGGAGGCAAGATGAGGACTGGGGTGAAGTCCTTTTGGAGGACAGGCAGCTTCTGCCACCCCTGAACTCTGCAAGCAGAGCAGGGAAGCCTGGGAAGCTGGATAAAAATGGGCTTTGGCACCTGATCTGCACAGCAAATTAGAAGAGGGACATGGCGTAAAAGGGCTGTAAATGCACCACAGTGATTTATGCACAGCCCCAGCCCTGAGCCGTGGTTACAACCCCATGATCGAGCCAGCTGCATTTATCACCACGGCTCTCGCTAAATTCTGCTGAGCAGTTTCCCTGGAAAATGGCTCATGCTTCTGGGGTTGCCACATCTTTCACTTCTAGTTTTCTTCTCTCTCTACCATTGTCTTTTTTAATTAAAAAAAAAAAAAATCAAACTCTTTGGAAGTCCTAGTGTTTGCTCAGGCTCCCAGCCCTTCCCACCCTCCATGCTGCCCTTCTCCTCAAGGGGCTTTCAGTCTGTCCCACTCTAAAAATAATTCAAGAGAAATTACAGAGGAGTTATACTGCATCTGTCTCTGAAAATGGTCTTTGTGTTCATATTATTTGCCAGTGACACTCCATCACCACAATTACCACTGCTATTTTATCTCTCTCTGCCTGTAATGCTGACGAGGGAGCAGCAGACAGTGCTGATGCTTAAGCTGAATAAGTCACTTAAATACATTTATACCCCAAGATCACAACATACGGCATAAATCTAACCATCTATCATGCACTGACTTGATACAAATACTCACCACGATATCAGGCAAAGCAATCACAAGAAAAATGCAGTATGATTTGAGCTGCAGCTGCCTGCAAGTATTTGACAAGGGTATTAGATGAAAAAATTCAAAAAAGGGATGAAGCATCTCACCTAGACATGGCTTTTGCTGTGCTGACTCCACAGGGAAAGTAACAACTTGAAAAACTTCATGGTAGATTTGCAGCTACGCTTGTAATATCCTAATCCAGCAAGGGATTGCCTGAGGCTCAGTATTGGAACTGGGTCCTTTTTGTGAGCAAATCAAAGGGGGAAAAAACGCCTGGAGCCAGGATGCTTGGTATGGGGGACCTGGGCCAGGTCCTGGCTGTGAAGCATCTCCCAGCGGCCCTTCCCAGCTCTGCTCCACTGCCCAGCCTGCGTGGCAGGGCTGGGAGGCCTGTCCTCATTGCTGCTGTGCCAGGCAATGGTTAAAACTTGAGATGTTTGCATCCTCATTACCAGATCCTGCACACTTTAAACAATTCTCTGAGGGGCTCTGCTATAGACGCGACTGGGAAGAAATCACCTTGTGCTTGCAGCTGCCTGAGACATGATGCAGGTATCTCTCCTGAGCAGGGTTGTTATGATGTGGTTAGTATTGGCCCTATTTTTTGTAGTCTTCACCTGTAGCACATTCACCTGGAACATGCTAGAGAAATATGAAATACCATTACAGACATCACCGTGTCTGAAGCCAGATGTGCTCTGTGAAATCTACCATCTACTACAGCATCATTGAACCGG
Source organism: Pampusana beccarii (assembly GCA_013399365.1). Taxonomy (NCBI): domain Eukaryota; kingdom Metazoa; phylum Chordata; class Aves; order Columbiformes; family Columbidae; genus Pampusana; species Pampusana beccarii. The sequence goes on along the minus strand of VWYH01004336.1, from coordinate 392,163 downwards.
AGGACAGCGGGGCAGGCAGGTTGCCTTGGGCACCTGGAGGGGCAGATAAAGCTCAGCAGATCTCAAGTGTTTTGCAATGGCCAGGTGAACAATTTGGTGGTGATGGCATATTGCAACCCTAGGCAAGAGGCATTCTCTGAGCAGCTGACTAACCCAGCACCTTTATTGCCAGTTCTCCTTCAGCCTCAGCATGAGCTCAGGGGAAGATCAGGGAAGACGCAAGTTGTGTCCTGGAAGCCTTGCATGGTAACACACTTTCGCCTTTCTCTGCCTTGCAGGTGCTCAGAGAGCGATGAAGGTACCACACACTCAAATTAGGGACAACACTTTTACCTCTGATCCACACCGAGGATCTCTGGTCCCAACACTCACCTGCTCCCTGAGCAACATTTTGCCCACAGCATATTGCTATATGGACTGTAATTATATGGCAGCATTTCCTAGGGGAAATATTGTTCAGCAAACCCAGTCTTACTGTTTTTCCAAGAGTTAAATAAAACCCATGGCAGGGTTGATATTTCTCCCCCTAGGATTTCCAATTGATGGCTCTCCCATCAGCATTTTCCTGAGGCCAGCCAGCCTGCGCTGCCACAGCCCTGGGCAAAGCCTTTCCCAGAGCTCCACTTCAGGGTGTGTTTAGTTAAACCTCACCAGCTGCTCAACAAACCCAGGCTCTCCTGGTGAGCTGGAGGAAGAGAGGAGCAGAGGGGCACTCAAAGTGCTCTGGTGGCCCTGCCCCGCTCACCTGGGGAGATCTGGCCCTGCATGCCCAGGCTGTGGGCAGAGGTGATGGCAGGGATCGGGCAGGCTACAGCATCACGAGAGCAGGAGAAAGCTGTTTTGTCTGATGCCAAGAGGCAGGGCTGTAACACAGACCCCGATACTCCCCTGTGCTGTGCTCATGTGAATTTTAGCTCAAGATTTGGCTACAAAAGTCTCAAGTTCCCATCCTCAACTCCAGCAAAAAAAACCTCCGTGACCTGCCTTGCCTGTGGTCTCCACAGAGCACCAAAGGCAGCACATGGCCACTGCCTCCTGCATCTATTCTTTCCTCAAATTCAGCTTCAACCCAGGCAGTGCAGGTGCCTGGATGAAAGCAGAAGCCAAGCTTCATGGTACAGCAGCAAGTGCCACCACTTTCCCCCAGGCAGACCCCGGGCTGTTTGGATGCATCAGCTCAGGGGCTGGAGGCAACCGAGGGCAAAGCAGGTGAAGCCCTGAGATGTGGGATGGTGCTGGGGAAAATCGGAACTTACAGCACACGGAATAAAACACAGTGAAGAAAGCAATACCCCAGCTGCAAAACTTAATCAAAGCCCAGTAGAAATCTGCACCCTGCCAGCAGAGGAAACAGGCAGGGGAGATGCACTGGGTTGCAGAGGGCTTGGGTAGTTTGCTGCCAGCTTGTACTAGAGCAGCTAGGAAAGAAAAAAAAAAAAGGAAAAAAAGTACTCAGTTATCCCTCAGCCTGAAGTAAATTATAAGACGCATCCCCCAAGAGCACAAGGTGAAGCTCTTGATCAGACAAGCAATGCTGGCGTGTAATTCCCCTTGATATCGCCTGATTTGAATTTCAGTGCTTGTGAAGGGTGCATGACTGACAGCTCTGCAAACCGCAGGCATCTGTTCTTGTGCAGAAGGAGTGGAGCACACAGCCCCAGGCACAAGCATCCCTGCACCCGATCCGCCGCTGGCCAGAGCCACAGGGAGAGGTTGCACACCTGGGGAAGGACAACAGAGCTCATGCCCTGCTCTGTCCAGCCCTTGCACACCCCACCAGAGCTGGGCACACAGGGCCAGCTGGTGCCTTGTGGGGAAAGTCATCTGCCCCATATTAGGCAGGCAAAAATCAAGTTTGCCACCAGAAATGTGAGATCTCCCAGGGTTATGAATCACATCCCTCTGACACCTCCCCACACCACAAAAGCTGGGTAGAAGCTGCAGAGGTGGAGGTAGGCGTGTGTTCAAACATTGGCCCTGTACCAAAGAAGCAGTCTCCTGGATATCCATCCCCCCTTAGCACCTCCCCACTGCAGGATCCAACAACAGCTAAACCCACCAGAAACCCCACCACCACCAGAGCCCTCAATACACCCATCCAGAGCAGCAGGCTCCTTATCCTGTATTACCAACCATGGGACAGCAATCGGCCTGGGAGCGGTTCGCATGCCATCAACATTCAATATCAATGGTAAAAGTCAGAGAAAAAAGTAAAATAACATCAGCTTGGATCCAGTAAGCACAAATCAAATTAAAAGCAAAGAAGGATTTGCACCTGATTAGATGCAAATGGAAATACACTAATCTCTCAGCTAATGTACTCAAGCAGAGATCTGTTGACTTCTGTAACCAAAGTTCACTTAATTGCTCACTTCTTTCAGTTAATACACATAGCTCTAACTCATCTACTGTGCCACATACCAATTGAAACACTAATTCCTGCAACAAGGACAGCACGATCCACTCAAAAAAATCAAGCCACAGCAGAGGTTGTTTTAAGGAATTTTGAAGGTAGCTTTGGCAAGAAAAGCTGACTATTGAAGCTGCTCCAATTCAGGACTGGTGCAAGCATCAGGACTTAGCAAATAATTCACCACGGAGCAAATAAAGCAATGCAGGGCTGTTAAAGAAGGCTGGTCAGAGACATTTCAGGTCTGCCTGTCATCTTCTACAGCGCCTGAATAAGCAAGGGACTTGGTAATTTCTGGAAGACTTGTGTATACTCAGTTAAAAGAAAACTCCAATGATGAGTTTTCCTAACCTGCCAAGAGGGAATACATCTGAATGATAATATAGAAATTGCAGGGGATGGTACAGCCCAAACAGGGACTTGGAAGTGAGAACACTTATTATATTATCCAGCCAGCCCCCAGAGTTCGCACTGCCATTCAGCCACGCCACGTGCCTCTGCACATCCTTCATCAAGCGGGGCTGCAAAGCGGCACAGCTTTAGCAGAGCAAATCCGAGCAATTCTGAGGATGTTCACAAGTTTGTGAGTTACCACCCTTCAGGTGAGATGTGGTAACTGAGCATGTGTTTGCTCCTAGCCAGCCCTGATTGCAAAGTAAAACAGGCTTATTTTAGCTGCTGCTTTGTGCACCTTTTCATTTGAAGTGACAAAGATGTTTTAAGCAAACGCATTTTACTCCACAGCTGGGGCCAGCTAAGAACATACCTGTGGTCAATTCCTGCAGCTCAGCTGCCACAGGGTAGCTTCTGGCATGATCACACGAACACCAAAGCAGGCCTAGAAATTTGTGCTTTCCCACAGGAGATGGGCACAGAACTTCTTTTTTTAAAACAAAGCATACTTTTTTCCCCTCCAGAAATACTCTGTACTCAGGATAAAATTTCAGGCTTATCCTGAAGAGGGGGAGACAGCACCAGATGTTGACCAGTTTCTTTATATTTTTTTTCAGAGAAAACACAGTCAATCGCCTGCATTCCAGTGCTGATCCCAAGTACATCACTCCCATACTGGTTTAGCTGTTATCACTCTACACTCAATGAGGCTGAGCTGTATGCGTTTTGCCACTACACAAACAGATCTTGTTTCTACAGGGACACTAGGAAAATTAAGAGGGACCAACAGAAGTTGCAAATACATACTTCACTTGAAGTGCATTCAAACCCCATGTAGAGATTCTCATTTCAGATTAAAATGGCTTTAAATTACTGCTTAGTCTTCTGCCAAGAAAGAGCACTGAGAAATTGTTCTTGCTGTGAAAAAACACGAAGTTTAAACAGCCAAGACTGGCTGAAAGTATGGTTGTTACATCCACTTCACACCTGGGCAGATTAAAGTGCCCACCATCAGGATGGGAGGCTCCTGGAACCTTGGAGGAGAAGTCAGATCTGCCAAGATCCAGCCTGCAAAATAACAGCCCTCAAAACAACTTTTGCACCCATTTTTCTCTCCACATGTTACATATGCTGAAGAGCTCTCTCACAGACACACAGCCCAGAAAGGAAGGGCAGGGGGGGTAAAGGAGACAGAAAATACTGACAATATCTGCAGAGAAAAACTTAATGAAATATAGTAATGGCAAGTATAGAGTCTTGCATCTGAGCAGTAACAACCCCAGGTTCCAGTATAAGTTGGGGGATGACCTGTTAGAGAGCAGTGTAGGGGAAAGGGACCTGGGGGTCCTGGTGGACAGCAGGATGACCATGAGCCAGCACTGGGCCCTGGTGGCCAGAAAGGCCAATGGCATCCTGGGGTGTATTAGAAGGGGGGTGGTTAGTAGGTCGAGAGAGGT
>VWYH01004336.1:294183-387789 GCA_013399365.1 Pampusana beccarii | reverse complement strand
CTTAAATATGAGAAGAAACTTCTTCTCAGTGATGGTGACAGACACTGGAACAGGCTGCCCAGGGGGGTTGTGGAGTCTCCTTCTCTGGAGACATTCGAAACCTGCCTGGACACCTTCCTGTGTAACCTCATCTGGGTGTTCCTGCTCCAGCGGGGGGATTGGACTGGATGATCTTTTGAGGTCCCTTCCAATCCCTAACATTCTATGAAAAATGAGAAAGAATAATAAAAATAAAGAAAACAGCTGGTCTGGGATTCACAGAAAGGGAGCAAGCCTTCCCTTAAATCCAGCACAGGATGCTTAACTGGGAAAGTCACTGTTCGAAGAAAGCTCTGACCAGCCATGACAAGGTCATGGAGGATGGAGTACCTCCTTGAAAACCATGGAGTCTCCCTGAAAGCACTCAGGCTGTAAACGAAAAGGATCCCAAGAAAGAAAATCACCAGATACACCCTGGTTAGGAAACAGCTCCACAACTTGCCCATGACTTACAGATTCGGTTCATCGCTACCCTCTCAGAGGCGCTGCAGAAGAAACGAGCACCACATAAGCCAGCAAGGCAGCAAAGAAAACAGGAGCCCCGAAAGCAAGTAGAGCAAGGGCTGTTGGATGCACAAAGGCACTGAGAATATCAATTCCTCTTGAAAAAACAAGTTAAAACAGTCTCTGTGGAAGTGCCCCCCATACTGCTAAAGTCTTGGCCAACAGCAGCCAGCCTGCAGAAGGCCAACACTAATGGTGCCCACCCCGTTCCTGTGATTAGATGCAACAAACTAAGAAACGCACTGCTTCTAGCCAAGGCAGACCACAAGAGCAAAGCTTACCTTCACCTCTGTTTCAGAGCAGTCTGCAGAGTTCGGCACTCTATTCCTCCAGTTTACTTCACAAATCAATGCTTCTTCCCTTCCTTGGCATCCTGCTTGTGGTCACTCACTACCCAATCAGCACTCAGTGGGGGTACTCACCAACTGAGCCGCATCATGAGACAGCCATGGTGTAGCTCCTACCCTGGGGGGTGTCCACATTATAGCAGTTGCTTAGTATTTGTTTAAAAAAGCACCTAAGTAGAGAACAGAAAGAGCATCAAAATCAAGCTCCTGCTTTTAGAAATGCGCTAAAAATACACTCTGCTAGAGGAGATGGCACAACAGCTAAACCACCTGCTAGGAAAATAATACTCAGTTGCTAAAGTGCCTAAATACAAATGTACATGATTTAGAGACTCTAATTTGGGTAAAGAGAGTTGAGATGGGCCGCCTTTCAGGGAGAGTCATTAATGTTTCATAGATGGCAGGTGCTGGTTTTGCTGCCTGCCTTCTCTTTCTGACTCTCCTGCTAACTTTACCCTCTGGTAACTTCACATGGGGGATAGGGAATAAATCAAGGACCTATTTCTCTCTGCTCTTCCTTGCAACTTATTTAGGACACAACAGTTTCACCCCAACACAAAAATAATGAAACAGCATCCTGAGACCTGGCACTGTGGACTCACACAGTGACTGGTACCCACCTGTGGGCCGTGCTCTGGGACACACAGCTGGACTCCTCCATAGCAGCTCATCCTCTGCAGGAGCTGGGAAGGAAACTTTCCCTCTTCTTCACCTGGGCTTTCAACACCCAGAGTCCCCTCTCCTGTTCCATTCATTCCTCTCTGTCCTGTGGCAGCTTGCCCTCCGAAAGTACTTCGAAAATAGTACAAAATACATCACATTCTGCTGTCAGGGAGCAGCAAGAGGCAGCTGCTCCCTAAAGGACAGGAGACTGCAAGAAGCCCCTCAGCAGGGCTGAGCCTGTTAAAGGGAGCTCCTGGGCCCAAGTGGAACTGATCAGGATCGTTAAGGTCTAATTAGCATCCTGGGGCCCAGCACCTGCTGCTCCACCTGCAGCAAAGCCTCTGCTCCCAGGTGTTGGTAAAAGCTCCCATCTCTGGATGCCAAGTACTGACCCTTTTTTTCTGCCTCCCCAGCCCGCTCTGGAGTTCATAGCTCTCAACACAACAGAGCCTGAGCTGTGACCTGTTTTTCATTGCTGTTGACTTGAAGGGTTCCCAGATTTATGGCAGCAGGACATGCTACTGGGTGTGTAATGTGCGTTCCTGCTGCTCTGGATTCACAAAGCAAGTGTAAATTAAGGACTGGATTGTTGTGCCATGTGCTTTGGTAGCAGACGGGTGATCCCAGAAGGGTCGTGCTCCTGCCTTTGAACTTGATAATTCAGTGTACGGTGTCTTGTTTGCATCCTGCCTGTACAAAGCACTGAATATGGACCTGCCAAACAAGATCAGAGCTTAAGTTAGAAGGGAAGCTACTTAAAATACTACCTACATATTAAAAGAGCTCTGAAAATGAACAATATTACATACTTTGCTCACTGCAGAACACTCCAGGATAGATTTACTGTGCAAGCTACTACAGCTCCAATCTGAACCAATTAAAGTGAAGAAAGATTTCTTTTAACTTAAGTGCCATGGATCATAGCCCTTTGCCTCCATCTTTTCACGTATCTTTAGAGGAACAAGAAGTTAAAGATATGCCTGCTACCTTGAGGCTTACATCTTGCATAGACTGGAATTCAATTAACATTATTCTGCAACAAACCTTGGAGAAGCACTTCAGAGCTGCTGCTCACAATGCAGAAGCGACTGAACAAATGATACTCTCATTAACGCTCTGCCTTTCCCTGCTGTGCAAGCCAAATCCTTGAACACTAAAAGCACCTCAGCATCAGCTGGGTTCACAGACATCCAGAGCAATTTTTCAAGCTCCCTGACTTTTATAGACCGGGGGGAAGGGATTTGGTGTGCTTTAATCCATTCTATTACATGAACTGAGAAATGGGTTTGACTCTCTAGCACTACAAATTAAGCTGGCTGCAGTTATTCTATTCCTGATTATGCTGAAAGTTACGGACAATAATTTGATGACTGTATTTTCTCACCCTTTTTTCCCCCCCAGCTTCTCCAAATTAACCTGTGAATTCGGTTTCCCTGGTAGTAAGTAAATAATGTCATAAAACTGGAGACAGAAGCCAAAACATTCACATCTGGATGCCTGAAATTAGGGATGAACACAGTAAAAGCTCTTGTACTTTGCAGGTGGAACTTAGTGCACTCCTCAGCCCTTCAGACTGGAAGAACATGTTGTGTGAGAAAAATCACAGTTTTCGCTTTTTAGACACGAGTGAATTCAGCTTTGCAAGTCATTGGACAAACACTATCCCACCCATTTTAGAGACTGGAAAACTCAGGTCAAGAACCATTTAGGGATGGAACTTATCTTGACATTACCCTAAAAATAATCCAGTCTGTGCAATGAAAGCTACTATTAAGTACATCTAAAGAAGGAAAAGAATCTGGTTTATCAGCTTATTCATTAAAATATGTGCAATTAGGGAACAGATTCCATCTGCTTGGCCCCCCTCCCTTTGCTCTGATCACTGTAACACCTTGTCTCCTAAACCCCGGTAACAGAGTGAAAGATGTACACAGGCTCGGATTACCTCTGGGTAAGTTAGAAGGTACGCTGTGCACTTCGGAGTGTAACAAAGAAATTGCTTCTACATCACAGTGTGATGGTATTCTGGGAGTCTAACTGTGCCTCTCATCCATGTGAATTAATAAATGTGACTTGGATGATTTATTTCAGTACAAATGACTTCCCACTCTCAGTAGGCAGAGCAGAGTCCAGCTCCAGGCTGGATACTCAGGACCTTAACAAATACCAGCTTTTAAAAGCTTCAGTAGAACCTACTTGGGATCCCATCAAACTCAAGTGCCCCTGTCAGGTATTCTCAATTATTCTAACTATAAGGACATGTCAGGTAAACAAAAGACACGATTCAGACAGCATGACTGCCCTAAAATGATAACTTTAGCATAATACACTTGACAGAGAAAAAGCAATAATAGCTATTTTGGGAACAAAAGAAAAATACAATGGATCTGATGACTAAGTGTTCTTGTCCCCAGTGCAAAAGCAAAGTAGATCCCTGTCGTATTTAACTTGATTCCTTTGAATTAAACACTTCCATTAAAAGTTTCCCCCAGTAGCTTTAATATTTAATTATGTATTCCACCAAAGGAAAGAACAAAATCTTTGCAAAGGGTTTTTTAGTGCATGTGAAATATTTATCAGCATATCTCTTTGGACAAGTATTTTTATCCCCCAGGCTGGGAAAAATCTTCCATGTACAAATCAGTTTCAAAACATTTTATTTTACTGCTTGAAAGTTTTCTATACTTCAGCACCTCATGCCGTGACTTTGTTATTTCACTTGTTAATGAATGGTAATTAAATCTCTTTTGGCTGAAAAGGTTGGAGGGCTCCTGCTGCATTACAAAAACAATTTCTGAAAGTTACAAAAATGCTCAAGTGTCTAGAAATTAAAGAGCGAAGTTTGCCACGTTTGAATCCAAGTTTCAATCACTTGGAAGGATTTATGTGGGAGAACAGCATGTCCCAGTCAGTGTGTACAGTCTCCCCAGTTGAACAGACATAATTATGTGACTTTCTGTTTACCAGAGTAAACAGAAATCACATTCTTAATAATGTACGTTGTGGTCACAAACTTCCTTGATCTTACTAACAACTGTAGCAAACACTGCATAAGCCCTATTATATACTACCTGCAAAAAAACCCTGCTACATGTATACTTCCATGTAAAGGCTTGTTAACTTGGCATTTCCTCAGTAAGGCTTGAAACAGCAGCCTTGTCATTTTTCTTCTTTTCTGTTTTCTCATTTCTCAGGTGGTTTGAGTCAGAGGATAAATGGAATGAATGCTTACAACAGAGGTAAAGGGAAAGTTACATACTAAGGCATTTTGTGGTGTTACAGTGCTAAATAGAGACACAGTACTGAAGAAGAAATATCTGCATGGTCTCCACTATTCAGTGCATCATACGGGCAGATTTGGTCCATAGTTTGTAAGCCAAAACTACATTAATTCTACTATAAAATGTCGTTTCCTGATAGCAATACAATGATTTCAGAGGTCAAGTTGATATTGAATTTCTTTTGAAGTTACATTTTCTCAAACAATCCAGCACAAATAGAGTTTCGCAAGAAACTGGGAACAGGAATGTGATGAGTCCGTTCCTAAGCCGTAACTTTGGGAAGGGGTCTGTTGAGGGCAAAGCCCCCTCCCGTGAAGCGAGGAACATCAGACTTGGGGCGTGGAAACTCAGGCTCCATGTCAACCAAGGATCGTTCCTTCTCCCTTTGAATAGAAACAAAGAAAAGGAAAATATATATTTCATTTTGCAGCCCAGAGATGTTTACAAACTAAGGAAATCTGTGTCCTCCAAAGCTTCTTTGATGCAACTACGTATTAAGAGATCATTAAAAAAATGTTGATTAAAGCCTGTTAGGCTAAACTGCCAAAACTAGGTGTCTGTTTGGGTCTAATTACAAGCTTACTGATGGGTTTTGGAATTATTAAAAACTAGAAATAAATGAGCTCTCTTTGTGCTACTCCCCAAAATGGTCAGAGAACCTCATTAGAGAAAGTTTGTACATGAGCTCCTTGACTTCAGATTTCTAATCACCATCCCATTCTAGCAAGTATATGCCTGTTTTCAAACAAGCAGCTACATTCATCAAAGGCACAATGGGGAGATATTTTTTCTTTGTTGAATTTTAATGAATAAACAGTGTTACGTGTCATCACAACCTAACAAAGTTCTAGTGATAATTACCCTGCTTGTGACTTTTGCAGAAAACTAACAGTGTGCTGTGGGTGCCCTGATAGCCCTAGGAAGTTACTGCATCTGAGGATCCAGGAGGGCTTGAATTTGATGGCCTTAAGATGAGGGAACAAGGGTTAGCTGGTTCCACTCTTAGGAGTTTGGTGAGGTAAGCACAGCAGAACAAATACGAAGGGCAGTATTTCAAACTCACTGTGATATACCTGAAGGTTTCAGAGAAAAGTCCTGAGATATTTAAAATTATCCTGAGATATTTAAAATTAACCGAGTGGAGCTGTATGAAGTTCTCACTTATTGTAACAGCAGAGGTCTCAATGCTTTACAAAGAAGGTCAGTGCCATTACTTTTATTTTACAGTCATTGAGATAGAGACACAAACATGAGCGCAACCAGGCTTTTGCAAAACCCTGCCTTATCACATTAGCAACATTTCTTAGTCCACAGCAAGGGAAAATAAAACATTCGCTGGAATTAATGCTTTTCTCTTGGTCCCTAAATATCTGTGTCGGGGGAGAAGGAAGTTCAGAGAAACCCTGTCGGATGACTAGTTATGCTTCCTTTTCCAAATTTAATCCATATGGAGGAGGAAGAATAGGCAAAAGATGGCACAGATGAACTTAACCACAAAAAACATTTATAGATGTTTTTAATTATATCAGTGTAACACTAATGGATGTGCCAGCTGACAGCACTAAAACTAACACGCTATATTTAGACAGCTCATCCTATCTCACTATTGGGCTTCCAACTTTGGGGAAAGAAAATGGCCCAGAGTCCCTGCTCATTTTTTCTTCATGCTCCCACAGAGACATCCAACAGATGTGCTCATCAGTATGGAAAATTCTATGCAGCTGAATACTGTAATATATTATGCAGAATTAATGTGCAAGAAACCACTGCAAAAGCTCCCAGTTACTACTGACATCCCTCAGTGCAGTTATTTACATATATAGGACTGCAGGATCAAGTCTCTGGTGTGGATTTAAGCTTCATATTTTGTCACTCATCCTTATCAAGATCAAACTGGAACTCTGGTGCTGGAAGCAACTAGGAAAAGTAGTGAAGTGAAAAAGGTGCAAGAAGCAGAAGGAGTGAATGGGAAGAGTGAGAAAAGGAAAGCCTGGGACATCTGGGAAAGACAACACTCAGACTCTAAGAGCAGAAAAAAGAGGATTTCAAACTCATAACCAAATCTTAAACATTGGATTTTTGACTTGAACACAAAACAAAGCTGAATTCCTGTTGTCACTCATTATATTTGTTCAGCATCCCATGGAAAGCTGCATCAGTTCAGTACGAAGACTTTAAATCACAAACCAGAACTGTCTTATGGAAATCCATAAAAGCTTTAGATGATACCTTTGTGTGAGGTTATCTGGTAGTATTAATTCTCTTTCATACCAGGGTAGTCAACAATTCTATTAATGATATTGTCCTGACAGGATCCTCTTCTTATAAGCAAAACCACCCACTTTTATTGCAGACACGATGTTAACATTAGCCAGCACGATAGAGACCAAATCAGTGGGTTTGTGTCAGCTAGGATTTAGAGCAACCTGAGACTGTACTAACCAAATGCCCTGGCTCTTTGGCCAGCACCTGCACAGCAGGCAGCGCCTGTCCTGCCCAGTCTGCTGCATCTCATGGGTGAAGGACTCCTTGGGAAAGGCCCTGGCTGCACAACGGGTTCTCCCTATTGTGGAAAGCAAAAGACATTTCATGCACAATTGGTAGTTTGGAAAAGGAAGGCTGCCCAACAAGGTTGTTTCCTTTGCACAGCTGCTGGGCAATGCAAAGCACAGTCTAGAGATTACAGAAGCTGCAGTTATCCAGGACCAATATGACCAGTTACGCTTTGGGGCGCCCATATCCTTCAAAGCAAGATGGGGTCCAACAAGTTTGATTGGGAACAGAACGATGAGGGACAGAGGAGAGCAAAGCCCAGCGCCTTGCTCAGCTGCCGCAGAGACAGAGAAGTGCAAGCCAGGGCTGCCAGCACAGTGCTGGTAGCTTCCGAGCCTGAGGTAAGAGAAAAGAGATGCAATCGTCCTGCAGAAGCACCACTAACAGCATCTGAATGTACTTCCAAAACACAGATGTTGCAAAGACACCATGCTCATCGGGCTACAGTCATCCCTGCCCACACAAAGAAGCCGACAAGCTGCACTAATGTCAGGTATCTGTCCTGAACCCCTAAACAGTGCAATGAGTCTGGCACTAACTGACTCGCACCACAAAATTCCATTCACTGTGTGTGATTAACAGACCCAAGTTCAGTCACCATCACCTCGTACAATATTTTTGGTTTACTTTAAAGCATTTATGCCCCTAACAAGTTGGATTTTTTCAGTAGTTATGAAAGGAATTAGTTCTATGTAAGAGATAACAACAAAACATGGGTGAATTCCTTCTCATCTGATAATCAGAAAGAAACATGATGCCAGGGTCCAAAATGGAAACATTAAAACTATTGTGAAGAGGATACTTAGCTGCTGGAAATGGATTATCAGGCATTATGGTGGCCTCACATATTGATTCTAAAGCTCCAGGAAGGCCATTAGCACTGCACAATTGTTGCTAATTCCAAACATTAAGGTAACATTATGCAATTTACAAATAGACAATAGTCACTGTTTATCACTGACTATTTTGCTAATTCAGTCATCAAAACTGTTTGCTGGCTGAAATATGATTAAGGGAGAAACAGACACAGGCAGCTTTCAACTATATTCAGCAACACAGAGATCTGTTGGCTTTGGTGTGTGAGGAAGGGACAGGCTGAGGATGGAAAGGGGGGAAAAGACAAAAGGCATACACTGAAAGACTTGTAACAGGTCATGCCATCTGACTGGAGAAATCTAAGAAACTTCTCTTTAAAAGGAAAGCCCAATAACTCCATTTTCAGAAGTGACTAATAGTTTTGGTGTCCCAGCTTGGAGATTCATTATCAGAATAGTCTCATCGCTCAGTCTCTGCAAATTACATCATTTTAATGGGCCAGGAATTGGGCAGCTAAAATCTTAGTCATTTTCTTTTAATCAAGAGGAGCAGTTGTAGACTGAGAGTAGCAGGAAACTGCTGTTGGTTAAAGAGAGACAACAACTACCTACAGGACAGTTCTTAGGCTGTACCCCCAAAGGGTAAGATATCTGACAAAGCCAGACTGAGCATTGCTCACTTTCCTCCATCTGGATGTAGGAAGGGAACAAGGAACTCTTCTCTGTAACCATCAGCAATGATATCTGCTGCCAGAAGGGGATAGTCATCAGTCACAACTACCACATTTGGGAAACAATAACAACATTATTCTTAGACCAGGATTATGTAATTGCCACCCAAAGAATGGTTGTCCCCCCGTATCAGAAGCTGTTTAATTATAGCTTGTAAAATGCATTGAGATCCTCATAATGCTTGAGGATCTCTCATTCAACATAAGAGACCAGACACTAATCTGTGTCCTCTGGGCACCATCTCATTGGTATGAATAATTTAACTGGACTGCAGAACACGTCAGCAGCATCTCTGCTGGATGTTCTTGTCTTCACCATAGATCATGGTAAATCTAGACCAGACTGAACTAATAGGAAGGATAACATTCAGGAAAATTAGGCAACAATATTATATCACCTCAGTCAAATTTGACCACATTCTGATCAAAAGGCTGAAGCAGGGTCTAAAAAAAATCTGGTTTATCCAGGGAGTCGTGTAGTCAAAACTGTTATTTTCCTATACCTGGCCTGTTGTTCCTTGCGTTTCTGAGCCAGATATTTCTTTTTCACATTCACAAGTTCGTTGGCAAGTCTTTCGATCTCATATTTGTATTCTTGGCTCTGCGATTCATACATATTCAGTTCTGAGGACAAAACCTAACAAACAAAAGGCAAAAAGCAGAAACAGGAGATGTTAGTTTCACTTGCACAAACGTTAGTACTTTTACAAGCAGCTTCCTGTCACATCTGATGATATAAAACATCACCATTTTCCATCACATCTCATTTGCTATCATGATGTTTCTTTTGATCACCTGTGCTCAGCTGAGGACAACTTAAAAAATGAAGGCTATGCCATTGGACCACAATAAAATATGTAAAATATGCCCCAAGAATTATGGGAATGGTATTGATACATACATTAGCTCTTAATGTTCTGGGACACAAATCTGGGTGAAAATCCAAAATTAAGGTCTTAAAAATAATAAAGCAGGGATTTATTTAATAATAATGGATTTTATTCACAGGGATCCGCTTTGTTACATGAAGTAATTAAATCCATACAGGCAAAGTAGTAGTAGGCAGCATAAATATGAATACAATGCTGCTTTCATGTGAATCAGTAAACTTCTTTTAAAAAGTAGGAGCACGCATAGTGTGTTTTCCTTCTTTAAGAAGGAGAATAGCTTGACCTGGCACCACAAAATGGCATGCAAGCCAGTACACACAGCATACTGTGCCTGAAATACACAGCAGCAATTGACTGCATTAAGGACAAATGGGAACGTTATGGAAAACTTCAAATTACGTTCAGTTTATCTAGACTTTGGCTTCTATTTTACATTCTCTACATTGTTTTTCTTCTCCATGGAAAGCTAAGATTTGCATAACAGCCTCTTTGTTTCCTAAGGGCCCATCTGCTCCTACATTTTTTTCCTCATGGTTAGTATAGACGTGATTATGATGCAGTGAACAGGAGATGATGACTTCAACAGAGAGAGGAGCTCTAGAAGTAGATGAACTCCTAGGGAGACCGATCTTTCATGCAGGCAAGAACAAGGGAAGAGCAGCTTATTCAATCAAAGAATCACTTTTAATATCATGCTTTCAAAGTTTCCTACAGGATTACTTCAGAACGAGGAAATCCTCCCTTCTAGTGACAAAGGGTTAGGACAGGTTAATCCCGTCATCTCTGTAAAAGTTGCAATTCTAATACACGTGTATGCATGGCAAGAGAAATAACAAGAATTTAAGGCTGGATTCTCAATATATTCCCACTAGTTTGTTAAGAAGAAAATGAAATAGCTTTCATTTGTTTATCGAAGCTCTTAACAGCTCAAGAAAACGGAAGGAAAATAAGCTTAATGGAAAACTGATGGTGTCCCAGAATGCCCATGCCCAAAAAGTATTTACAGCATTGTGCTGCACACTCATATTCTAATAAGACTTTTCCTCTATTTTAATGAAACAAACGAGCATAATGTGAAAAAAAGCTCTACTACTATTGGTTCTCCCTTGGGGAGATGTAGTATTAATCTTATTTTCCTGATCTAACATACTAAGGCATGCACACTGATCACAGAACACCATCCCGAAGCCTCACTCCCCAGGATCCCTGATGAAGTTATTCTGTAATCCTGGCAGCCCCTCAGCCAGAGGTAAAGGGCATCTCTTACTTTCAGCTGCTTAGTCTTCTCTCGAAGAGTGCGCCGGTAGAGCTGCAACTGTTCTGCAGCTTCAGGCCCAGGCTGCCGGGCCAAGACATGCTTCAGTTCCACATACAGTTTCTCCTTTTCCTGAGAAAAAGGCAAGAGGAAGAGCTGTTATAAAACTAAAATAGTGGCAGCCCAACCTGTGATGAAATCAACCTCACTGAAAAACGCAACTCAGTCAGGGAGGTATTTGCAGAAACAAATCTGGCTGTGTGTCAGTCTTCCCTCGCTAGCCATAAGGTATTTAAAGTTGTTGTGATAGCAGTGGGAGAGCTCATTAAGAGAAACATCCAGCTACTTTGAACTACGAACGAAATACTCTTAAACACTGTCATCAGTGAGCATGCTCTACCACAGGGAACACAAAACAGCCACTGGAAAAGTATCCAGGGGTGGGAGATTAATTACTAGTAACTGTGCTTATTGCAATCCTTCTTCTTATGAGCCACACTGCCTTACATTAAGGATCACAGCTTCAGCCAACAGCATTTGAGCAGGCTATAGAAATGTCAGGGAAGATCTGTACAAACTAATAACTTCTTCTTCTGAAAAAGAAAATCCTGCAAAGCACATGTACGTGCGCACTTACACATATAAAACCTTTCAGTTTAACTGCAGGGGCACTGGGAAAGGGAAGAAAAGTATAAACAGCAACAACTCTGACTAGCACAATTACCACCAAGTTATTTCTCTTTTCCATGTGTCTCTCCTTCCTTCATACTGGAACTGTATACTTGTGGGAACTGGACGTACCCATGCCCGAACAGAAACCACACCACGGACCCACTTGGAGCCTTCTGTACTGAAAGCCAGAATTTTCAAAAGAGGCTGGTTATTTTGAAGATGTAAACTCTAGGTGTCAAGTCTTCAAGAGCGTAAGGAGTCAGGAGTTTTTAGACCTCAGCATTTTCTAAAAGCCATGCGCTGTAATGATCAGAAGTTCGGACCCAAAAGTGGAAGCACTTCAAATCAGAAATTACTTCAGTAAACATTGCCCTTAAACTCTGAATATTACTGAAGAAGAGCTCCTTATAAATGAAGTTGTTCACAGCTTATCTCTGGAAAAATCAAAACCTCCTGAGACTCAGACAGAAGTTTGCATAGCAGCAAAACTAAAAATTGAGAATTCATTCTCAGTAGAGAGTTGTAATATCACTGCAAGTGGTTTCCACTACCACCTTTTCTTCCTGAGAAGTAATGGTTCACTGCATGTTAAAAACAACAGCAAAAGAAAAATCTGCCTTGTCAAAACCTGGTCAGTCAGTATTAACATTCCACCCCTAAATGTATCACATATTTGTATTTTGGAGGAGTGTAACGGTAATTTGGACAAATATGGAGCAGTGATGGATTGAAGGTCTTATATGCAATTGTTTTCCAATTTATTTCCCTCCTAACCCGCTACAAGGGCCAACCAAGCTTTTCAAACATTGTGCAATGGTGTGTATAATAACCCCATTTAGAGACAAAGCGTGCAATTCTATTATAAGGAGAATCTATCTTATGCAATAGAGACTCGTTAGCTGTCCGATGTATATTGTCTCCATAACCCAACAGAAGCAGAACCAGCTGCCTTGTAATGCATATCCTGTCCTTCCTTGCTCTGCACTGTCCATCTCTTTTACATCTAGTCAATTAATTTGTCACTGGTTTAGAAGCACCATATGTCAGCAAAATGTTAAAAGAAAACCCTGAATACTTCTTTCCTCATCAGCAAAAGTTTATATTCACAGGTTGGCATTTTGATAATTTCTGACATGTTACCCCAGGATTAAAAAAAAAAAAAAAATCACTTAAATTAATTTTAAACCAGCAACCACCAGAATAAATCTGTCAGTCACAAGGTAGGTGTGATACTACCACCAAAAATGCATTACTTACAGCAGGTATTTTTATCTCTACACATAGGAAATCAGGAATGCCCAGGAAAAAAAAAAAAATCAGCTCAAAATAATAAAGATAAATTTTGGCTTCTACAATACTCCAGCTACATTAAAAGGACAGAGAAACTGCAATATGTATTCCATGCAGATATCTCACAAATAGGCAGCTATCAGACACAGCATAGAACATGTAGAAAGACCTGTAGGGTTGTCTGATGTGTGAGTTGTATTCAAAGTAGTTTTCAGTTGTAGTGTATAAATTAAAACCTCCATAAGATGGATCTATGTTGCTTTTTTTGTTTTGGAAACAAGTGAAATGCACACACATTCCTTAAAATCTCTGAGATCCCAATGAGATCCCAACGGGGCCAGATGGTGAGAAGGTATTGCGACACTGACGGGAAAATCGTAATTCAACAATGATGATCAGTGATGTAGCAGTAATTAAAAACAAGAGGGTAAGCTGATCTGTTTGGTGTCTACTGGAAGTCAGTTAACACTATTTTGTCTGAAGTAGAAGTCAGTAAACTCAATTTATTTCTGTTGGTGGCTGCACAAATGATATTGGAGAAAAAGCTACCTGAAATCCTACACCTGTTGGGCAGGAATAAGTCAATCCATTATAGCATGTGTGTCAACCAGCTTCATTGGTTTATGGCATAAACTAAGCCAAGTTTATGCCATGGTGGAGAGATGATGGCACATTTATTTTGTTTATGTAGGGCACACTTGGAGACTCAGATTGAGAGTTACGGTCAAATTTCAGGCATTCCAAAGAGAATTTCAGCACCTCTGTGAGTATCTGCTGTAAAAATTATGTAAATAAAACTCCACATTATTTTTAGAACAGCCCTTCGTGTCTTAGATTTGTTTTCCACCAGAGCTCTGAGGAGCCCACAGATCTGCCTTTAGGCTCAGCCATGGCAATATCTTTCCGCATCCCTAAGTCTCTCGCTTGTTAATTCAAAGTGGGAGACTGTTGCTTTCCCCTAAATTTACCTAGCTGCTGTCTCAGCCAGAAAACTGAGAAAAAAAAACATTTTCTTCTGCAGTGGACTGGCAGGTGTTTGGCAAATTTCAATTGATTCCTCAGGACTCAGTGGTCATGAGTTTGTTTGGTCTACAGCAAGAAGAATCACTTTTTCTTGTGATTCTTCAGCCAGCACAATCCTACGTGAAAAGAAGCTGTTGCTGCTGACCAGCACAGCCCAATTCACTCATTGTTCCCTGCCAGAGGGACCATCAGCCCTATCAGCTCCATCCCAAAATGACACCAAGGCATTTCACTGCTTTGACAAGGAGTGGAAGGCAGGCAGCAATGCAGGGATAGACCGATGCACCAGGTATGAGCTCTAAAGAGAAGACTCAGTTTTATATTATCTTCTCCCTCACCATGACACTAGGAAACTCCTGAAATGACCCATCTCGTTAGTTAGCCCACGGTATTGTTCTGAGCCAGAGACGATGGACGACTGTACATTTAATGAAGATGTATTCACAGCAGAATCAGGCCAGGAAGTCCCAGGTCCCTCGTTTTTATCAGCTTGTCTTTCCAAGTATATAAGTCAACAAATTTACCTGGCAGAGCAGCACATCAACAGTTTTCTCCACAAGACCTGCAAAAAGCCTATTGTGCACCAAAAGCTTTCTATCACACAAATTATCAAAAAATCCTACATCCAAAAAATCCCAAACCCTTTCACTCTGAGTAAGTTTCATTTACATTAGCTCCTGTCTCCACCAATTAAGCTAAAGAAAAAACAACCAACAAGCTAAAGATGTAGAGCAAAAGTGTGCAATGTAGTGTACAGTGGCAAACCCCAAAACATTTAACCTAGCTAAAAATCCTTATTTTAATTAGTAAGGTGGAGAAAGCAACACAGTAACTCTGTAAGCACACTACAGTTCCTTGTGGCTTTGGTGAGGAAAACACGTCAGTCAACGTGCCGCAGGGGGTTTCTTGTTTATTGGTATTATAAGCAAAATGTCAGCGCTATGCTGAGCTCCAGAACCATTTTGTTTACGATGCCATGCAGCAGCAGAGCATCTTAAGGGGCTGTGATCCTTTTTCAGAAGTGTTAAAAAGGACACTGAAATCTGAATTAAATACACACATGGACATACACATGTAGCCATAGTCATTTTACCTGTATAAGCTGCGCAGTTATTTGTATGGATGTGTACACCTAATAGAGTAGCTGCTGGCTCAGGACATCTATGATTAAAAGTTTTATGACATGTAGAAAAAATTAGCATACAGTAACCTTCATGAATTTTCTAACAACAGAAGAAAGTTGCCTCCAGCACTCTGAAATGTGCAGTATAAACTTTCTCAATAAACACTTTTCTAAAGCTCCTGCTCTTTCTTGTCTATTCCACACCCATCAGCAAACACCTTTGCAAGCATGCAGTTCCCTACAACAGCTTGTATTTTCATCATCATCTAAACCTTCCTTTAACTGTGCAATGGAGGATTTTTTTATTGCACAAATGAATTCAGGTTTGAAATGGCACTGAAGTCTTCACAATGTGGCAACACTAATGCTGCACGAGACGCTTGAGGTTTTCATCTTTAAATGCTGTCACCAACTTGAAGGAAAGTCTGGGATCATTTCCCTGCCTTTGGTGAAATTCGCACCATTCTAGATGCAGTTAAATTAAACCTGTCTTATGACTTACCCCTCCAGTTGATAATAATGCTTCTCAAGAGCAAATCTGTTTCCTTTGGCACAGGGCAGACTGCACCAAATTGACTGGCATTTTCAAAACAGTTTAATGAGAGAGGAAAAAACACCTTGGAGCGTCTTCTAAGGTCTTCACCCTTAACTCCTTTTTGTAACAGTAAGAGCTGTATGCTGCATTATTACCATCTTCCCAGAACAACAAAGCACAAACATTTCCAGCTAAAGTGCAATTGCAAGTTACTGTTTCTATTATTATTGTTAGGAATGGTAATATTGTATCTTTCTTAGGAAGTGTGTGGGAAAACAGATTTTTTTTCTCAACATATCCTCCTTTCCTTTCAACTTCTGAACTCTGAGACATGAGGACAACAATCTACCAGAAAAAAAAAACAAAAAGAAAGGCATGGCTGCCTCTTGCTGAAATAACAGCCACAATTACCTTTTTACTATTGACATTCCACAAGAGTTTATAAAATCATTAATCAGAGTAGCTCATTTAATCACAGTGTTTACACTTTACATTGCAGAAAGTGATCAACTAATTATCCCCTGTTCTTCTGTATGTGTGAACAGGAACACACATGCACGTATATATACAGACAAGCAAGTTATTCCTTGAAGGTGAGAATTACCCTTGACATGGCATGGATTGATGTAAATATTCCAGCTATTTCCACAGTGCCTGCAGCTTGACAGTTGGACTGAAGAGAGCTCTAAACAAACCTTTGTTTCACATTCTAGTAGCAGCTTGTCTTAAAGTGTTCTGGAGGAGATTCAGAGGTTGATACAAATCTCATCAACAAGGAATCTAAATATTTTAAGTTAATAAGACTGTAAAGCAAACAATGGGGAATCTTCTACTGGCCAATAATTACTATATACAGGGTTTCAAGCAAAAATAATTATCTTCTTCAAACTATTTGAGTTTAAAACCTCTATTTTAATTCAGTGTAACAGCATGTATTTTAGCTATTTGACAGCCATTTAGATTTTAAAGTATCAGATAAATCAAAGGAGAATTATCACAGCTCTGCTATTAATGATTAGCTATTCCTGCAGGTGGAGGTTTGGGATGGGCATTCCCAGCAGACCTGGCTTCTGCTCTCACTTCCAACTGATCTGACAGACGACCTCCAAGGGTCAGAGAAACTGCAGAGCTGCTTCTAGAAATACCGATCTGTGAGTCAGGCACCCACACCTCTTTAATCACCTGCTTGACTTAGATCCTCAGATTTCCCTAAAAGATGAGAGCACTTAGCTTCAAGTCCTTTGGTGTTCTGGAATTACTACCTCTGAACAGCTGTCTCAAAGTCAAGCCCCCACTTAAACCTACAAATACCTGTCTAACAAGGCAGCAAAGCCTACATACATCTTTCTGACAGCATAGCAGAGTTTCCCTGCATACGCCAATTACCTCAGGGAAGAAAGAGTGGTCTCCTGTTACACCTATTAGTTCCTAATAGTGCGTCTAAGAAACACATATAGCAATTCTGAAATCATGAATGTTTTAATATATTGCTTCCTTCAGACTCACTGTAATTAGAGCTGACCCTCTGCTATCCTTTGAGGAGTGCTGTTTCAGGTCGCCCTGCTTGCTTCTTAAGATTCAAAGAAACAGAAATGGGACTAAAGGAAGGGGAAAGAGAGCAAATCATAATGTTCAAGTAAAAGGAACTGCTGTGCCCAAATGTGCCACCCCCTGTTTAAGATCGCAGCTATATCAGGCACAGGAAGGCTTGAGCTCTGCAGATGTGGAACAACTGGTGGACCCAATCACCCTACGTGACAGAGTCTCCCTACATGGGATTCACGGCTCCTGTGTACTCAGCAGCTCATGTCTGGCATCTCAGAGTGAAGAATGAGGGACTGAGTCCTTTCTATACCTGTTTGTGTCCTCATGTGTCCAATTTTAAGGTATCTTCAAAAAAAAAAAAGACCACACACTACCAGAGTGACTCTAACTGCCCCAAAACAGCCTTAGTGCTGCTGCATCTTTCTTCATGTTTTGTTTCAACAACAGCACCATTGCACCATTCACACTTCTATAAGAATGAAAACAAGTGATCCGAAATACATGAAATCTAATCTGTCCCTGTGGAATGTCTTTTTTTGTTGTTGTTGGGATTTGATGTTGTTGTTGTTGCAACTATCATACAAAGCCATAATCCATCACTGAAATGATAATCCATCACTGAGTGGGATGCTGTAGATTGTCCATACCTTGCTGCTGAGGGAGGAGCAGAATACCCTTGCCTCAATGGAAGAATGCTTGCCAAAGGGCACACCTGAATAATAAAGATTTGCAGCTGGCTCTGGGCCACACTATATAGTATGGGCTTGTGAATGTATTGCTGTGCTGCCGTTGCTCTCCTCCAGTATTTTAACTTCTCTAGCAGCTTCTGGAGGGCTGACAGTCAGTATCGGATTGCTAACAGCACTGCAAAGCTTGTGCATTGCAATGTATTCAGTCAGCACAGCGAGCCATTTACTTTCCCTTAACAAGATAACTGGTTGATTAATATACTTTACCCTGGGGTGCGCAGCAGATTTATTTCCTTCCCAGATACATGCTGAATACAGGAATGAGAAGTAAACAAGTTTCTTTTCATTTCTTTGTTATTTACTGGAATAACTCCTGAACTTTTCACTCAAGCGTTATTTTAGCTAACTATCACTGAAGCTAATGGCAATGTTGACTAAGAAAGAACTTTAGGAATGGGTCATTTCACAAAATACTTTAAGTCTATTGACACACAGTATCCATACTCAGGATTTCTGGGTTCAAACCAGATGTAACGCGTTCGAATAAAATTGTTTCTGCTTTTCTGATGCAGATTACAGACAACAGTGATGTTCCTTGGGTACTTATATGGTGTCCTCCTTCCAACATCTGAATACTATTAAATCTTTAATGTACTTATGCCGAAGTACTGCTTCCAGCCAGGGCAGTGACCGTCTTCTCATGCTACGAAAGGATCTGGACCCAAAGAGTTGCTACACGAATTGCTAAAATTCACTAAAACTCCTGGAAAATACACAGAAATGAAATTCAATCTCCTAAGTACCCCGGACCACCACACTGAATAAAACAATACATCTGTTCCTCGCTTTTCAGGAACACCAGGGCTGAACTACAGCAGCAGGTTAGAAGACACAACCGCAAAGCACCATACACTTCAAGCCAACAATCTCTCTCATGCATGCTAAAATTAATGGACTGGGAGTACATGTGTTAAAATGCAGGAAACAAATCTATACTTGGCATTCATCTATCAAGGGGTTTACTTGTGTAATTAAATCAATCTTGCATGACATGGCATCTGATGACCCACTAGAGTTCTCTTTCAAGCTTTAACTCAAGTAAATATATCTGTTCTCCTAAAAAATATTTTTAAAAGGATTATGCATTCATGTACATTTGCCACCTATAAACTCTAAGAGATTTTTACTGCACCTGCAACTTCGTCATCTTTGTAAATTGCACCCAAATATTTCTGACTAAAACACCATTAGAGCAGCTAAAAGTAGTGCAGATCCCCAGAAGTTATTTTGATCTGTTTTCTACTGATCTCTCAAATAAATTTATACCTTGCTTATGTCCAAAACCATTCATCGTGGGAAATCTCTTTTGTTTATGAGGGCAATGTAGTTCCACAAAGATTCAGTAAAAACTAAACTCTTCCACTAAGAGAATTCTTCACCAAAAATGTTTTGTTTGATCACTAAGTAATCTGCTTTCTTAGTGCCCGAAATATTTGCACTATTTTTACTGGAAAATTATTTTCTTATTCTAAAGAGCAGCTGATTATCTTCACCTGAGGAAATTAAAGCGATCAGCACCTTTCCCGCCTATTTTTTCAAAACCCTGTTTAAACAAACAGACTATACAAAAAACAAACAAACAAACAAACAAAAAAGAGGCTATTTTCCCGGGAAGACTTTATGCTCTTCTATTCGAATTGCAACATATGTAGGAAGAGAAGAATGTAAATGTCAGTGTGCTTTTAAGAGCAGTTTATCATGCTGTAAGTTTCTATAGCATAGAACATCTTCTAATTCTAGATGGACTGAAATTAGAAGAGCTAAAATAAACTAATGTACCAAGAAACATATTAAAAATATGCAGAAATAGATATCAACTCCTTTCTCAGGAGGAATAGGGCAAGAATTCTTAAGGCTTATACAAAACTTTCAGGTAGATATCTAGACCCTCAATAGACCTTCACAGGTTGCTCTTATCTTTCCTGTTTACGAGATGTGGTTACTTATTACATCATCACAGGATTGCATACAAACCCAGGCAAGTTGCCGCAAGAGTTAACACCATGATCTTACAATTCGCTCAGTGCGAGTGGTTCTACCGTACTTGTAGAACCCTAATGGATACACAGTCAGACTAAAAAAAAAATATGTATATATATGTATATATATATATACATATATAAAATTAAATTAATTGGAAAAATAACATCAGTGGCAGAACAAAAGGCACTAGAGAAATTTTAATTATAGGGAGAAATCATCATGCCAGGCATAGAACCACTAAAGGACACTAATCCTTCAAGTTAACACCAATACTAAAATACAAAACATCTCCAGTAACAGTCACATTTAAAATCCCCAATCAAAGCTTTAGTTCAGCAATGAACATTTCAAGCACAACAAAAGGAAAATAAAAGGATGGTACAAGAAGGAAAGAACCTGAAAAAGCAGTCCTGAAGGATGCCTCTATGCATTAGGTACTGCATTGGAGACTCCAGTCAAATCAGATTCAAGGCACTGGACCAAAACTAATTTCATGGCACTAACTCAGTAGACGGTTGTGCATCAAAATATTGCACTGATAATTTAATATTTTTTGCTCATCACTCGTTAGAACTGGCTTACATTCAAAAGTTCATGGGAATACATTATTTTTTTCATTTGGAAAAAGAACAGAGATTCTCTTCAGAGTTCAATCCTAAATTAAGACAACACTTTGACTATGCCTCGACACACCAGTGCCTAATTCTGCACATCACTGGTGTAGTAAACCTTTTCTTTAATGATTCATGCCCAGATGAAAGCCAAAAGGTAAATGTTGGGCCTGAGTCCTTACTATATTTCTCGTTTCTATATTCCAATATAAATCCCTTTCAATTCAGGCCACCAATTTAGAACCAGAGTCATAAACTCAAAACCTACCTTCCACTAGACACTGTTTTCTCTCTCCAATCTTCCTTAAGATACATAACACTTAGGTTTTTATAAGGATAGGAAAGCATTTTTCTGCTTTTTTTCCCATGTCAGGAACCATTTGATGGAATGGTCAGAAGTTTTGCCAGCTTAGCTTTCTCAGTCGGTGGTGCAATTTCTTTGTGCTGACATGGCTATGCCAGCTACCGGCTCTGCAATTAGATACAACTATACTGGCAAGTAAGTCTTCTGCCATTCAAGAGCTGATATAAGCTAAACCAGAGAAAGGACTTTTTATGCCAGTAGGAATGGTACTTTTAAGCATAGAAAAAGCCTAAGGCTCAATATACTCACCCCTTTAATTGCGGGCTGAGAGAACCGCCAGCTTCAGCCACAAGATAGGACATTAATCCAGTGCTTCCAGAGGAAATCAAATCCTCCAGGAAATAGAGATAGAAAAGAGCCAAGTCCTAGTGAAGTGTAAAAAGCCAGAAAAAAAATTTCCCTTTTCATTTTTGGATGGAAAAATCCCTTCAAAAGGCTGACTTTATATATAAACGATAAAGGAGAAGTAAAGAAAGGATCGTATTTTGCAGTGGATTTTGCAGCTCACCTGTAAGTTTCAGTGCGCACAAAGCACTCTCCCAAACTACCTCTGCTAAAATCTCTCTAAAGGCAAGATGACAGAGAAACAATAATGGGCAGGTCAAAAGAGACTCTTAGGGATTCTACAGTCATTAGTTTCCTGAAGTGAATTGCAGTTATTTTTATGAAAATAGACAATTCTGAAAAAAAAAAAAATTCCCAACTCAGACTATCTACTCCCCATGTAACATATAAGTAGGTTATACTCTCAAATCCAAGTAGAATCTATACTCAGAACAGAAAATATACCTATTATAAATTTGAGAGGGTAAATCTCAGCCATTTTGAAGACGTGCGGATAATACCTAAAATAAAACTGAACTAGGTCTTAAAAATACCAAAATAAAGGCAGGTAACAGGAGTGTATTCTCTTATTTTCCCTAGAAGGCTGTCCAATGAGAAAGTCTCTTATTCAGTATTTGAGCACACTTTTCGGTACTACATGCTGTATAACAGAAGCTACATGAGCACTGTGAGAGCAATGAAGAACATAGCAGAAGCGTGCTGCATGACACTGCCAAGCTGTGGAAACAAACTATTTTCTGAAGGACCAGGCTCTCATGCACTGGGTTGGAAAAAAATGATAGAAGATTGAAAAAATAGTATTTTAGATAATAAATGGGCAGAAAAGAACTTGTATAACAAATACATGGAAGTAAACCCCAAAACTCCTCCATGAGCTGAGAGAAAACTTTGATTTCAGTAGCTGCCAGCCTGCATAAACCCACATGGTAACACACTGTTCTAAAGCAGGTTTCTTTATGAAACTATAGTACCATCCCCAAGAAATAAAGAAGGTTGTGTATATGTTCAGACACCATAGCAACAAGAACCTCAAATTGGATAGAACAGCTCTACTACCAAGTTAGTACAAATGAAATAAAACATCTGCCTATTTTGAATGTTTAGCTAGCTATTGTTACTACTGAATTGCGTCATGTCTCTAATGTATTCATTCATGTACCTCTGTAAGAGTGGAAATGATTTTATTCCCTTTTTACTTGATGTGAGGCACACAAAAGCTAAGTAACCTGTCCAAGGTCACAGGAAAAGTCCCTTTTGCTTTCTCTTCCCTGTATCTTACAATACTTGAAATGAAACTCCGCTGATTTATACTGGAGACAGCAGCATCCCCTCTGCTCCTCCTACTCTCTGTCAGTGGGATCATCAGTTCTTTGGGGGGATTGAAACTTAGCTCAAAACTTGGCTCAACACAAGGACATGTGGGTGTTATCTGGCTGTAATCTCTGAGTCAGATATATGAGCTAATCATGCCTTTTGCCCTTTCACTCTTTGGAACTATGAGCTCAAGGTCTGAACAGCCTGAAAGCATCACATTCTGACTGCCCAGTCCTGGTCTTCGATTGTTGACAACTTGAAATAGTAATGATTAAAATATATATGAACAGAAGAACAATACTTTCACTACTACATGCAAGGCTTAAATAAGACACATTCATCTTTGCCTCCCTTCGCAAATAATCTCAGTTGCACATCTCTCTTTTACATTTATGAACAATCTTCTGAGATGACTGGCAACGGAGGTAAATGACATACAACGTGAATCTTCCCACTTATCCATTCCAAGGCATGCAGCTGAATAAAATTCCACTCAGACATAAAATCAAATTAGAGTGGTTCAGTCTGAAGAGAAGGAACTATATTTGAAACAAATAAAGCAGTGCATAATTCACTTTTCATGCGATAAGTTCTTAAAACCACACTAATCATAATCCTAACGAGGTAACACACTGCACTGTGGGTTTACCACATCCCTTTCTAGTCTGCAGTAGAGCAACAAGAGCTTCAGTCACGTGAGGGATTTGCCCCAAATGCAAAGTCAGCAAGTACTTTTTTTGCAGTCAGGATTTGTTCAGCAGAGCACTTCTGTTTATTAATAATTATACCTTATGGCTGTACAAGACATTTTGCTTATACCACATGTGTTCACAAAGACCTTCAGCCATCATTGAAATCCTTTGGTTAACACACAACATTTTTCCACAAAGCCCCACAGAATCATGGTTTAGAAAAGAACGACAAATGCTGTATCTTTCAACTGCACAAATTCGGAAGAAGGCTAATGACTCAAACATGGAAGTTGGCTAACCCTGAAGTAACATTTCCTATGTTTGGCAAATATACCATTGAATTTTTATTGACCATAAGTATTCAAGACCTTGGGTTTGGATCCAATTTTTAAGACAGCATTTTTCATCAGCACAGCAGCTCACAATTGTGAGAATGCCTGAGTTAAAGGATAAAGTATGACTGCCTGCTTTGCAGCTACTCTTCAAAGTCTCAGGATGTCCACACTTCTTCGGTGTATGGTTCTGTGGCTACAGAACACAGATAAATCAGAAATGAGAAGAGAGTTTAATAAGTTCTATAACATAGGACATCTTTCTATACCTTTATAAAAGAGCTCAACTCTGAAAAGTCATTCTAATAAAGCAACATTCATCATGTTGCATATTCAATACCTCTCAGTAATTGTCTGATACAAAAATGTACCCTGCTGACAGGTTAAGAAAGATATTTTTGTATAGGATTTTAGAGTCAAGCTGGGTGCTTCCTGTACTGTCAGCAACCAACTTTTCCTGCCTGAAATGTAGCGAATCATTCTTTTAATCATATAGCATGGATTGTAGCATGCTTTTACAGCTGCATCATTTTAAAACAACTAACAGTTGAGAAACAGTGAAAAAGCTAGTTAAAAAGGGTACGATCAAATACACATCAGGAGCAGGTAAAGTAAGCAGATGCTTTTCTATATGAATCTATACATTGTGATCCTTACTTAGCAAAAATTTCCATTTATATATCCAGCTCATCCTGAAACCTTGTTCCCTGCATAAAACAGCTTTTATTTAAGAGACATATAAAAACAAACAAAACAGTCAGAAGACGGAACTACAGTGCATATAATACAAATGGAATTATTTTTTCCTTATACAAACATTATGGCTCTGTATGAGGATGCAGCAAGGTGACTACCCTACAGCTCAAACTACAGGTTGCTCAAGATTGGGCTCAACCATTTCCAGACATGGGTTATTTCTAAATTCCAAAGGTGTTTTTAATACTCAATATTCAATCCACATTGTTTTTTGCACTCCATTTTATTACTGCTCTTCGATGTGAGGGAATTTAATTCCATAATACGCACACACAAATCATAGACACAGACACTCGCAAGCTTCGCCTTCAACAAATATCCAGGAGAAGCAGCTCAGCACTTAACTTGTGAGTCCTACACCAATGACCCATCCAATAGGACATAGAGCCCTTTGAGGAAAGGAGCTGGAGAGTGTCCTCCACCTCTGGTTACCTTTCCTTACCCACGCCCTGCTATGAAGGAGCCCTTTTAAAATCACTGCGGAGGACTCAAAAACACTGTGACAAACCAGAAAAGAGCTCAGAAATGTTGGTGGTGAAGCCCTGAACAGAGTGTGGAACATGCTATTTTTGGCCTTTGCCATCAGTTTCTCTGAGGGAGACCTTCATTTCAGCATTGGTGCACAGGGAATTGGTGCCTCAATGAAAGACACAAAGGATCTCATTAACAATTCTAGGTTTAATAATTAAATTTTACATAGCCAAACTCTGACTTACATTTAGGAAAATAATAAAAATAAATGTTGAGTTGCCATAGAAGGACTACTGTATCCACAGAAAGATTGTAGCATGGTAATGTAGGCTCAAATACCTATTATTTCTAATAATTTATTGGGCAGGCTACTTAATACCTCTATATCTCAGTCCTTCACTTCTAAATAAGGATCACAGCTGAATGGGAGCACTGTAAGGGTAAGGCAAGGTATGCAACAAAGACTATGTAAAAATCTAACAGAATTTGGTTCGTGCATGCGTAAAGCACAGTAAATGTAAAGCTATTTTTGCTACATTTCATTTAAACAAAGTATTTCACTGACAGCATTTCAGTGCTATGCAACAAAGAGTATGTTTTTCCAAGCAAAGGCATAATACACCATACATTATCTTCAAATGAAACTGCAGATTATTTTTTTTTTCCTACAAAACAATAAAGGAAAAGAGACAAACGCAGCCTTGATAACATCTGCTGAGCTTCTTCTCAAGACAGAAAGAGATTCAGGTCACATTCTACTCTCCATTGAGCAATATCCAATGTAGACATCAAGACTATTAGGGTATTTAAGACCAAGAGCATAGAGCTGGCAAAGTGTAGCTATCCCTACAGTCACCAGAGAGGAGGAGATAAATTTCCCAGTTTTACACTTATGCTTGAAGCCCAAAGACAGTAATTTTTAGTTATATTTTATAGCAATGTTTGCACTACAGGAATGTGGTCTCTCCTTGATTCTACAACATAAATCTTATTGGTATCACTGGGGTCGAGGGACATCTGATATAGTTAAAAAAAGGTAAGCTGTCACAAAAATTATTTTTTGGCGAAGTTCAACACAAAAACCTCGAAGTCAAACATGGCCCAGACAGCAACATATCCGAATCACACACACTCTGTAGGATTCCTTTTGCCAAAAGCCAAGGTACACACAAGTAGAATCAAACAAGGATTTTCCTTCATGTTCTGGTCATAACAGGCTTGTTTAAAAGGACAAAAAAGCCTTTCCAAAAGTATGACCTGAAGACTAATCTATGACATGAACAAACTAAAGCAAACCTTTAGTTTTATTTTCAAGAGTTGTCCAGGTATCAGTGACCAGAATGTAAAAATCAACTAGTCAGAGCTATTTGTTCCCTTTCAGTGAGTCAGTGCTGCCATCTAAAGCTATTGAAGGGGCACGCAAAAGAAATTCAAAGTCATCCATCTAAGTAACATTGAGGAAGCACATCTGAGTAGACAGAGAATGCAAGGTAAGTCAAATACGTTAATAAGATACAACAAAATAATGATGCTGCAGTACCTGAAGGAGCAATTCTTTCTCTATCACTTCCCCTGTCTTGCTGATAAGCTGCTTTTGCAGTCTGTGTATTTTCTGAATCAGCTCATAGGTACTTGGGTCGCTGGCCTAGACAAGAACAAAGCAGTCTCAAAAATTATGACAACAAGCTTGTGTTTCTTGTTTGCAGATGAAAACCATAATATCTAAGTGTTCAAAAGTGACAAATACCAAATGAGGAGAGGAAGAGGGCTGTTCGGGGTTTTTTGTTTGTTTTGGTTTGGTTTTTTTTTTTAAATGGCAGGTAGACAAGCAATCCTGAAACTGTAATCTCTGCCTCCTGAAGATCAGTTGGAGCATGTTCATGTTTAATGCCATTACCCTCATAAGTCCTCCTCAAAACAAATAACATAAATAAGAGTCCTTCAGAGCTTAACCCCCAAACCAACAAAGATTGGTAGAACCACGTGGCAGGGAAGCAAAAGGAGGTTAGTATATTGGTTTTAGCAGAAACTGAAACTGCCCGCTGACAAATGAAGAGCAGTGCAAGTACTTCCCATTGTTTTAAGAACTTGAAACACTGCCAGTTGAGTTTTATGGGAAGGAAGGTTTGTCCTCTCTTGTGATGTCTCATAAGGATTAAACTCACACTGTAGTAAAGGCTCAAATAAAGCCCTGCTCTCTGTATATTTGAGCTTATAGGGAACTTGGCATCTCATGGCTCTTAATCTTTTGTCTGATTTTATCTAAATTGACCAATCAATTCAAATGTAACTGGAACACTAATACAGATGCTCATGCAGTGCTCACAACACAGCATCATTTCAGCATCATTTCCTGAGAAAACAGACTAAAAAGTAGGTTCAATCCCCATGACCCATTCAATCCTTCATTTTTTTTTCCACAGTGCTGTGCAAACATGGTGCCAATTTGCAACAACTGCAGTGATACGAGGATGTTTGTTCATCAGGATTCGAACCAAAACCCCATTAGGATTTTTTCATATGGATCTTGCCATCTGCTGGACTTTCTGTGTTCCAAATATGAATTGGTGACCTAGAATGGAAAGATGCCATTTCCCATTATCAGTCTCTTCGTATATTCATTTTCCTAACCCTGAATGTTTTGACTGGCCTGATTTTCCTTTATTACAAGGTGCTGCTGGAGATTGTACCTAGATGTCTTTAATCTGGTTCAGCATCCTGCATTTTACCTTCCTTCCATGAGAAAAGCTAACCACACCATTCAGTTTTAAGCTCAGCCTAGAAATAGCAGAAATTAACTATCATGCTAGTAGGCACAGCCAAAACATTCAGCTCTGCTTCAGCAGGGACTAGCATGTTAACCCTCACTATTAGAGCAGATAAACAACCCAAGCTGGCATCAGATCAGAGATCCATGCAACAGAGATATCTCAGCTGGCTCTAACTTACTTTGAAAATACCCAGTGATGCCAATTGGTGTTCACATATTTGGTCTGTGCTCGACAGATTTTTTATTCTTCCCCTTCAGTTGGCAGGTTCAAATAGTGTGAAAATTTAGATTTGCTGTTTACATAACAGTCAAACTCGTATTGCCTGAAATAGTTATCTTTGGGAGGCCACCACTGTTTATGTGGAAGTCTTTTCCTTTTCTCACAAATGTAATTTACCTTCTGACATCACGTCTGTCCATTCTACAATCTACCTGTTCCATGACTCTCTAGTTCTGGCTTTCTTCCCTTATACATCTCACTAATTGGTGAGAGTAGGATTGTATTTTTCTCCTGTCATCCTCTTTCTCATCATCCATGTTAAGGCATCACCCGCTTCTAAATTCACTTTATGCATTCTTATTCCTTTTAGCATTTGATGGGCTCTTTACAAACCTCTCTGCAATTTTTCATTGAGAAAGTGATGCAGAAATAACACTGATTGCATTGTGCAAAGAAACCATTCAGCAGTTAACGATTCCACTAGTACTACGGAAATTTCAGTCTGCCTGCCCCTGCACATAATTTGCATAACAGTAAACGACATAACGCTTTGTATTGTGTCATTGATTTGGTAACACAGACTTTGGGAACTTGAAATGCTGACACATCACCTCTAATTTTCTCCATCTGTGAACATTCAAGGGATTCTCCAGTTCTTCTTCTAAAACTTTGCACCGAGTCTGTTCCCTTAACAGTTCCTTCCGCATGTGTTGAACCTCCTGTCTTAAGATCATCATAAAACAAAAAGAAAAAAAAAATAATAATTAAAAAAAAAAAACCCACACCAAAACGACATCAATGTGACCAGAGCACTAACATTAACAAACCATTCTCCTATGCACTACAGCACTGGCAAAGCAACTCTTGTGATTAATAGTCAACATCAACAGCACTATACAGGTGGAACCATAACACAGATCTCTTCCGTCACTTTAGTAAGAACAGCTCAAAAAACGGACTTTTCATCAGTTTCTGGGGAATCTACTTCACAGCTACTGGATCTCGCTGCTCACATCCTCCCATGTGCATTAAGGCCAGAAGGACAGTTAATTCAGCTAGACTTAGGGAGTCATACCCAGTTACCTCTGTATTGAACCTGACAGCCTGTGTTTGAAAGAAGGTTTTAAATCTACATGGCTCACACAATCCAGTAAATAAAACATACTCTAGGATCTAAGTATGATGGACACTGGTCTTTAGAGTACCCAAGTTTGATTTCTTTTACTACCTCTCCTCAAGGAATTTCAGGGGTGATTTGTTGCTGAACTTAAAATGGATTGAGCATTCCCAGGGTGCTGTGACAACTACACTCCTATGGTGGGGATGGGAGGGTCAAGGGGCAGGAAAAAAAAAAAAGGCACATTCTGCAATGGTCCAACCTTATCATTTTGGTGGGTGGACCCTGTATGTTCTCAAGGGGAAGGAGCAGGGAGGATCATCATGTACCGACTCTCCCACTGAATCTTTTCCTGCTAAGCTCAGAGCTGCATTTAGCTCAATAGAAAGAAAAAGGCCTTTTTTTTTTTTAACTGCTGAATTGGACAAGGTTATGGAAAAGGAAAAAACTCACATCTCCAATTGGCAAATCAAGAAAGCTAATTAGCAGCACAAGTGATAAACGCAGTCTTTCGACAGGCAGTTTCCATGATGGTTTTGGACTTCGTTAAGGTATGCAATTGCTGCTGCAGTTAGCAAGAATTGACCCACCCATCATGGCGTGCATCGCACTACACTTCAATACCGTCACTGCGTTTCAATACTGTAACAGACTTACAGCTGAATGCATTTGGGCAGCAAGTTCAAATCCTATTCCTGTCTGCAGTCAGTCGATCAAAACTGCAATTGCTGATGTTTTGTGCCCAGTTCTCTTTTCTGTTACACCAAATCAAACTGGCATAATTCCACTGGAGTCAATGGACTGACCATGGACTGAAGTTAATTTACTCTGGTGAAAGCCATGGAATTATACTGATACAGTTAAGCTAAAGATCTCACCCAAAACTGTGGTAGTTACATAGAATTAGTATGACGGTTATCTACTAAAAACATAGCTGCCTCTTCTTACAAACCAAGACCGATTCTATAGAAAATGACAATCATTTCCTGTAGGAAAGGAGTATAACTCAAATACTGGGGGGTTAAAAAAAGAAGGGAAACATTAAGTCAGAGAAGGAGGAGATAAATCAGGCTGGAGCTGTTAAACTTCTGCTTTAGAGAAACACAACCTTCAATGAAATTTTAACTAAATCTTTCTCAGAGAGCAAATCTACATATAAGTCTGGAAGGAAAGAGCTCTGAAAATGTGCAGGGCTTTGTTATAAATATGTCAAATGTTCTCCATTCTCTATGGATTGCCTAATAAAAAGCAGTTCCACTAATTTGGGCCTTGGGTACCATGAAGTAGCTCACTGAACTATTATATTAACAACTCTGCTGCTGCTGTCTGTCAAGTTTATTCTGTAGGCAGTACCTCAGAGTACATGGAGAAATATGGAAACTATTTCAATTTTGCCCAAGATGTCTTTTTACCCCCCTTCTTCTTGTATTTTAATTTTCTTAGTCGCTGATAAATTGTGCTGTGAATTTAATCAAGTCTATGTTTGAGGTCAAACCAAACAATCTAACAATCTCCTCCAAGGCATACTGTTTGTTGATACAAATCTTTACCATGCATAAAGCATACTTTCTGTCTCAAACACAGAATCATGGATGCAGTCGCTGTGGAAATGTATTCAATCAGTTTTTCTACCTGAGCTCCTCCACATTAGCTGCGGTCCTGCCAAGTATTCCCTTCTCCCGCCGAAGTTTTTTGGTCTCCAGCTTGAGAAGTCTGATGTCTTCCATTCTCTGTCGGTATTGGGTTTCACCCTTGTTTAAGACGGACTGCTGGATTTTTATCTTTTCATAGAGCAGAGCTACTTCATCATTGCGCCGAACAAGCTGGGACCCTAGGATATCTCTCTCGTTGACAACCTAAGCATGTAGGGCAAAGCAATAATCTCAGTTACAGTTTCTGAGTACAATCCCAAAGGACTGAGACTACATTTGCATCAGCCAAAAATCACGTGCATTAAGAGGTTTCACCGTTATTAGTGAAAGAAATACGGCAAGGGCCTAGTAGTTTCCCCTATAAGGGTTCAATCACCTGAACAGTATAAATTATATACTCTGTTCACTTCAGTATCCTAACGTTTTTGTTTCAATGGCACTATGAAGCTTTAGTCGTACCACATTTATGGCAGATGAGGATCTTGATCTTAAAAGTAGACTGGACAAATGAGGGAACAGAATGCAGTGTGTTTGAAAAGCCAAATCAGAGATTCCTACCTGCTCGAGTTCCTTCTTTTGCTTTAGCCTCTCAGCATCAGCTTCAGCAATGATTTTGAGGAGTTTTCTCTCTTCTGCCTCCTGATTTTCTATAAAGTGTTTGGTTTCCAGAGCCTGTTTTTTCATCTGAAGCAGTTCAGCCTGATGAAGTCAAAGAATATAGGTAAACTGTGCTTAGTAACAACTTCCCATTACATAAACCTAGGGTTAAGAGTTAGGATTTTTTTAAATCTCATACATTCTCCTGTTTTACTGAGATGTACATATTTTGTTAGTTTTTGAGAACAAATCACTAAGACAAGCAAGCATGAAGACTCATACAGAAATGTTGTAAAGAGTATTTTGATATTGTTGTGTTATATACAACAGAAATGTGGATGGATTTCTACCTATGAGAGTGGTTCAAATTGTAACTCAGAAGCTTTTTTCTTGTTTTAATTAAATAGGTCATGTTTGGAAAGCTTTTCAACGGAGTTGTTATGTAATGAAAATCTAGCAGACATAAATTCAAAGGCAAGCTGGGATGTGAGAAAGGATAGCTCACCTTGCTGGAAAGGGCAACAATCTATGCTATGTAACAGAAATTAGCATCAAATCCAGACAGTTCAGAATTAATGGAAAATACGACAACCAGGCATGGAAGAACAAAATTAAAGAGGTTTAGCACTGTTTTTTTTGTGGATGCGTAGATGAGGAAGACCGGGAAAAGAGGAGCTGTCCCTAAGTGGAGGAGGAGTAAAGCATTGTGCCAGTGACTGCACACCACTAACATAAAGTAACACTGGAATTCTGCCCAGTTGTCATGAACTCTATAATTCAAGGCATGCATGTAGATAAAAACTAATAAAGTCTTATTGGATTATTCAAAATTTCTGTCATTGCTAGGCAATTAGTTTGATCCAAGATGGAACTTGCTGGCTACAGTCAATTTTCACAGATATGAAAACTTTCAAGCCTTGACTCAAAGACCTTGCCACGACTCTAACTCTTACAGTGGATGATGTTCAAGCTGCCTTTTCAGAAAGAGCATCATCCGATGCTGAAAGAATGAAGCTATGATGAAAGCTGCACCTGCAAAAACATTGATTTAAGACAGGAAGAGTTCCATCATCATAATAAAATAGCTTGTTCCATTCTTATTTTCCTTAATAAAATTCTCATTTTCCCATATGTGCAACACTCATATCTCTCTTACTCAGTGTTGGATATTCATCAGAATCCATCAGCCGAGTAAAAATGTATGCCACTTCATATTGAAACGCAATCAACACTGTGAGAAAGCTGTCTACAAATGTAAAACTGCTCATGCGTTTGGCATTGCTGGATAATATTTTTTTAATATATCAAAATTCTATGTTCTCCTTATGTCAGAAGAAATACGAGTTGTAAACAAGAAGTGGTGTCAGATGTTGGCAGCAAACATTCATATAAACAAATCTCCTCACTGGAATGCACTAAGATAAAATAAATCTGAACTGCCTTGTTCAGTAAAAAACATAAATACTTTAAGTCACACAAAGTCCCCACAAGCTAACAGGACTTTCAATGAAATTAAATATGCTAAAAACTACAGTATGATGGTCTGTGTACATTAGGTAAGAGAAAAGGAAACTAATAAATACAGTCACTGTGCAAGCAGAAAAATGGGCAGGTCTGAAACCACTGTAAATCAGCACAGTTCATTTGAAGTTGGTTCAGAGAGTTTGTAAGAATTAAAAAACACTCAGCAAGAAAGAAGAATTTATATGGGACCCATGCCAGCATCTCAAACCAAATTCTTGTTTACATTCTGAAATATTAGGGTAAGTGAAGAGGGGTTTATATTTTTTCTAGAGGAAGATACGAATTTTATAAAAGGTATAACTGGGGCTAGGCACAGAATGATGAAACAAGTCAGAGGTTCTAGATTTCCAGATTTCTAGAAAATGCTAAAAAAAAATACCTGCATGAACATTTATGAAAATATATGAAAGCACTTGACAGCAGCTCACACCTGGAGGGCCACAGCTCTTACAGCTTTCACATATTTATTTTTCAACATTCAGATGCTTTGTCAAAGCAGTCTGATCCACGAACCTGTATGAAGGTCAACTGAAACCAAAAGATGGCATTGTACTGGCTTTAATGGAGCTTGGATCAGGCCTCCTCTGTTTCATTTGCCATGATTACATATTTTTAGGATCTTTATGTCAGCTGAAGGAAGCATAAATCCAATGTCTGTATAATCTCATTCCTATGAATCTCAGTCCTCCACGTTTCAGTGTATTCTTTAAACTGATTTCCCAGGAACAGCTTGCTTCCTTCACATCAGTGCAAACAGGACAAATTGAAGCCGTCTTGCTACACAAATAATTGGGTTCTTTTGTGCCTGTGTCAATCAGCTCTGTCTTTGAATTCTCCTCTGCTTCAGTATCCAGCAGAGACATTCAGGTAGAAGACCACGATGCCCTGAAGCTACTCAGTAATGTGATGTCAGTGTATGGATGTACTTGCTAGTGAAAAATTGAGTGGGTAAACAGTGTAGCAATCATATGTTTGTCAAACGGATGGTAGACAGTTCTGAGGTGATGAGGCAGAATTGGAGAGTAGCTAAGGCAGAAAGCTGCACACAGGCAATGAGATGCTGTTTGACTTCTCCATCACTAATAGAACAACTCTGAGACAGACCAGGTACAAGAGCACAAATTCATCACCTCTTTACAAAGCTTTATTGACATCTTGTCATAACTGTAATGTGCTGAGAGGGGCTGAAAACTCAAGGAGTTGTTGCAGCATAGCAATAAACTGACAAAAGAAAACGTTGTGGAAAGTGGCGGGGGACTTTTGCTTTTTGGGGGGTGCTGTTTGTTTCCTGGTTTGGGGTTTTTTTGGGTTTTGTTTTTGTTCGGTTTGTTTTTTTCTAGTGCTTAGTGAAGAGAAACATCAAGCTGCTGTGGACACTACTAACACCTTACATCTTTTGAGAGTGCAGCAAATTGAGTTGAGATATCACCACAAATCTAAAAGCTTCTCTAAGGATGGGCTGCAGCCAGTGCTGAGAAGAATAATCAGAGCTTCAAGTTCAGATTTCCTTTGATTTAAAACAGATTCCTGTTGCTTTATAGCCCAATATTAAAATAACTTTCTGTGTAGAGGGATCTACTAAAAGCTACTGCCTAACTCCCTAAACAGTAATGCTTCCTAGTCACACAAGGATACAAGATTGTGAAGTGTAATATAATCGGGTTTGGACTTAAAAACAGCAGAGAGAAGGAAGTTTTTTTAAATAAAAATTTGAATTATAAGGGTCTATATTAAAAGGTTTGCTAGAATCAGGCTATCCCCAAAATCCACATTTCTGTAAGCAAAAACTGAACTTTTTAGTAAAACCATTCAGTCACCAAGAGATTTTAAACTTCCAACAGATGATCCAGGACCTTTCTGATCATAATTATAGGCAGAGATTAAATTTGTCAGATACACAGAAGATTTGTGTAACTAATACCTCTAAAGGGTACTGAGAAATTGTGCTTCAATTACAGAATAGTTTAGTAAAATACAGCAAAAAAAGTACCACAGCCCAGGAACATGATGCAGTCTGTGAAATCACGGAAACCATCCTTTGTAAGAAGGTATGTATGTAAAGGCTCTTACTTTCAATGATTCCTTCTCCTTCTCTGTTCGCTGATGTTCGAGATGTGCTTTCACAAGGGCTTCGTCTTTTTCTCTGATCTCCTCTTTCAGTTGATCCACCTGATGTGTCACACTTTTCAGTCTCTTCTTCGTTTCTGCTATTTCATCCTAATAGGACAGGAAGTACGATCACAAAGAGGGATCAAAAAAGTGGAAGTTTGTGCTTGGGAGTTCAGGCTTTTGATGTTGGAAAACGCGACCGCGGTGCTTGAGAGATCTTTTGCACATATCACAAGACATTACTTTTTAATGCAACAGAACAAAACAGTTTCATTAAATTACGATTTTTTTGTTTATGCCAGTATGACATTGTAGTACAAAAGCCTTTAAAAGTCGCACGTCAACAAAAATAATTGTCATAAACTATGAGTATAATAAGCCATTTAATTTAAAGCGCTGGACACAGAGTAAGAACCAGCAGTCAATCCAAATTAATAAGAGTCTCATCCTACCCATCTGTTTTCATGCTCCTAGTAACATGTTTTTTCAAAAAGCTTCATGCAGTTGAGCACGAATGTTTGGAGAGAAGCCAATTTTGTGCAAATGAACATACCCATGAGCAAGATATTTGTATGCCTGCTAGGGAGTATAGGAAATGCTTATCTCCATTTTGCTCATGTGCTATCCTGCACATAGGTGCGAGGGGGAAAGGAGTGTGCTCAGAGATTAAGAAGTCCCTGGTATGGGAGTATTTAACATGTATTTTAAGCTGCAAACACAGAGCAAAAAGCCTGGTAGAAATGCAGAGAGATCAGGTCACTAGGACTCACTCCTCCTCACAGCATAGAGGTTCCTGCCCATACAAGATTAATAAATTGTTTCAACTCATTGAAGTGACAGCACATGTTGTGTCATGAAATGGAGGCTAATAAATTCAGTGCTTAGACAGACATGGTCTTTTGGATCTAATGAAAATAGCTTTAGAAGCTGTTACTCTTCTGCCAGAGGCTGCCACCTCACAGGGAAGACTTCATAACCTTTCATGTGAATATATTCTGTTTTAGTACAAAACCAGGATAGCTTAGAGCTCTCTTAGCACTGTCCACCGTACGTGTGGATTTACGTGACAAAGGAGTGATATTTTTTTGCATGAAATCCTTAGCATAGTTGGAATGGACCTTAAAGGTCATGTAGTTCCAACCCCCTACTATGGGCAGGGACACCTTCCACTAAAGCATGTTGCTCAAAGCCCCATCCAGTCTGGCCTTGAACGCTTCCAGGGATGGGGTGCCTACAGCTTCTCTGGGCAGCCTGTTCCAGTGCCTCACCACTCTCACAGTGAAGAGTTTCATCCTTATATCTAATCCAAATCTACCCTCTTTCAGTTTAAAGCCATTACCCCTTGTCCTATCAATGAACTTGGACTGTTAATTCCCATCTGCTTCTCAAGCAAAACACCTACCTATTCAAACCAGGGTATAAATTTGTAATCTACTATGTATGTTTATGTTATAAAACCTCATTTTGAAATAACCCAAAGCTGTCCAAGGTCCCAATCTCTGCCAATTGCAATAGGATTTGTGTAGTATTTTAGATCTTTACATCAGAATAACAGAACGTATTCTCAAGTGATCTGTTCTCTTCCTCTCGCATTGTTAGCGAGATCCCCAAGGAAGAGATACGAATGGAGAGAATCATTATCTGAGGAAAGCGACAGTCCCTGAAAGGCACAAGTGAGGTGGAAGCACTGAGTTCTGTCAGAAAATTCCATTTCACCTGGGAAAGCATTCCCTATCCTTTCTAAATCATGATTCACAGTAGCGTGCTTATACATTCAGGGCTAAGGATGCAATTTTATTCCCATTATAACCTATTTCCCATACATGCAGACAACTGTAAAGGGATAGAACAGAGTGGAGCCAGGGCAGAAAGAAAAACAGTTCTTCTCTGATAGCGTTTTATGATTCTGTAGCTCCAGATACCATGATTTTATGTGTAGGTTGAAGCAGGGATATTGTCACAGGATGACTGTGAATTCGTATTTCCAGTCCAAATACAAACTCTCCAGGTAAATTTTCAGGGACCTAAAATGCTAATTGCCCCAAAACACACAGGAATGAAGAAACCACTTCTGCCATTTACCCAGCAAGCTTTCCTTTTAACAAATTAAAATTAGATCAGAAAAAAAAAAAACCACAAACCAAGAACAGAGAGAAACACAAGGAAAAATGTATCCTTCTACCTTAGCTTCCATCAGATGTTTACTGTACAAGTTCCTCTCTGTTCTCACAGCTTCACAGCTGTTTTGTTGCTGTTTTAATTTAATTGCAGACTCTTCTATTTTCTTCTCATAGTCACAGATCTGCATTTCCCGTATTTCAACATCTTTCAGGTTCTGGAGGACCTGGAGCAGAAAGAAGGAAGCGAACATGATTAAGTCATCATCACAACATTATAAGAATGAGGCAGAGTTTGTGTTTTTCTTCTGTGATAACATGTTCATAGAACTGTGAACTGAAGTTTTAGCTACAGCTAAAAACCACTTCAGTCCAAGTACAAGTTAAACTTTTCTGGATTGCTTATGTGGGAGAATATTTTATTTTAATCTGATATCTAGGTTTCGTTCAGGAGTAAAATTTATATATGTGCACATATTTAATTTAGAAACAAGCTACTGCAAATATTGCCATTGAGCAGATTCAATAAAACCAACATAAACAGCTTTCATCAAGGATAGCCTTAGGTTATTTATAGAGCAAAGCCAAACTTTGTATGCTGTTTTGGATGTCAGCTGTATGATAAGATAAATAAAAACATGATTTTCCAAGAAACCCTGCATGTACTCTTATATTCTAACAATCCAACTTTTTTTTAATGAACACATGTTCACAAACTGTTGATATATAACGACAATACGAAAATCAGTTAATGTAACATACGCTTGATCTAAATAAACAGATAATCAACATTAGTTGCTTCTATGAAGGATTAGAAACAATGTTTTGAAGATTACCTAAAAAGAATGGAGCATTGTGGACAGTAGAAAGAACAGGATCACAGGCAGTATCAATAAATGAAAATACAAAATTGTATAGATATCTTTATTAGACAGTTACCACCATAACAATACGTAAGATTTACTATGGAGCAAAAATAGGAGCAAATAGGAGCAAAAATATAAATAGTTGCTAATCGTTATGATGGGCTTCCTAATTTTTTTTTTAAACATAAGAAGCTTCTGTCATACAAAGTTGAAAACTGAGGCACACAAACAAGCAGTATTCAAATGGAATCCAAAATTACAATGAAAAAAGATTAAAAGAGATAAAAAGAAAA
Organism: Pampusana beccarii; assembly: GCA_013399365.1. Lineage (NCBI taxonomy): Eukaryota > Metazoa > Chordata > Aves > Columbiformes > Columbidae > Pampusana > Pampusana beccarii. The sequence goes on along the minus strand of VWYH01004336.1, from coordinate 349,641 downwards.
TTAAGAAGTGTACACACCAGGAATAGTATTTTTCAGGTTTTGCCCAGGGGAAAAAACAATGCCACCCTTAAAGGTGGGAAAAAGATCAAGCATTAAAGAAAAAGCTGAGGAAGCACATGGACAAAATCCAGGAGAGAAGTCCATTTACAATTGCATTTCATACTCGGTTTTCTTGACTATGTTTTTGAAGGTGGCAGCTTGAGCTAAGATTTATGTTCATTTGTCAAAGCAGAAGAACAATAAAAACAAAAGTTTACCTCAAATAGTCAATGACTGCAATATTTCCAGTCAACAAAGTTGTCTCTTGCTTAGCAATACAGCCTTGTGAGGTCTAAGTACGGGACAGCAGCTTAATTAATTGACTATTCTATCAGGTACCTCCAACTAGCTTTGAAGACAGGGAATAGCTAAATATAGAAAATTTTATTACAGCAGCAGGAATACAATTCCAGCACATTTGTAGCTGACTGCAGAAGATCCCAGGAACTGCTTACAGTGCAATACAAAAACACAGACTCAGTTTATAACATACTCCCACCTTTTCCTTTTCTGTTAAAACAACCTGCCAATAGTAATAGCAGGGAGAAGAAATCAATAAGGCGTGTTTTGAGTCTGCACTATGGAGATCATAGGCTGGAGCAAGATTTGAAAGTAGGTCACTGCATTTTTAAGTCCTTTACTTTGTTTTGATACAATATAAGTACAATAAGCTTATGGACTAAGTTTTCTGAGTTGTGCTCACAGACTAGATGCTGACTCTGCCTTTTCAGGAATGACTAAACCCAAATAGGTCTCCCTTATAAACACAGAAACGATACACGTAATGTTTCCCAACAGAGCCCTGTGGGAGGCTGAGCATCCTCAATTCTGATTTAGTTGATTGCACACTACACCTCTCAGATTTGGCACTGAGGGGACAGAGCTAAGCAGAAAGTATTAGATATTCATAGTTTTCTTCTTTACCCTGACAGGTTTTTTATCTGTACGCTTAACTATCATCTGCTGCTGGTTACCTGTTTAGTTCAGTGAACCTGCTCAAGATCTCAGTAATGGTGCTGTCCTTGTTTGCTTACCTTTAACCACTCTGAGAAGTGCTGCCAAGGTCTTAATGATACGCCTGTTGAGCATTAGGTTTTCCAAAAGATTATGTGAATTTAAAAAACAAATTATGGGGTTTTTAAAATTTTCCTGGATATATTTTTAAACTGTAAACAACATTGTAATTTGTTTGGGGGTTTGTTTTGTTTTGGTTTTGTGGTGGTGGGTTTTGTTGTTCTTTTTGTTGGTTTTGACCAACATATTAGTAACTGAGTTTGTGATCTCTCATAAGGCACAGTCAAGGAACACTTCAGGTAAGACTGAAGGTTATACTTCACTGCTTCCTTTTCAGCAGCCTCAACCTTCCACAGGGACACTAAGATTTAATAATCTAAGAATTTCTATTGAAGAAAGAAATACTCTACAAACATTTGTAACTCAGTAATACATGCTACATAACAAAGAACAAAGAGCCAGATTTTTTTCTCATTTGTGCTGGCTAATCTACAAGTAGGACTATTCAACAAGTGACATTGGCTTAAAAATGATATAAATGAGCCAGGCCAACAATTAGAAGAGCAAATGTAGCATGAATTCTTACTACTAAAATCTTTCACTGTCATAGATATAACTTTGCTGACTCTGTTCATCAGTTACTCGGTGGTAAATTATGATTTTGAAAGAATAATTCTCTATAGATTCTGTCCTGCTGTAAACAACAAGCCTGCTTTCAGAGCCAGCACGGCTCTGCCTGCTGTGCAGGAGTTCCAAGAAGTCTTCAGGCTTAGATGGGTTTGGCTCTTCACCAGCTCTTACACAACTCACAAGGTGTGTAGCAAGTGCCTTCAGAGCTGCTTTGATGGTAAAACGTGACAGAAGAGCATTAACCAGCCATATGATTACTGCCCATCAGTAGCTCCTTCCCCACCAGCTGTGAAATGGCTCCTGCAGTTTTACCACAGCTTCTCAAGTTGCCCATCTGCATAGGTCAAACACCGAACCTAAAGATTACCTACTGGACATAATAATCCTGATCCTACGTTGTCCTACTCTGTGTTTTGCCCTGTCTTATCCTTCCAAACAACGAGTAATTTCAGGTATGGAACCTCTGCAGGGACCGAACTACGGTCTCACATACTCCTGTGCTCAGAACCGCTCCTGCTGCCCTTCACCTGCAAACTGAGTCAGGAATTGCCCCTTTAGTGAACCACAGAAGCGAGTAAGTCCTTTGGAAACTTGCAGTCACAACACTGGCATCATTATACAAACAGCTCAAGTGTCAAACCCCATTTACTGAGGCTCTGCCTTATAAGAAGTGACAGAAAATTTGCAACCAAAGTGGTAGGAGAAAAAAAAAGTAAACAAGAAAACATTTGTCATTTTCACCCTCAAAATACAGTGAGCAACCCTAATCAGAATTGAAAGCAAGAGCCTTGTAGTTCTGAGTGTTATGAATTACTCCCTGGCCCTAGTTTACAACGTTCTTAACTCCTATCTATACTGTTAGAAATGCACTATGAGGGAAAAATGCAAAATATAACTTTGCAACAAAGACAAATCTCATTTTCATGGAATATTATGCCAAGGAAATGACAAAAGGTATTCCAGACAAGGAAGCATATACCATTCAAAAATAATTTAAAAGCCCCCGGTCACATGAAGTTGGAGAGGATAATTTTAAAGTTAAAAGACCGCAAATAACTTTTCAGTTGAAATAGCTTGAAAGCTAATCTCAGTAAATCAGTGAGCTTCTTGGAAGGTCCTTCAATGTGTTCTTCAGCAATTAATGAAACATATTACAACCATGTTCCTGAGCACACCTTCAGGAATAATACTGTACATAATAATGGGCAGCAAGCAACACAAATTTAATGCAGTATTTCTCTACAGCTGTTCCTGGAAAACTTCTGCTTTGCTGGCGAGACTGACCATGTTCAGATGTTTTCACATACTGGGAGTAATATTTGAAAATGCTGAGTCTCTTACAAAGATACCAAGTACTGTCAGGTCTCTACTGGACTCAACACCATTCGAGGACACAGTAGTGTGCAAGATAAGGTCCTTTGCAGGAAAGACAGAAAAAAGACTAATTTCCAACTGCATATAAAAGTTTCAACTGTGGGACTCAGGTAGAAGTCAGAGGCCTTGATTTGAACTCCAGCCCTAGTTCCATTTCCCAAATGATCACTGGATAAGAGAAATACATGGCTGTTCTCCAAGTGTCTCATAGAATACACACCAATCGACGAGGTTCCCCCAGAAAGACCTGAAACAGTAGTGGGCAATATGCACTGACAATAAGAAATATTTGTAAACTGTCTGAAAACCACTGATCTGAGCTTCCTCCCACTGGCACATGAGGAAACGAATATATCTTCTTTACAGTTTTGAGTGTAAGACAGGGAATAACCACTTGCACAAAAAGCTATTCCTACCTTCTGTTTGAGCTCACTGGCTTCATTGATGAAACAATCTCTCTCTTTCTCCAATTGGTAAATAATCTTCCTTTGTTTCTGAGCTTCATTCTTATAATTTTGGATTTCTCCTTCCAAGTTCTTCTTCGACTGTTCGTGGAGTTTCACCAAATCTATCTGCTTCTGAGTGGCACTAGTAGCCTTTACCAAGTTCTACAGGGAACATAAAATAATTGCTCTTGAGCTGGAAAGGCAACATTGCCACCACTATAATAAATTCATGCCATTGTCTAAGTGGATTATAGACTTCCCAGTGGTATCACCATTTATCTGATTCATTCAGTTGAAATACTTGAGTCTCAAATCTGATTTTAAAAAATATCTCTAGCAGAGCTGCTAAATAGCGCTTTTTCTGGTTTAAAGTTAAAACACTCGTTTCTGCATTACAAAAAAACCTGATATAATCATTTATAAGTGGATATAACTAATGACTGGAAAAACTTTACCAGCTTTAATGTATCTAGATTCTAAAGCGTGCCACTAACAGTAAAATAAATAATAACACCAAATACCTTCCTTCTCATGTCCTAAATAGCAAGTTCAAACTGTAAATTAACCAAGCTTGGTTTAAAATTATGCCTAAGGATTAAACAGAAGACACAATAGCATCATCTTTCCAAAATCAGCACCCTGGTCCCACTTTGAAATTTCTTTCCTTTTACAAAACAAGTATTTGTTACATGCCAAATCTGAGTCTCTGCTAGAGTCAAGACACAGGATAGTGAATCTATACTAAGTAAAGCACCTCAGAAATCATCTTTTAGCATTGAATCTACTAGATTATACTTCAGGAATGCCCACAAACATGAGATGCTATCCTGCAGCACAAGAACCTTGGGCTGATGGAAAACAATCAGTATGAGAAATTGACCTAAAAGCAGGGAGTAGTATTAACACAGCCTCCCAAGCTGCTACGTGGCACATCAACATTTCAGTTTGTTCTTTTACTACCAGAGACTTAGTTTGCTTAGATTAATATTACACTTCACATGCTACAGAGTGTAAAAGCACAGATGTAACAAACTCTTTGGATATCACATAATAGATTTGCAATAAAGGTGGCATTTTTGAACTCCCTAACTGTTCATATGTTAAAACTTAGAAATGTTTTGTGTGTTTATGCACAGTAAATGCACAGAAAAGCAGTGTAAGCATTTGCTTAAGGAAATCTGAATGCTTTTTTTCTACACCATTTCTGTGGTGCTGTGAGCGTTTAAACTACAGACATTTCATTCTCAAGCATGAGATCTGTTAATCAGTATTACCAATGCAAGCTCACCTTGCTTATCGTCTCTCTTTCCCTCATAAGCTCATCTATAGCTTTCCTGTCAATCTCCGCCTGCTTCTTGGCAGCCTCCAACTCTAAAGAAAAGGAGGAAAGACAATAAATCCTGGGTTCAAACTGTACAGCTGTTAAAAATGCAGAAACAACTTAATGGATTTTTTTAAAAGCCTTATCAGTACATGAACAGTTAGATTAGCTGTGACCAGGTTCTTCAACCTCAGGTATCAGCTAATGATGTTAATACTTATTTGGGTACTCAGAAGAACTTAAAAGAACTCAGGCACATTAATTAATCGTATGAGGACTTATTATATTTGAGTGTTCAAACCAAGTTGCATATTCAGAGATCATGGAGCACAGTGAAAATCAGAGCCTTTTAAGAAGCTTCAGTGGGAGCATCCAAAAACTGAGGCACTTTCGAAAACAAGAACTTTCAGAATTATTATAATCCCTCTGTGTGAAATCCAGTTCTCCTTTGAAGCACTGAGATTTTATTTGCTTCAGTGGAGTTAAAACTACTTGCTATGAGTCAAGATTAACACTGGACATACACTATTAGAAAGGTATTAAAAACTGAAGAGACGTGTTTTCACTATACTTCAAAATTAATGAAAACCTGCTACTCTAACACTGCAACTCAGGAAATGCAGCTCACTTGCACATGTTCATTTCCAGGCTGTAACTGTTCAGCAGAATCAAAGCAGGAGATTAAGTGTGTCCTAACCATGTCTGATTTCAGTAAGCTCTGAGATTGCTTCTTTCTCACAGGTCAGTGCAGGATCAATGAAGATGCATTGGTGACGACATTCTATGTGACATGGCACAAATTGGCGTGACACAAAGTTCAGTTATGTCTGTTGTATTTTGACCCCACATATGCTACATTATGAAAATCCTGTAACCCTACAAGGTTTTCAAAACGCTGCTGTAGATTCTAACTGTTATTTCTACAGTCTCATACTAGATACTAAAAAAGGATGATCCTAACAGGAGGATATTCCCTAAATGAATAAATTACTAACGAGAAGACAGATCCATCCTTGAGTTAGACACCTACCTCTCTCCAGTCCAGATATTTGATTTTTTAGGGTGCTTTTCTCATGTCCTGCCTCAACTCTTTTCTCCTCTGCAATACGCAGCTTATTCTGGAGAACATCTCTAACTTTGTTCAGCTTTGAGATTTCAAGGCGCATCTGAGCCACTTCATCATCTCTCATCTACAGAACAGCAACAAGGAAAGGGGAGAGAAAGTATCCACAGAAAGAAAATGCTGTACTTGGTATATACTTACTCCATGATATTCAGGAAGCAAAGGTATAAGTGTTGTGGGTCACCTGAGAGAAGAAAATCCGCTAATTGAACAATATTACAAATAATTTAAACAAAGCCAGCTAGGGTAAGGAAAATTATAATCAAATTTTATGCTTTAGGGCTGAAGATGATAAATGAAGAATCCCCAGCTGCAAACCTCACACAGCACTACCCAATTAGTCCTGCAGATTAAACACAGGCAGCTCTAATTTACTTTGAAGTATTAGGGACAGTGACATTGATGAGAAAGATATCTGTAGTATGATCTGGTTGCATTTCCCTAATAACAGGTATCAGTTATTTCCATCTCTTTTATAACCTACAGCTTTAAAGAAAAAGCTTAATGTAGAGTTGGTCTCATTTGCTATACAATCAGAGGAGAAAATAATCAATCAAAACACTGCATAAAAGTTAAGGAACTGGTTACCAGGAAACACAACAAATAATCACAACAGAAATTTCTCTCTTCCCTTTTAAGAAGTAAATATAATTTTCTTGTATAATTCAGTGCCACTGATAGGTTTTACAGCCATCACAGAAAACAATGTTGCACTTACAGCCTCAGATACTGACTCTGTAAGATGGTGAATCCTTCTATGTCAGTATCCTCTGGGAGGATGTCAATCTCCTCAATTCTTACTGTCAATAACCTTCAGGAGATTTATGAATACTTTCACAGTTCAGGTTACCTAACACCATAGTGGAGGCACTCAGCACACTGCAGGATGAAACTGTAAGCCCGGTACCTACAAAAAGGGCATCTCAGATCATGACTGGGGCTCTTAGAAGCTTTAGCAATTGGCTTAATTACAAATTGGGGAGCATCTTCTATTTTTTTGTTCCCAGAGGGGAAGAGGTCCATGTGCACAGCTCTACAAGTTCCACCAACTTTTCCTGAAGTTAAGATTAGATCATAGAATCAAAATCCTCCTTTTGACACTCTAGAGCCCCAAATGCAAGTCACATTTGAACACGTTGTTCGTGAAGTTTTAAGCAATGATGGTATTGCTAGAAGTAATGATAAAACCAGATAACCTGGAAATGACAGTAATTTGTTTCTCACATAGGTAAGAAAAATATTCTCCAGTCTGTCTAGTAAAACACAACAGAAAACAAACTCTTACCATTAAGGATCCAAATAACAATCTTCTGTGTTATATTAGTTAGGAACTGAGCTTTTAATCTGTCAATGGTTAGGTTTTGTCATTCTGACTAACAGTTCCCATTTAAAAAAAAAAAAAAAAAAGAAAAAACAAACCTAAAAAACCTCTCTATTGGCAAACAACATTTTTATTTAGGTGGATTGGTTATACTTGACTAAACCTTGATAATATAATGATATTTTCCAATGTTTAGTGTTTCAACACCAATGATGATACAAAATGCAAGATATGGTAGACAGAGTAATAACATCTAACACTTATACATTATCCTTTATCACAAATACTCTCAAAGTACCCTAAAAATCATATGCAGGAAGCATTTAATCCTTCCCCAAGTGAATCTCACCTGTTTTTTAGTGGTATAAAACAACTGTTAAACAATGTAAAGACAGACAAGAAAACCATTTAGATCAGAAAGTAAACACCATCTTTGTTACTTATATTTGACTTCCCTAACTGATACTGTGCAGGCAAAATTTTACTGTTGGAAGCAACTCCTTCCAGTGGAAGCTATCCAGGACACTGTCATTATAATTTATTACCATTTTTCAATGGGTTTTGGCAACATTCAGATTATGTTAATCACCGTAAGAAATGAAGTTGTGGCTCGTATCTGAAAGTCTCACAATCAAAAAAAAGGCCTCATGCTTGTCAAAAGCAACATGCGTCCTTTATGAACATAGTGCATTGAGCATTTTGGTTTATGCGTTTCGTGAAACACAGCTCCTCCAGCAGGACAGGTGCTACACTGTCAGGTGATAAGGTTGGAGACTGCACCATGGTATTGCCACAGAAAGAATGGCATCAAGTGACAGCCAGATCTACTCCTAAATACTCCTCAGATTTCCCCCAGAACTAACCACAGGGAACTATCGGTACAAGAACTGAGGTCATCCTTGTCCCAGGTAGTAAGGCTGCAGTCAGTGATCCAGCTGATAGGATGCGTGCACCTTCTGGTACTTACCTTCAGTTCTGCTGTCTTGTGCTGGATGTCCTGCATCACCTCTTCAAACACCACACTGTGCTGCTCGCTCTCTTGCATAAGCTTAGTATTTCTCATCTGCAGTTGCTCAAGTTCCTTACTAGCTTTTTCATTCAAGATCTGTTAGATTAAAGAACAATCCTATTAATTCTTTTTAATCTCATTACCATATCTACATACACATGAAGACAGAACCTTCCATCTCCCCAGGAGATAAAAGCTGCTACAGATTGTTGTCTGCTTAAAAGCCACTCTTCATTGCTGATGAAATTACTAATGTGAAATATGATGCATGTTCATATTGACTAGGGGAAACTGTAATTTCTAATGAATAACACAGCCAGTGTATTTTTTTTCTGGGAGCTTAGCAGGTCTCTCTTGCAGGTGGTAGATAAATATTTTACTTCTTCTTAGGTATTTGGCAAGCATCATATAGCACGACTTGCTACATATAATTACTGAAAATGAGTATGAGATTCAAATTACTTCAATCGGCAGAGGGCAGGGGAGTTGTGATTCTTAGCAAGCAAATACTACATTAATGTGCTGACGACATTTCTCTGGGTACATGGTTTGCTGAGACCAGAACACAACCATTTTCCTCTCTAATTTTTCTTCAGTCAAAAGCCTGCAACAGCAGTTTCATGGTTTCTATGGAGAACATATACTTCATACTGGAGCTGCCAGTCTTCTTCTCTAACTTACTTGCCCTAATTATTATATTCTATATATATAATATAATTATTATATCTAAATTACTTGCCCTAGCACATATTACTCCATAAGTGAGGAAAGAAATGTTTGAAATTAATGTTTGAAATGTTTCATTTCAAACATTAATGTGTGATAAACTGATGAAGTTAATAGATACTATTCCCTTAACAAACACTAAAGGAAGAGAAGTGGAATCTCCCTCTTCTGAAAGCATACAGAAGCAAAGAGAATGTAAAAACAGGGAATACTGTTTCTTGTGTTGCAAATGTCAGGATAACACTATGCTTCAGGTGATATTCTGTTGACACTTGGACACGGGTGGGATGAAGCCTACAGCAGCTGTATCAAACCATCTTCACCATCACGCGAGCAAGAATATTTTATTAGGAATTTCAGTGAAATAAGAGCAGGCATAACAATTAACTACATTACAGTTGAGAAACAATAACCCAATGACATTGCAATAGCTGGATCACCTTCTCTTGCAGATCTCAACCCCAACTCTTGCACAGTTAGACAGCCTGGGTTTGGAACACACTTTTTACAAAAGACAGTGCAGGTCCTTCACAGACACCTTCAGGCCAGCACAGGCAACAAAGACAGTGCAGTAGTCTGGTCAATTAGTCCAGGCACAGTACTTTATGTGAACCATTAGTTTTCAGGATACATTAGACAACTGAATGCCCCTGAAATCTGCATTTAGAAAGGCTGAAAGGGACTATAGAAAGGAGGAAGAAAAATGGAAGAGAACCAGGAATTTTCGATATCCTTTTTAAAAACAGTGTAATTGTCCTGGAAAATCATGGAGCTGCCCTCAAAAGTTGCATCAAATCAGTGATATTCAGAGAAATAATCAAGTTTTCTCCGTATTGCTTTTTGTGAAGAATTTTACTAAGACTCTGTGTTGAGCAAAAATCATCACAGACATCTACCTTCACAAATTCAAGGACCTGAAGGGAAGAAACAGCCATAAAAGTCATAAATTTACAAGATACACCTAACTCCCAAGGAAGTTTCCCTTGAGGTAGGACTGTTTTACAGTGATGAGATCTCCCCTGCCATTTACAGAAATTGCTTCTCTGAAAGTTTCTCAAAGTCGGGGGAAATGGACTGAAAACCTGAAAATTCAAACACTTGCAGAACATTATGTTAGGACATTTCCAGATAAAGTTTCTAGAAACAGAATGGGGAAAGTCAATAAAAAAAGTTTATGAAGACAGTTCTCTGCCCTTTCACAGAAACTCTCCCACAAGTTTGAGAGGTAGATAAAAATTATTGTGACAGAGAAGAAAGAAGAGGTTGGAGGTAAAATGACTTCACCAATGCCACTACAGTCAATCAGTGGCAAAACTGGCAATATACATCGAAGTCCAACCTGGCAGTCTCCTGTTACTATCATAAGATCATCCATGCGCTTCACAGACTTTGTCTCATTTGCTATGATCTTTTCAAGATGATCTCTAACCATATCATTGTGATCCACTACTGGTTTCTGTAAAGAAATCAGTCTGAAATCTGTCAGCAAGCTTTACAAATTTATTTATTAGTAAAGCAATATTTATTTTTAAAAATAAATATTTAATAAAATTTATTGACTTAAAATAATATGCCTCCATCTCCCTTCAGGAAAATCAATTTTCTTCTTATTTTGACATCTGACCCTAACCTTAGACCTGATGAATAGTGTGCCATGTACCCTACCTTTTGCTCTTTCAGATGCTGTTCCATTTTCTGTTGTTCCTCCTTGTTCTTCTGTATACGTTGCTGTAAATTCTTGATCTCCGCTTGTTTTTTACCTATTTCATCTTGAAGACTTTTCAGCTCCTTCTCCATTTTTTCCTTTTTCCGAGCCTCTCGTGATACCTCATTCTGATGTAGCTGCATTTCTAGCTGAAGCTGTAATTATAGAAAACATAGAAGTTTTAAGTTCTGCTGCCTTTTATTTAGGAAAACAAGGCCTCTCACCTCTTCTTCTACTACGCTTAATTTGGTAAACAACAACTTCTATACAACTGTACCCACTACTACATGGAACATGCCAGATCTTCTCAGAAGTAAATATCAACCACTAGATGACTCTAGTGGTTGAACAAAAAATCCTGCATGAGAGAACCTATTTATTGATGACAAGAATTTGTTAAGCACCAGTCAGTTCACCCACACAGAAGGGTCTGATACAGTTCAGACATAAAAGCATTCCTCTGGAAACGCAATGGCACAAATGTACTTGCAGTTGTAAGTTACTTGTAAAATGGTACTTTCTGAATGCAGCATAAAAACGAATTTGGGCTTGATGTTATATTGCAAGGATTTTTATTTTGATGTTTCTCTCTCACCAGCACAAACACTTATTACACCTATAATAAAGGAAAGAGAGGAAGGAGAAAGATGTCAGACCAGCATTCATTTTCACAATTGCTCTCAGTCTTTCTGCTCTCGAAGTTCCTCTGCAGAAACTTTGAAAGAGGAGCTTTCTCTCATACCTAATAGACTGTCTTGTGACTTCTGCTGTCTCCTTCCCAAAAATATGATGGAGCAGAATCAGCAGAAGGGAAACACAGGGGGTTGATCCACATAGAAATATTCAGTTCAGCCAGGGACCAGCAATTGAAAGATGTTCTTCACTTAAAGATTCCTCTCCCTCTGAGCCCACAAATGAATAGTTGTCAGAACTGACAGGGTCTTCAACAGGATCTTCAAAGAGACATTGTCATTTAAGCAGTCTGAAGTGGAGAATAATTTAATACTGGGAGAACAGGAGATAGTTACAAATGCTGTAACATTCCCATAAATTTAAGTGCTGATGAAGCAAGTATCAAAAGATTAAGGTTGGCAAGATTCAGTAAGTTTTGACGGGAGTTTCAATCCTCTCTCTTTTCTCCCATGCCCACAATGCTGCCAGAAAATGAAGGATTTATATTCTCTTGTAATACATTTCCAACCATCTGCTTTAGAAACAGAAGTGGGTTCTGTGCATGAGACCTGGTCTGATCATTACTTTCCTAAATGTGATTAATTAAAACCTGTAAGCTAACAGCTGCTTTTATCTCTTTTCTGTTCTTTGTTTAAGTGTGCTTTTCTGCCTTTCTCCTTTCGTCTTGCTTCAGCCCTTATTTATATTCTGCTTTATATTATTTTATTCCTCATTATTACGTTTTTATATTTTGACGTATTAGAGTTCTGTATCCCATCTTCCATCCTTTAGTACTTTCTCTCCATTCAGTGGGTATCCTATTGATCTGCAGTCTTCTATATTTCTAGCTGCTATACACATTTAAAAGAAGCTATACATATTGATCGGTAAAGAAATATCTATTCAGCTGGTCAGAAAATCAGAGAATCTAACTTAAAGAAGAGATAAAAAAGTAAAGCTTAGATGCAATATGATTGCTCTCTATAGACACTGGTGAGGTGAAAAATTATTTAAGCAGAAAAACAAGGCAAGAATCAGTGTGAAGAAGAAAGTAGGAGGTCTGTGACCATTAGAAAAGTGAGGTTCTGGAAAAGCTTCCCATAAGTAGCAGGGGAGAAAACAGCCTAATTAGCTTTTAAGTTAGAATTTGATACATTCTTTAAAATTATGGTATGGCATCATATGACAACCACTGCCAACAGCAAGTGACCTAGAATCTCTATTACAGGTCTATGCTCTAAACGGTTTTTTGGAAGCATAAGGATTTANCAGTATGAGAGATAACTATGATTCAGGCAAAAAAACTTTGGCCTCATTTAGGGTACTGGAAAGCTATGGAAGCAGCTGGTACACGACAATACACTCTGCAAAGGACATAAGGACATAGCCTGGAAGTAGAGAAAAACATAAAAATCATTCACATCAGACTCCTTTCTGAGCACTCCTGAAAATGTTTGAGATGTGAAAGAACAGGTAGCAGCATACCAGTCAATGGAGATCAATTGCAAGAGTGGAGAATGGTTCAGGACAAAGCCTAAAATCACCACCTGGTGATTTGTACAGACCTGTATAAGGGATTCATCTGCCTCATTTTTTGCCCTCTCTGCCTCCTGCTGCTGCTCTGTGGCTTGAGTTAGACTTTGACGTAACTTCACGACCTCTGACAAGAGTTGGTCTCGCTCCTTTGCTATCTCGTCTTTAAGTCTTACCAAATCCTGGATACTGAAAGCAAGGAAATAATAGTCAAGCAGTGTCACAGGCCCCTTCTGTTCTTCCTCCTATGTCAGAGAAAGATCTTTTGTGAGAAACAGTTTAGAAGTAATTTGTTTCATTTTAAACTCCTCTTGGATTAAGGCTCTGCTTGTCAATTGAATTATATGCTCTATCTACTGTGGTCGTAGCTACCCTCAACACAGGCAGCTTTAAAAGCTAACCTAGTCCAATAAATCACTTTTTTCTTGTTATATCACATCCTCATGGGTCCGAAGAAACCTTCAGTTTCCTAAATGGGGTAACAGGGTAAAAAAATCTCTTCTTCTCCACTGGTTGCAAAATTACTCCGGGACAAAAAATGTTACATTGTTGTAACCAGCCTCTCTGCAGCTTACATGACTGGGCACCTAACTGGGATATTATCTTACAGTCACCTAATGGAAGAATAAAACATACTTGCTGTTTGGACACTTTTACATTCTGAAAGAAAGTCCAAGCCGTGGCGGTTCAAGCTTAACCTTAAAACCCAGCCTTACAGTTCTAAAAGACTATAGGACTGAAAATCTGCAAAGGAGTTGTCTAGTCCCATAGCCTTGTTATTGGACAGAGTATTTAAGTTTGCAACTGGAGGGCAATGCACAGGGAAATTTAAGAAGAAATGGTGAGCAGGCAGGACTCAGCAGGCTGGACAGCAGCTGGAAATTGCCAGAATGAGATCCCGGCACAGTAACAGCTCCTGGCTCTTGCAGGAAAATGCAATAAGCAGCTACACAGAGCTGCCTTTAGGTTGAGTTATGCTAAGGGAAGACTTAATGACCAAGCTTTTAGGTTCAAGGAAACCTGTTACACAGGTCCAGAACATTTCACGGCCAAAAGGTGAGGGAGTGGATTTCTCATGCATGCAGGTGGTTTATGTGCTGGCTCATTGCTTGGATGGGAAATGTGTGAGCACACTAAAGGACTTGCTCACAGACATGAACAAGTCTAGGTTATACACCCTGGATACACAATGCGTGGGGAAATGAGCATGCCCCATAGTATCCTGAATATCCAATATAAATAAATACCTTACACAGTGTGAAAATCCCAAGCCAGAACCAGCTGGGCCAACCATCAGCAATCTCAATAGGAAGTGCACAGGTCATAGGGTCAATGTACTTAATCTCATCTTTGAGTTTACGCTTAATCTTACATCATAAGCACAGCCTGAGGACCTGATATTAGAAACATTAGCTTTTGGAGGGCTTTTCACCAGCTCCTGAGGATCATTATTATTTGCACACTGTAGCAGCTAGAGGCTCCACCTGAGAGTAGGTCTCTCTACACAGAAGCATTCAGTAAAAAACCCTCATAGTCTTGAAAATTTAAAAATATAAAATACAAACAAGAATATTGACAGCAATAATGCCTTATAACAGATCTGGGAACAGAAGAGAAATGAAGTCTCCTGCTTCCTTGACTTAGTTACTTGACCCTGCTGCCATCACATGTAAAAACGTTGACAGGATCTTATTCTCAAAGATAGAGCACGCTGAAATTCTAGTCAGATAAAACAATATGACAAATACTGACTAAATGCATATTATTGATTTTTATTTGATCTCTCAGCTTCATCCCATGCTGAACAAACTCATTCAGAGCCTGATTCTGTACTTGGTCACTGTATAAACACATGGACAAATAAATGTGCACTCATGAGAAAGTTAACAGGCAGAAAAGACCTCTCTCTCAGTTTTCCAGTGTCTTTGTAGTGTCTAAACGGCTAAATAAGGTGTAGAATGATAGAAAATCAGATCAGGCTCTCCCCCTCCCCAGGTAAATTTACTTGGACTCCTGTCCCACGGACATTCCAGACCCTTGTTCCACTAAATGGGTTAGGCGTGTAATTTCTTTTTGCAGTGAATCAATAGTTTCCTTTGCTTTCTCTTCCTTTTCAGAGGCTGCATCCACCATTTTCCAGGCCTTTTCAATCTCCTAGGAATAAAATGGAAAACAATTACATAAATTAAGTTAGGTTGAAAACGAACAACAAATGAAAAATTAATTGACTCGCATTTTGCTTAATTGAGAAAGTAGATTTTTATGCCTTTTCATGCTTGAATTCACAACAGTTTTCTTCAACAGTTGACTCTTCTCTTGAATGAGCACAGAGCAAACATTTTGAGCCATTCAGGCTATGTCAATTTACACCACAAAACCTCTAAGACATTTTCTTTATCACATAGATCTGAACATAATCAAATCTCTATGAGGTTGTGGTCATGTCAGTCCCACTAATACCTAAAAATTTACACAAAATTCAGTGCCCACAAAGGTACCATCTATTTAAATAGCTCACTTATATCTGTAAAAATCTTATTAACTGTTATGACAATGAACATACAATTTGATTTGGATGAGAAGAAGATGTTACTCTGGGCTTTTCTCACTTCTTGTTGATTTTCATCTGTGAAGACCTATTGCATTTTGATTTTAACTGTATATTTAGACAAGCCATGATTCTCATGCCAAATTTCAGCACATGGAATTACTTGCATGACAGACTTGTGTGCTTCTCACAAGCCCAGGTTTTGATATCCATAAACAGGATAGGGGAGGAGTGTTCATTTGATTTTTAACTTCCTCTGCATCACTTTCCCTCGAATCGCATCCTTAAGAATCAAGCAGCAGGCTTAATCCTTGCCAGGTTCAAAGCAAGTTCCTACCAGTTCTGAAATCCTACACTAAAAAAATGCATAAATTCAGAGAGCAACTGGACTAGAAAAAAAGTTCCCAAAGACTCAGTAAATAATGAAGATGCTACTTTTGACACTAGAAGTCCCTGAGCTGCAAATCACAGCACGATGTCCTCTCTCTCATGCTCTTTTCTCAGCTGGCTCCTGGTGGAGTTCTGGACTTGATGGACTTGTACAGATTCAGTCTCCAAGTGTGGCTGTGCAGCTCTACATTAGCTCTAGGGTGTCCCCAAGCAGAGCCAGGTAGAAGCATCACTACATCAGGCCATAGTATCCCTTTCAACTCCTACTTGCATCATATGAAAATGGGGCAGGGAAAAAAAGTGAAAACACCTCCACAATGAAGAATATCAAATAATTCCATTTATATCAAATTGTTTGCAGCAGTTTTTTCTTGAAATTAACATCTCTGGTTCCAAATAAAACCACTATTTAACATTAAACTCAAAAAGATTACCCCTATATTATGGTATATTGTTAATATATTTATAGAACTCTTTTAAATCAAATAAATATAATACTTAGCTGTTTACTGCCTAAATTAAAAATTCAAGCTATTGAACTAGCAGCAGTAACAGTCTACCAGAATTTGCTGATAATATGACACTAAGTATAACTTATGTAGCCTCTTCAAACTGGAGAAGGAATACATTTTAATTTTATTTGTTCAACCAGTTCAGCATATCCACATTTCAGAAACCATCTGGAACTTGAAGATCAGGAATGTTTGCTCTTCGTTTTTTTCCCCAACCTATTAAAGAGTGAAACGGTGGGCTTTACTTGTTCAGAAATTGTGAAGGAAATTATAGTCAATTAAATTCACTACCTACAAACAGTATTTTCATTACTTAATAAATTACTTGCTTCAAAATTTAGTTAGAAATATGTGCTTTTCCCTTATGTCTCAAACATATTTAAGCAGTTTTAAATATTAAAGTCAATTTTTACATTTTATTCACTTTGAGTTCTAATTTCCATTCAAATGCAGCAATGATCACACATAAAGTATTAAGTATCATCTAGTAAATAATAAATTTTCATTCATTATTATCTTACATAAAAATGTTCAATTCTGAGATTTAAATAAACGCACGTTAGGCTGAAATAATGACATGAAGATACAGTGTATCATCTTAATTGTCAGAAAAGCATAAAATATAGCTGTAAATAAATGTTTCAGATATGCCAACCAATAAGAGGCAATCAACCTTTCTCTAGAAAAATGCAAATGGAAAATAAGATTAAAACTGATTACTTAAATCAAAGCTTCCTGCTGGCTGATTAGACTGTGATTAAAATTGGTGAACTGAATCGTTGCAATTGGAGTTTTAGGGGATAGAACTGGTGAATAAAATCAATATGACCTCTGAGAGGTCTTACTGGCTTCAGTGAGTATTTTGTTCTGATGTGTATTCACAAAAGTGATCCCTTGAAGTCAGGCCATTCAGATCAGCAGTGATTTCAGGTTACCCTAAACTGTGTTTTTTGAACTTTATCTTGCTTTTGATGCATAAAAGCAATTGTATTGAATTCATATTGATAAAACTATTTTTTTCAATAAAGTAAGCAGGTACATATGGTGGCCTCATTAATAAGCAAAACCTAAATAAAAATTTGCTACCGACTTCAGTGTCAGCAAAACTGGGCTTCATTGTAGTTATTTCTTGGTTGTGTCTTTTACTTTGAATAGCGGATCAAGAGATTGCTTCCTTTAACTTCAAAAGTAAAGAGGAGGAAATTTTTGATAGTGGAAGCCTTCACTGAAAAAAATATTCACTATTCAATATTGCTCAATAGAGGGGGAAACTGAAAGAATACAGAGTGTCAGCATCACTGGGCAGCTGCAGTACATGGTTAGGTAGGTAACATGGATTGTAGTATGTTGTATAATTAAAGACAGAAGTACACTGGATGTTTGCAGTCAGAATCATTCAAAAATTGCCGGAGAAGTACCGAAACCCTGGAAACTCTGAAGCACAATTCATAAAGCGTGACTGCTTTACTTTATTTCCACTGAATATCCCAAAAGAACACATCAGTTTCACTGCTCAGAAACAGAAAATTATTGAAATGCTTTCTTAGTATATTGGATTGATACCCTTGGAAATTGAAAACTTGGTTAATTCCAAGCAGGGCAGTACAAACTCCTATAAATTCCCTTTCTGGCATTCTTCCAGTGTAGCCTTGTGTATCAGCATCCCTATCAATGAAAAAAAAAAAATTGTATTCCCTTGGTGTTCAGCTTGGCACTTTGCTCCTTTGATATGACTGTAAACAGCAGAGTATTGTTTCCAGTTTATTAAAACTACAAACCAGAGCACTGAACAACCACCAGACAGTTCACAGCTATTGATTATTATTGACCTGGGTCCTACCAGCCACTGATCTGTGTAGTTAACCCCTGCCCCTAAACAAATCCTACTGATTACAACCAGGCTTCACATGGAGAAGAAATTTGCTTCTGCAATTTTTATTTCTGTATGAAACAATGCCCTAGAAGAGGAAGACTGTACTCCCATTACCCTGATGACCCATCAAGTCACCAAGATTTAGGGCCTTAATTTGAAGCAACTTTACCATTTTTACAGGAGCAGCCCCACCAGGATTCTCCTATATTTTATAAATCATGAAACAGTGGAACAGATTGTTTGTTTAATTTAGCACTGCAGAATCCCATCTTTGCTATTTCAGCACTTGAACTTTCCTCAACATTTGCTTTTGGCACTTGTGAAACACATTTTTTGAATGTTAGTTAAATTGTAGTGAAATACTAGAGCTGTCATGGAACTTCCCTTCAGAAAGGGGAATAACATGAAACATAAAGGTTACGCCAAACAAAACCCCAAACCATGACACGAACATTAAAAAAAAAATCCAAATAATTCCTGAACATTTAAGAGGAAGACTAATTTTCATAACCAAATTGAAAAAGTATCAGTGCTGTTTACTTGGCCCAGAGCACATCACTAGAACTGAAATGTCATGTGTTGCGCATCGCACATCATTTCTAATAGGATCATATTGTCAAGCAGCTTTTTCACTACAAAATCTATTAGCTGGTTCAATAGTAAGTGGTAACATTAAGCCATAACCTTGCCTGAGCTTCAAACCAGCTGCTGAAATTGGCAAGGCTCTTTTTTGTCCTACTCTTCCGCTCCTCAGTTTTCTGACATTACTATGACAATGTATCCTCAGTTGGGAACATCTTAAAGGATTGCCTCGGCTACTGTTCACACTCAGAGTATTGCCATGTAATAGCAGAAAGAAAATTATAAGGATCATTGTGGTTCCTGACACCCACCTACCAGTTTTGATTAGCAGAAGTGAAAATGAACAATATTTTCCATGCAGTTTTCCCCCTCCTTGAGGATGCTTGGACCTGTACCATGGGCTTGCAAACCACCACCACAGGACGACTGCATTGCTATTTATATTTACTCTGAGTGTATTTTCCTCATAATCCTAAGGACAGGAAACTTCATTTCAAAGAGCTTCTATTTCTGTAGTGCTCATAGATCACTCTGGATTGCTATACTGAATTTATTTTACTGGAACAAAACACTTTATTGTAAGGCATGGAGGTTTCTCAACTAAATACTAAATTAAAGCCTGTCTGGTACCACAGCCTAAGTTTTTAAACCATCAGAAAGAAAAAAGATCAAAATACAGTCTTCTGATCATTTTGCAGCTTTAAGTTTCTGGTAGTCAAACCTCACTGTATGGCTAAAAACATTGGCTGTTTTTAGCAAGTCGAGCACTTTGATTTGGCAGAGCTCAAATCAATAATAACAAAGAACACATCATGGAGTGATTTGGTAGAAACACATTGAAAAGCTATATAGGATTCCTTTTAAAAAAACACCGTGAAACATTTATTTATATGAGCTGATGACACTTCCCAGGACTACAATCCATATTTCAGCAAGTGGATTTGTTAATGTTCTGGCAATAGGTAACATCTAAGCAGCCCTTCGAAAATATTAATGAATCAAAAACTCTATATAGAGTTGAAAAAGCGTTGCTTTACAGAGGGAAAGCTTAAACAAAAACTATTAGTGAGTACTTGAAAGCTGATGAAGTTGTTCTAGTGCAAATAAACACAGAATTTGACTGAGACCTCTAAAAATAACAGGCTGAGGAAAAAAAAGTGTTTGGTAGCAAAGCAGAGGTTAAAGAACCAGAGATGCCAGTTCTATACTTAGTCCTCCAGCTAGTTCTCTACATTAAAATAAAGTGTACTTGTAGGCGCTTTTCTTATTACCATGCTATTCATTAGAAATTTCAGATCACATTTAATTCTACTCAAAACTTTACCGTCTTCATTGATGATATAGTTTCCTGATCATCTTTAGTGAGCTTTGTGAGTGCAGCTACTTTGGATGAATTCACCACCAGCTCAGCATTCAGCTCCCTGCATTTCTCCACGAGACGCTTCTCATTTTCATGAGACTTCTTCATAACAGCATGGAGCTTCTCATATTCTATTCGGAATTTTTCCAGAGTTTTATCTCCCTTAAGTAGATTGATGACATCTTGGAACTCTTTTTCCAGTTCTTCAAATTCACTTTCTTCTAGATATGGTTTGCCAGACTTTTCCTGAATGAAATGAGGTAGATAATCAACAAACATGAGGAATTCAACATCTCACTTATGAGCCCAGAATACAAAAAAGCAATATACTGAGTGCATAATAGCTACTAACAAATCATGACAAAATTTTCCGAAATAACGGTTCTTTTGCTACCATATGAGATGCACACTGCAGGCTATTTTTTCAAACAGATCTCCTCCAATTTTACTGAAATAACTTTTGCTTTAACAGTCAGAGTTCCTGTAATTGAGTACCACAGCTACTTTAAAGATAGGTCTACAAAATATCATCATTGTGATAGTGTTTAAATAATGCATCAACTATTCAGGAAACCCAGCATTTTAGCCTCAGTTCTCTCCAGTTCTCTGCACTTTAAAGCCTAATTAGTTTATGCTTTTTATGCAGACAGTGCCAGCAAATCACTTGCAGATAAGCATATCTGAAAGCTCCAGCAATGCCAATGCAAGCCAGTTCTTGCAGCAGGTTATACTACTGTTAAACTTTTCACAGGGGACATTTTTGACCTAGCTCAGTTCTGATGCCAAATTTTCCCAGATCAGTTGCCGGACACCAAATTCCACCAATATTTTTCAAAACAGCTTAAAATCAGCCTCCATTATAGCCTTCAAGAGAACACAACCATACCAAGTGGAGGCAGCATGGCCCCTTCTCAGGGGAGAGCTTGATCCGCTAAACAGCAAGATGAGCCAGCCCACAGGATGCTTCATTCTGTCGCAGATACGTTGCTGCCATTACACAAGCTTGCTCAAAACTGACCGGAACATCTCCACACTGCAATCTAAAATTTAGGCATACCCTTATAATCACACCTCAGAGGTGGACTCACTTGGACAGGAACACAGCTCTCCTGTTAGCTCTGGCCATGGGTGCACAGGGAATCAACTCACAGAGGAGAGGCAGTGAAATGCACAGCCCCCATAGCCTTCAAATTTCCTCCCATAACTCTCCCCCCAACCCATGGACTGCTATTTTAAAAACAGTTCAGGCCCCTACTTGCCATTTGAACACAAATAGTTTAAATGCGAGGATTTTCACAACGCTAAAAAAAATAAATTCTGAGAGCAAAACAACATATTTCATTTGTTTCATTGAGTTTTTTTTTGGGGGGGAGTACATAGGTTCACGCTACCTGGAAGACCTGAAATTAAAAAAGTAAATACAGATCCTTGTGACTTGAAAGAAAGGTCAGGCTGCGCGATACACGAACACAGAGACACCAGCTCCAAATCTCCCCGCCTTGCCAAGGCCCTCATTTGAGTTTGTTTGGTTTTGTTTCATTTTCTGTGTCAGAAACTTTGATGGGAAAACAGCAAAGGCTGTTATTAAAGGTCGGTCTGCATGGCACGGCCCAAGTTTGGTGCGTGACCCCTTCAAACCTGCTCTGCCGCTCGCAGCAACAAATGTGGGTTTACTGCATCCTCTTCTCCAAAATCAAACCTTCCATTTTGATCTCGTTTACATTTGTGATCATAAATAGAGTTAAGAGCAGTTACAGTATATGGCGGGGGGGAGGGGGGGAATCACACACACAATTTTAAAAGTAGCAGGTGCTCCTAAAATTCAAGTGTACTACTGCCTGTGTGCAAGTAATTATTTCCTCCTACTTTTAGCACAGGATCTGATTGAGCCCCACTCACAAGAGTGACTCCAGACATCAACATGGCATGCAGACATAGGTGATATGTTCGGCTTATCCTGAGGTTCAGCGTCCGTCCTGCCCAAAACACAGGCGGGGAAGGGCGGGCGAGGGGGGTCTCACCTCAGCCATGCTGCCGGCGGGCTGGGGCCCGCAGGGGCCGGGCCGGGCCGCTGCGGGCTCCGTGTGGGGGCCGGGGAAGGCCGGGAGCTGCTCCGCGGGCAAAGCAGCGGGGTCGGCGAGGGGCGGCAGCTCGGCAGGAAAACCACACGTCCCCTCAGGGCACGGAGGGACAGGGTCGGTCCTGTGGAGGGAGATAAACGGGGATTTGTGCCGGTTTAGGGCACGAATTGCTTCTGGCGCCGGGCTTCTGCCACCTCATTGCGCCCGGCTGTTCACCGTAGCTTGCCTATGCGTGTGAATATGTTGTACCAGCCAAGGCGCAGAGCAAGGGAGCGCAGGACGGGCTCTGCGCCTGAGGAGCTGTGCTCAAGCATCATCTGCTGCCATTTGCTCCCAGATAACCCTCCAAACAGTTGTTTTTATCTCTATGGGATCACAAATGGTTTCATCCGACAGATTTTTAGGGCAGGGAATGTATCGTACGCTGTGTACGCTCCCCAACAGAATGGATGTTGGTTGTGACCTTAAAGTACTGCTTGAAACTAATAATAACGGCGGGAAACTTCTTCTCTTCCTGGTTTAATGAAGCCTGAATTGTAGTGCTTCATTTTATTGATTATGTGGCAAAACAGGCAATTTCAAATGGATGCTTTCAAATGGTCTGCTTTTACCATTAGAACTGGAGAATAATACACACTTTATAATGTATTCTCTATATGTATGATTTAATTTATGAAACATCCTACAGGCCAAAACATAGTTTCAATCATTTCAAAGCACACTTCTAATTAAAAAAAAAAATCAATAAGGTTCCTTTTCTAAGTTTTGTACGCTTTTTTTTCCCTCACTTTCTTTTGTACTGATGTCTCTTACATAATAAATAATGAAAATGATAAATTCCCTGATTCTAGGATTTCAGATTCTCAAGAGAACCAAACTTTTAGACCTTTAAACCAAAACAGCTGTGCATGTAAAGAAATATCAAAAGGCATTATTTTAATTTTGTTGGCAAAGCACCACTGGAGGAATGGGATATGATCAGACTTTTTAAAAAATATATGATAAACAAACTTCAATTTTACATCTTAAACATATAACCTTGATATTTATTGTACTCTTTCTTACATCTTTAGCAACGAAACAGGAGTGGAAACTCAAGAAGGGAGATGGTTACCTTTGTGCTTTGAGTTCATGTATGCACTTGTGGGTGACAGCATAAATGTGTCCAAAAATGATACCCATTTATTGAGGCATCCCCATGAGCTGCTGTTTTTCAAACTCCTGGTGATTTGTGTCCTGTGAGACCCTCTAAGGGTGACTATATGGGCTGGTCTTAATGAAAAGTGCCATTTGCGGCAAATTCAATCAAATTTGAC
Source organism: Pampusana beccarii (assembly GCA_013399365.1). Lineage (NCBI taxonomy): Eukaryota > Metazoa > Chordata > Aves > Columbiformes > Columbidae > Pampusana > Pampusana beccarii. The sequence continues at coordinate 326,066 of VWYH01004336.1, read as the reverse complement.
GAGGTCACCATCAGGGTAGCTGCAGCTCTAACTGCAGTGCAGACACAGCAGGGTGACTCTGTTAGAAGCCCATGACAACTCGTGCTAAAGCCCGTTTTTGATAAGCCAGACACCATACCTTAAAACATCACAACTCGCAGAGCATAGTTTTAAGTGCAAACTAGACACAAATCTGTGACAAGCCTGAAATATTTACCTTGAATTAATTCTGCAACAAACCTACAGAATGCCTCAACAGGTTCATGACTGGGGATCCAGACTGACATTCAGGAGGACATCTGGGTTTCTGACCATAGCAAGAATTTCCCGTAGCTTGGGACCAGCCACTTAAGATTCCCTGTGCTTCATATTCATCAGTAAAGTGGAAATAACCACCTCTGCCTTCCTGCAATAGTGTTGTGACTCTCATGGCTGTAAACGATGTGCTTCATGCCACAGAGTGAACCTCTAGGCAAGATGGAGCTCTGGAAGTGGGATCACTTTTCAATGCTCCCTTTAAGCTGAGCCTATGTTCCCAGCTCTGGGAAAACCTTTCTGCTGGTAAAGCAAAAAACTCCCACAGCCATAGGAGAAGAAAAAATAAATATATCACCTTAAATAAAAATAAAAATAAATAAATCTTAATTAACAGCAGGGACAAGCCAGACTGCAAAAGTTTCTGTTCATTGAAAAGGCTGTTATTTATCTCCATGAATATCCGACTTTGATCTAGAGACACATATACTTTATAGTAAACAAGCTGGTATGTGTGCAGGAAGGGTTACTAAAGAAGAAATATTTGCTCACTGATTTATTTGAGGTCACAACCCTCAGACAGTTAATTTAATGCATGTTTTAAACTGTAGTGGCATGAAAATGATAAGCCGTCACTTCCTGACTGTAAGGATTTATGGGCTACTACAGAGATATAAATAAATAGAGTAAAATCTCATCATAACATCACCCAGGAGAGTGTAAACAATTTGGGGCAGGGACCATGACAGTACATGTCTTCTGGAAAGTGTAAAATGAGCCTTGTGGACCTTGGAAGGTAAGGATAAGAAGAATTGATAAAGCCCGGGTGTGAGGAGGTTGAAATGTGTTTCCATTCCCACCAGGCTGTGGTAAGGAAGAACATCACTAGGTGGCACTCCACCACCACACTGGTTGGATAAACTGTCCCCCGAACAAAAGCTATTTTCAGCCCTGACAAAGCTCTCCTGGTTTAGAAACATGTTACAAGTATTAATTAATACATAGAGACATAATAGTTGAGTGAACATGTTTTCATGGATGAGGTCCTGTATTTGCACACAATTTCTCTCCATTTACTCACATAATGGGATAGTACCACTAGGGAAACCAAAATTTGTCTGATAATTTGCTAATATTAAAATGTTAATTTTTTTATATGTTACAAATATGTCACATAAATATTACTTTGTCTAACTGCAAGTCTTGTAATTTCTCCAGTGGTATGGAGATCCATCAAAACATCACAGCCTCCAACACCAGTGATGCTACGGATGCTGTCAGTGGGCTGATGTCCTGGGACGTACTCCAGAACCCAGTTTACCTTATCAGTGTTTAAAGGAACAAGAGCTTACTAAAAATAATTATTTTTCTGGTGTGACAAGGAAACACTATGTGGTACTTGAATACTTAATTATCGAACTGGTATTTTTACTGGATTCGTTTTGAATGTCCTCTCCTCCAGTTATTTTCAAACTAAATCATAGTTTTATAGCGTGAGCAGTTGTTTGGTTTAGATTGGATTGAGGCTTTCTACTTTGTTGATGAAGATCATGCAACAGATATGAAATAGCACTGACCTTTGATCATGTCTGGCATTAGAGCTGAGCCGGTGATCTCAAGAGGAAGAAACATACCGTATCTCATTACCATTTTCATAAAAAGTTAAATCACAGAAATATTTTGATTAACAGAAACACACAAATAAAGAGCTCGGTTAGTTCCAAGACAGAAACTGAAGCTGACAAGTGGCCTGTGTATAATGTACAATTACGTGCTCTACATAAAAAATAAAATACATTACAATTACAGAAGGCAACTAAAAATTGAGTCAATAATCCCGGAACTAAGCTGAATTTACCATTCCTTGGCATGGTTTGAAACTGCAGAACAGTTTCCTGTCCAAATTTTTCCTCCCAGTTCTGCAACTAGGGTTACAATGACCTGCCATGCTTGTTAGAAATTTTCCCTCTTCTACTCTTCTTGAAGCCAAACCAAGAGATTCTCCAAGATCACTGGAGGAAGGCAGTGTTCTATAGATCCACATCAGCATCACTGCACACTGCAGGCTCTTACCACCACAGGTATTATGGTTTATGCTGCTAATCTGACCTACATCTTCGAAGATTGACATGAAGGGACTCTTCCTCCTAGGTATGTGGAGGAACAGTGTTACAGAAGCAACCCCACACCATCCTAGCTGCCCAGCATCATAAATTGCTAGAGAGGCTATGAAAAAAAGCCTGCAAGGTAACATAAACACACTTGGCCCTGCACAGCACTCAGATTTCTTCAGTGGATACTTTCCATTACCTGCTTACCAGTTCTGATCCATGGCTGTCTTCCCAGCCATGAACATTTGGATGTATTTAAAAATGAATTTGAAATATGTCGGGAGTCATCATGTGTTCATCAGCAGAAACAACTTCCCCCCATGCTTTCCCCCAGTGTTTGTATTCCAGCAGCAGAATCCAAGCCCTAATCACTAATTCCTGTTTCCCTCATTCATATTGTATTCCTCAGTCTTTTCATTCTCAACCACCAAATCTTCCCCTAGCTGAAAATTTGTCTGGGATCTTTCGCAACTTGACACTTGAGTCCTCTGGGAGGAAGAAGCTATTTAAAAAAATCTTAATATCCAGGAAAGGCTCTAGAAATCACAGAGATTCAAGTTGTTTATAAGGCCAGGTGTAAAGGAGCAGATGAGGACACCATATGGTGAGCTGTGAGGAGGCAACTGTCTCCCTGTACACTTCCTTGCATGGTAGGTAGGAGGTGTGAAATATTCACGGGTGGAAGGGAGTCCCCCACTCCCTTCTCTACTTGGTCTGCTCATGCTCCTGCTCTTCTGGGTAACACTGAGCTGTGCCCATTAAAATACTGTCCTGCTGCAGTCTCGTTCAGGCTTGCACAAACTCTTGCAGTGTAAAAAGTAGGGCCCCAGCAAGGCCTGACTGGTCAAAGGTTATAATTCCCGCTTTCTCTATGTTAGTGTGATCCTTCTGTGTGCTCCAGGTTGGCAGCTGCAGCCTGTGCTGCTTGTGAAGGTGACAGCTGGAAGCTGTACTAAAACCTGTTCCACTGCTGCCTACCCATGACCTCTCTTTGTAGATCTTGCAAGATTGTTTTCTTATTTACTGCTTGTAATAAAGAAAGTATTTCTAGCTTTGTAATGGATTAGAAATACTAGTGGAAATTATAAAATGATTCTTCAGTCTTCCAACATGTCTGAAAGCAGCTGAGAAAGATACCTGGAATTAACTCTCAACTGAAATCTTGCTCTTGTCCTGCCCCTGCTCATGGGATCTTGCAGTCCATTTTAGAAATAATATTATTGTATTTAATTTGTGCTGCGGTAACAGCCAAGTCACAGAGGCACAGGTTGTGTCCCAGTGTGTGAAGGACTATGGTACTGTTACTTCAGTGTTCACAGCTTCAGGTCCTGCCCAACATCTGAGTAAGATTATCAGAGCTTGGCTCATTATCAAGTAAATTACTAGCTGTAGCAAGATAATGATCTTAAGCCTTCTGCAATGCTGCAACACTCAAACAATGAATCATGTACTGGAGTTGTCAGGATATGTGCTTCATAGCTTTCCCTCCTCTTTCAAAGTGCTGAACTGCATTATAAAAGAAAAAAAAAGAAAAAAAAACATGAGAAACAAACAAAAAACAAAATAAACACTAATGCAAATAAAAGTAATGTGTTTTGGTTTGGCTTTTCCATTTACATGTATCATATTGTTATCATAATTTTATACCACCTTAGAAAGCAGATGCTGAATGGGATGGTGGATATGTAATATAATCTGTTGGGATATGAGCGTTTGTTTGAAAAATGATCTGGACTTTTCCTTGTATCCCAGGGAAATTTTGCAGCCAAATGTAAATTATAGTCACTGTAACCTATAATGATTTGTATTGTTCAATGTGTCTATGTATATATACACATGGTCAGAATCAGTAAGTACCACACTGTCAGGCTTTATGCAGGTGGTATTTAATAAACATTTTCCTTCGGCTTAGGTGATGAATACCCGGGATCTTGGAGAAGGAGCTGTTTTCTCTCCTGCTGCTGCTGCAAAATTCCCAAGGGAAATAAATAAGGCACCAAGACAGGCTGAGTCCTGTGGCGCAGAAGCAGGGAGATTCCAGTACTGCTCCTGCTAGAGATTATTTTCATAAAACATGGCATAATGAGAAAGGAATGTACTAACAACACCCAGGTTGCCAATAAACCTGAGTAAACTTGATTCAGACACTAAGGAAATAATGCCCATACGCAAATATTTATAAACACAAACCCTTTGAATAACATTAAAACTGTTACTTAATTCAATAAGCACTTCAGGAAATTCAAAGAACAGGCTGGTTTAACAGTCCCAGTTATCACTCACTAGCTAGACAGCTTCAGTGCAGAGCTGCACCATCACATTTGCCTGGTGCCCTCTCGAAACTGCAAAATCTTAGTGCAAGGGAACGCACAGATTGTCTCCCACCACAGTACATGGCCACCATCTGAGCTGGAAAAAAGTCAAAGCAGCAGTGGTGAATGCATGACATGTCATAGCAGTAGTAATATAAGGTAGCTGTTGCAATGATACAGGAAGTGGAAGGGTGCAATAAGGGGATCTATAGTTCCCCTAAAGTGGACAGCTGTTACTATGTTGTTGCTCAAACCTGGTGCCCTTAAGCTTCTCTGTGGAAGTGGTAGTTGCTGAGCAAACTTCTTTCTCTGCTAGATTTGTAGGAAGATGCCCTTTAACTGTGGAATGAGGTCGGTGTTGGAAGACACTTTTAAAATCCCTCACAGTGGCCTTTATCATTGGTTAAGTCAACCCTGCTGTGTCTCAGCTCCCTCACCCCTACAAGGAAACGAGTGCAACTTCTCTACCTCGAGAGGATGTTGAGCAGATTCACAAGTTCCTACTTGTGCCAGCTTTGAGAAGGAAAATGGCTCAGCATCCCTGGAATCTGCTCTTTTGCTTTGGTAAGAACTACAGGCGAGTTTACGTGTTTCAGTTGCCTTCCCCGCCGTCAGGCACGACCACCAGGAGGTCAGAATACATCCGAGAAGCAAAATGAGCGCATTTCCTTTCCGTCCCCGGTGCCCTCAGCACAAAACTATCCAGGAAGCTGATGGGGGAGCCGGGAGGGAGCTCAGAGAGCAAACTGCAGCCCGCCGGAGGATGGTTCGGCTGCTAGGGCTGGCGGGGCTGGTTTGAAGGAGGAGAGAAACGAAACAAAAAAGGAAAGGAAGCCCGCTCCGGCCAGGCTGGGCGGACTCTCCTGTACCGAGCGGAGCCGCCGCTGCGAGACGCCCCGACAGCCGCCGGTCTGCGGGGACCTGCCGCGGGGAGCGGCGGCCCCGGCGGAGCCCCAGCCCGGTAAGTCCCGTCCGGGGGACCCTGAGAACACGGTGGGGGCGGGTGTGGGGAGGTGGGCTCGGGAAGTGGGGGTGTCCCGCTTCTCCCCGGTGCCGCCGTAGTTTGCACGTGTTTGCGCGGCGGTTTTGGGGAGCAAAGCCGCAGGAGGGGGTGCAGCGGGTGCCAGTGTCCGCCTGCAACAGGTCACGTTGGTGTGACTTTCCCTGGGGTCTCCTTACGGGGGAACTTGTGCGGTTTGTGCGCTCTCTGTGCCTAAGTGGCCCGTCCCGGTGATTATTTGGGCATCGGACCGGATCAGGCCCCTGAGGCAGGTGACGGTGCCCACCAAAGTTTCTACAGATCTTTCGGGTTACCTCTCGCAGCAGCCCAGGCAGGAGCCAAGCAGGGGGAGCAGAAGGCAGCCAGCTTTCGGGGGCCCCACCAGCGGCAGGACTGTCTACAGCTCCCTTTGGGGAATACATGGGGAACCTCTGCGGGACCAAGTCCTGCTGAATGAGGACCCCACAGACCCCTCTTCCTGCTGCTGCTGACAGCATGGGGTGTCCTGAGGGCAGTGGTGATCTCAGGCATGTACAGTCCATGCAAAATACATAATTGAGCTTTGCTGCATGTTCAGTGTGACAGGGCTTGGGTTTAGATTGTTGCAAAACCTTTTTTGCGTTTCTTCTGAGATACAGTATACTTCTCTAATGAGCAGAGACAAGGAGTGATGTTTTCAGTAGAGCTGCTGTTCATGTGTGTGAGCATCTTTTTGAAGATGGACAGTAGGTATTTGTAGTTCATATCAGAGTGAGTCAGGACCAGGATACTGCAAGTCATGGGTTGTAAGACTGATACGCAGAACCAGAGCCTTAGTCGCCTTTGCATCTTCAACTTGACAATCTTGCACTGAAGCAGTTCTCTTGGGAACTGCCGTATTAAAATCCTTCAGGAAAACAAAACATGTTGCTATTGGTGTCTGTTGTGTGGTCAGGCAGATGAGCTCCAGCAGTGTCTCTAAGCAAACATCACTATTAATGTATTTTTAATGAGTGCTATAGGCCTAAACCCTACCCAGCACATCTCCTTCAGGCAGGAGTGTTTGGCATGAGGTGCCAGGCAAGGACCTGAGCTTCCAAGCAGCACCTGGAGAGAAGAGCAGCCTTAGTGCCGCATGGTTTGTTTTGTGAGGATTTTGAGTGTAGTTTGGTGATGAGAGTGGTCTTCTGCAGCTCTGACTGAAGTGATTCTGTCTGCCTCATAGACATCTGCTTTTAAAACCTACTGATCCTAGTTTTCCTTAGAATACTTGAAAGGGGATTCTTCAGTCCTTGAGGAAAAACAGAGCATGGAAATTAGGAATGGAAACTTAAAGCCTTCTGTTCTATCTTGTTTTCAGCACAGTAGATGCTTCACACTGCTCCCATATGGGAAATGCACATATTAAGTGTGATTACCACAGATCTGGAGAGAGGTGAATTGATTCGCCAAAGGTCAGAGAGCCATTGTCAGTGTTGGGATCAGCCTGAGGGCTGCTTGGCTCCCAGCTGGTAGATGACACTTTTTTTTTTTTTTTACACGATTCATGTGTGCAAAATCCAGTGATCTGTGTTTGTACTAACAGCATCTGCAAGGGAGAAGCCACCTGTGCACACTGAAGGTGTTGTACCGCTTTATCAAGAGCACATGCAGTTGGCCCTTCCCACCTAACTGTCTTCCTCTTTTTGTTGCTTGGAGGATTACAATATACTAAGAAGATACTTTTTTTCTTTTTGTTTGTTTCTTTTTGTTGTAGTTTTGTTGGGGTTTTTTTTTGTCTCCTATAAGTGAGAGTAAATAGCCCTGGTCTGAGATTGGGCAACTGGGCTTTTCCTGAGTGATTGTTTCAGGCTCTCTGATGACTCGGGCCACCAATGCTGCGTGTTCTGCTCCCCTTCTGTTTTTTGTTGATTCTCTCCATGGCAATACGGGCTCCCGTGTGCCTCTGCTGCACTGTGGTCTCAGAGGGATGCCAGTGCTTGCGATCCTCCTTATGTGGCAATGAGCAACGGAGGGGTGGGAATCTGACCTGTAGAAGTCTAACACTGGTGTTCTAAGAGCTGATCTAACTAATTTCTGAGTTCGTTTTTTAAACAAAAACTGTATGGTTTTCATAAGGACAACATTAAGCTGGATTTTGTGATTGTTTACCTGCTGACTGTTGTTTCAGTATCCTGGAGCTTGCCAATAGCGTGATATCAGGAAACGCACTTAGTGGATTGTGTTGTGATGTAGGGTCTTTTTTTCCCCAGTTCCTTAAATAAGTTCTCCGAGTGCAATGGTTACACATCAAAAGGAGTGGTTTATTTTTATACTTGTATTGCTTTCTCTTACCACATCTGCCTCACCACTAAAACAACTGCCCTGGCAAAATGTGTCCTAAATTCAGTCTCTGCCAACAAGGTGAACTTTAAGCAGCTCTTCTGGGGAGTGCTGATAAAGTATATTAATCCCATGAAGAGTCTGCATGAGTCTCCCCACTGTCCTGTGCTGTTCTGCCCTGCATATTCTGCTCTGCAGAACTGCAATCCATAGCAATGGTGCAATGGAGAGGGAGCTGAAAAAAAGCTTCTGGCTTGTTCACTCAGATCCCCTTTAAAATGGGCTGTTGGGTGGGCCAGCTCTTTTTCTCCCAAGTGTTATTATAATCCATTTATACTGAGGAAAAGGCAGGTTTGCTGCCAGGCAGCATACTTTCCATCAGCACATGTAATTGCTGGGTAGTGGAGAGAGGTAGAGACTCTGGTTTTCAGGCAGGAGGGAGTATGACCAGAGTGTGTGCTGGGTGGCATCACTGCGTGCCTGACCATGAATTCCAGGTTTCGCAGGGATGTGGGCTCAGCTGTGTAAGCAAAACCTTCTGCCCAATCACCCCTCAGCGTGAGCAATAGGAAGGCAGGTAGCCAAGTTTCAAGCAGCTCAAGGGACTGAACTAGCCCAGGGGTGCAGCTGTGACAGGGCTCTTTTTTTAGCTTATTTTGATTTACACACACACATGGGCCATGCAAAATTGGATGAGCCAACCTTGACTCTGCTGTACGCAAGCCCACCTCCGAGCTGTGCTCTTCTGGCCAGCTGTTCAGCAGATAAACAGGGTTTCCTGCTGCAACCCGAAGGCCACACCAGCTGCTGAGGTTCACTGGAGCAGGGGCAGGTTTGACTTCTGGTGTGGAGAGGAGGTACTTGTATAGGGCTGACCCATAACAACTTGTATAGGGCTGACCCTGACTTACGTGCTCTCACTTGTTAAAAAAATTTTTAGATCTCGAAAGAGAGAGTTTAAGTCCTGTAGCAGCAGTTCTCACACGGCACTTCATAGCTCCTTCCCTCCTGCTGTACTTAAATGGCTGTGAGCCACCACACGACCAGACATTGCAGTCCCTGAGGGCTAGCAAACATCCACAGAGCAGATCCAGTCCTTTTGGGACTGGATGTCTTGCTCTTGTGCTGCTGCTGGTAGTGTCACAGCACTGGTTGAACACAGGCACAAGCAGCTCTGCAAGGTGCTGGGAGATCATGGCTGAGCCCGTTTGCCCCATTTGGCCTCACAGTTGAGGACAGAAATGGAGAAGTGAAACTGTACACCGGTACAGCTGGTACGTGGGAGGAGCGAGGATGGAGCCTTCCCCTCCCCAGCAGCTGCTAAAGTGAAGGGGTTCAGGAGAGCAAGGATGTGTCAACCTAATACTAAGCCCTTAAAGGACCCAGCTCCAAAGCCCAGCTCAGCCCACGCTATTCATGATTTCATCAGGCTTTGGATCAACACAGTTGGAGGGTTTGAAGTGAGGATCAGAGTTGGTAACAAAGGCAGTGGATTCCTGTTCTCCAGGCCACCTGTGTGCAGCTGGGAGGGAGACATCTCCCTTGTCTGCCTGCAACCAGCTTGTCGGGCCCATCCTCTCCTTCTGGTTGGAGGACTTTGCTTTGTTTCCTCTTTCATCTAAACTTTCCTAACTTCTCTCTCCTAAAATATGGTAGTTTATCTTCTGCGGTTCTGTGTTTCACAGCTTCCTGTATGCTCTTAGACTTATTTCCTGCCCCTTCTCTTGTGTTTTCTGTTTCTCACAATAGCTCACTAAACCCAGCTCCCCAAGCAAGTATTTCTACCTCACAAGCTGCTTACAGCAGCTAGATGCTTTTCCTGAGACAAACCAATCCCAGACAAAACTGTCCCAGCCCTTGCACTTACGCAGCTGCTAATTTGACTCTAATCCCTTTTAAAAAAGGAGAGGGGTGGTGGGTGAGGATGGAGTCAGAGAAGGGATGTCCTCGCTTGCCGGTATGTCTGCAATGCTGACAGACCTGCGGTGCGATTTGCACGCTTTCCCATGGGAGAAGCAGCATTTTAATTCTTCCCTGATCACTTCAAAGCTGATTATTTCTGGTCTCTTGAGCTTTTATGATCATTTTATTAGGTAAGGAGGTGCGTTAATCTTTCTTTTAATCAATCCCTAATTTAGATAACTGCATTAGGAACTCGTCTTCTGCCTGGGCTTCCTCATTTGTTCTCTTTGTGTTTTGCAGACTTCCTGGCTGTGATTCAGTTGTGAGTGACTGAATACAATCTTCTCCGTATTGTGGCGATAGTAGTAATGTGAAGTTTAATGAGCACCTGCAAAGTCGTGTAGCAGGTAAGTGCTCCGGGGGTCATTCTTCCTTCTAGATTTGATGTGATTTTAAAGAGCTTCTTGATGGGCTCTCACTGGGAGATTTTGAGCGTTGCAACAGAAATGCCAGAAGGGAAGTGGTGTGGCTCATATTTTAGTAAATGTTCCCAGCAGCGAGGGTCAGACAGCACTTGCAAAGTGATAGTAGAAATATTGTGAAGGTTTAATTTGGAAATGGTTTCAGTTTAGAAGAGCAGTGTTTAAAGCCTCCCTCTTTTGGAATTCAGTGTAAAATTGCCTTTATCTGACTGCTTGATACAGTTGGGGTCTAGTCAGAGAGGGACGGCAGATGGGAACCAACAGGTTCAAGCTGCGATGGCAGCAGCTACTGCTGCTTTAGCCACTATGAAGGAGAATTTGCCAGAGGTACCTTACCCAGACTGGGAAAGCACTAGATCCCACCTCTCCCAGTTGTTAGTGGGAGAGTAAAGGCCTGGAAGTCCCTGGGCAACCTCTGGATGATCAGGGGACAGCAGAGGCAGCCAGCTTGAGGGGAAATAGTGGCTTTTACATGCCAGCAATGTGTGGAGTTTTCATGTTTGTATGAAAACCCCTGAAAAACCTGCTGAAAGCAGAACTGCCAGGTGAAACCCAGAGAGATGTCTGGCAGTGCCGCTGTGTGACTGTGTGACAGGAGGCCCTGCAGGTAGCAGTGGTGGGAAGGGAAGAACTGGAGCTGATGGCAGAGAGAGCCACCAGAGCAGCAGTCCTGGCTGCCACGATGTCCTGCTGCAGCTCTGAGTACCTGTTACTTCAAGTACTCAACATGATTTTTTTGTTGGTTTTTTTTTTTTTTTCTTATTTATTCTGGATCTGTGTCTGTGTTGGGTGGCATCTGTCCTCTTCTTTCCACCCCAGTCAGTTCCAACGGCTGCTCTGCTCTCGCAAAGCTCAGCTCACAGCGTTCCCTGGCATGTCCCTCCAGCCAGCCACGACCAAAGCTGTGAGAACTGGCCCATCGCCATCCTCCTGTGTGTAAATGAAGCTCTTTCTCTTTCTCCTTTTCTCCCACTGTCTTTCATTATTATCCCTCTTTCAGAAGCAGGTTTTTCTGGCTGATCTAGCACATTATTTATATCAGTGATATTTGCTTCAAGGCAGAGGTGCTTTTCCAGCATTTACAGCGAAAGCATCTGATGTATCCCAACTGCCATGCATGTGGTTTGGAAAAACTAAGCATGGTGTTGGCAAGGATGAGGACCATTGAGGCCAACTGTTGCAGAATTTAAGCCCTGTTAGGCACAGTTTCCAGTTCATATGGTTATTTCAGTTGCCTGGCAAAGGAAAATGTACTGTTCCTTCTCTTTCCAAACCAGGGGGGAGAGCACGTAGAGAAGGTTCTTGCACCCGAGCAGAAAGTGACATTAGCTATAAAGTGTCAGTTGAGCCACCTGTGTAAGCAACTGCATCTTTCTCTGAGTTGCCTCAAGAAATGGTAGGTGCCATCAATTGGAAAGAGAGTCTGTGGCCAAATCCAAGTAAAAATCAGCTTCAGAGTGTCTTGCTTTCCATTCTTTCAAATTGCAGAGGATTTGATGGGTGGTGCTGGGGGAGTACCTGATGAGGAGTGGGAGCAAACAGTTCCCACGCTGCCTGTGGGGAGAGAAGTATCTCCCCAAGACAAGATACTGCCTGTGTCAGAATACCAGCAGGGCTTACAGCTTGTTTTGGAGAAAGCACATGCGGTCTTAAGGAGACTTCCCTATAGGTAGAAGTAGTTACGCAGTAGTCTAGACTGCCTTAGGAGGCAGAGGTGATTTGCTGGAAGCTTTTCAGAATGAAGTAGACAGACTTGCCAGAAACCATCCAGGCACAGTGTAGGCCATGAGTGTAGCCAGAGGGGGGAGACTGTATTGCTTTTTCAGATCTCTTCTTTGCCCTGTTTTTTAAGTTGTTGTAGAACGTTAATATGTACCAGAGATAGAGTTAAGGACATGTTCTCAGGCTTAAACTGTGACACTTGATGTTCACAGAATAGTGCTTCCCAGAGGGGCTTGTGTGTGTATCTGTGCCCAAAAAGCTTAGATCCTAAGTTATTCCCTCCTGGATGTTCAGGTACCTGACTGCCACTGGTTTCAGATGAGCATTTGTTTTCTAAAGGCTTCTGGGGGTTCAGCAACCAAATACCTTGGGGTCGTTGGAAACGTGAGGGAAAACACTTTGATTTTCTGCAGCACAGCCATTTCTGCACTGCAGACTGCAACCCATTCATGATAATTGAAGAAGACCCTCATCATTTTCTCCCAGGCTCTTGGGAGCAAGGATGCAACGGGTGTCTGTATTTTGGGTAGCTGGAATCCATCAGCTGACTGTCCCCTAGTGTAACAAAGTGACATAAATAATCTGGTGTACTAGGTGACTTAAGGACATAGAACTCTACTGTGGTCCTACCTAGTGAGCTGGCTATGCTCAGTCTAAGTATCATGGCCACACTCTTCTGCAGCCAAAGTCAAAACACAGTCGGAAGTTGCTTAGCTGATGTTGAGCCACAGCTCACTGTTGACCCATAGTTGCTTCATGCTCTTGGAATGAGTGCAGGGTTATGATCTCAGGCTGTGAAGGAGTTACAGGAATAAATGTCAGCTGAAAGGGTTGTGTTTGCATCACAAGTCAGCCACAACATGTGCTCTCAGCTCAGTCTTGGATTATATTTGCTGTTAGTCCTGGACATTTTCAGTCTCCCATGCAGAGCTGGAATCTGTCTTTGCTCCTTGCCTGCTGCAGCAGAGAGGATTTTTGTGTCTATGAGCAGGGCCCCACATCTCTGACTCACAGTTCCCATTACGTTTTAACTCAGCCTTTAAGTGTGCGGAGAGGCTGTCCCTTGGCTTTCAAACAAAGCTTTCCTTTGTTGTGCTTATGTTATAAAGGAAGCAAGCGTATGTGTTGACCCCACACATCCCAAATGAAAGCCACGTGGCTTCACAGCCTTAACATGTATGTTTGGTACTTTTGTTATAGCAGTGCATGTTACATTGCTCTTATCCCAACGACTGTTTTCAGAGTTTTTCTTCCCAGCATTCAGTTTACAAACTCTTCAGAGAAAGGAAGAACTTTAGGATATTTTCTCTTGCTGGTAAGCAGAGGGGTCTGAGCAGATAGCACATAAAAGTTATTAAATATGGGTGCATGTGGCAACAGGCTGGCCTCTGAGTCATTCCTTTGGGTGAAAATGACTCTGAGTTGGTGGCCATGGGTGCTGAAAGGATGAGCTTCTTGGAAATATTGTACGGAAGTGGGAAAGTTTTGTTTTCTTGTATGGCTTTGCTTTTTTCTTCTGATTTTTATTTATTCAGACTTATTTTGAAAAGCAGGGCTAGCCAGCACCACATTGCAGCCAAAATATTTGTGTGCGTGCGTGTCTCTTGGCAGTTTTCAAGTTTATGACTAGTGAGCTGAGACTGGGCTTACTGCTTCCCAAAGCACTCGTGTTGTTTCTCCTGTTCTTTTCTAGAGCCACCAGGTGATGCAGTAAGAGGGCCTGATGCTCGCTGCAGACACTGGTGTGCAACTCAGAGTGCCTCTGCTTAGATCGGGGAGTCACCCTAGGGAGAGCCAGGAAACGGGGTATTGCAGTAAAAGCGCTCTTTCTTGCTCTCTCCTCCTTCCACACCCCCTACCCATCCCTGCAGGGGCTTTCACAGTCTGGTTTGGTTTTTTGTTTTTTACTTTATCTAAGGAACTATATTGTGTTTTATATTTGGGAAAAAAAAAAAAAAGTGGGGATTTCAGGCAATGGAATGAAGCATTGCTTTTAATTTCTGTGGTGACATTTCGGCTACAATAGCCAGCTTTTAAATACTGTTCCTCCCCAGCTGTTTGAGTACAAACAGCTGTAACTAGTTAGCAAAACAATAGTCCAATATCACACAAACCTCCAATCACATCCGGTGTTTTTGAGTCCTGTTTAAGCAGATACGGAAGCCTGCAGGTCTCCTGACTTTGTCACTAAATCAAGACTGTGATGGAGTAGAAGATCTCAGATGAACCAAATTCCCAGCCTGCAATGACAACTTCTTTTTGCTGTGTTTTTGTTCAGCATCTCAGTGTGGAAATGTCTGGCAACTACTGTGCTTTCTACTGCCTGTACTATGTAAGTGCTTATTGCTACACGGCTGAAACGGGACTCGATAGTTTCACATGTAAAACATAACCATTCTGCAAGTCACGTCTGAGCTGTGCCAATATCCACTTGTACTCTTCTTAGATGTGCTGGAGGGGTGTATCCCTGCTGTGAAGTCAACTTGCTAATAATGTTTTCACGAACCCTTTTAATACCGAAGCATTCTTTTCATTGGATATATGATATACAGTAGAGTTGGATGTGTAGCAGTGTAGGGTGTAAGCTTACCTTGGGATGTGGAGAGTCAAAGTCACTGATTTAACAACACTGCTGTGATTTTTCTGCACCTTGTTGAGAATTAAGTGGGGAAAAGGAGCGCAGATTTAAACAAACATCTTGGCAATTGAACCCTTTTTGTATCCTCACCAGCTTTCCGTGAGGAACCTGCCAGATCAGATCAGTGAGCTGTGGCTGCCTGCAGGGACAAGGGGAGGTGGTGTGGCTGAGAGGGTGACAGCCAGAGAGGGTCCCAGTGCAAGCACCAGGTGGAGGCCAGAGAGCATCTGTGTGGTGACATTGCTCCATACATTGTGGTTGACACTATGAGGTTTTGGTAAAGCAGCAAGGGGGTTGTGTCCATCTGTGCTGATGAAAGATTGTGCAAGGGAACAACCAGCTATTGCCCAGGGTCCCATCATTTTGGGCTTCAGGGCGGGGGAAGGAAGAAAAAAAAACAAACACAAAAGTTCAGTCTAGTTCGATTGTTTTCCTCACAATTAACAGACAAAATTTATTTGGCTTAAAAAGCCAGGCTGTTCCTGGCCAGGATCCTACCACAACAGCTCAGTACGTGGGTGGGAGCCACATGCACACTTCCTATCTTTCCCCTCCTGCCTCCCTCGCAGCCAGCACTACGTTCCAATTCGTGAAAACCCTTCTCGGCCATAGCAGGGGGAACCCAAGGCACTGCACAGATTGCCCACGTGCTGCTTACCGACAAGAACTGAGCTGGCTTGCACAGTCAAAAAGAAAAACGACACATTCAGGCAATGGGTAGGATGCTGAGTAACACTCTTCTCATGCTGTTAACTTTGTCTCCTGGTCTCCATGGGCACATCCTCTTGGATCCAGCCTTACAGTGTGTAAACAGTGTGTAAACAGTGTGTAAACAGTGAGTGCTTTGTGGGCATGATGTGGTTCAGTGTTTATTTAGCAGTTATTACAGCTGTCGGCAATGGTGGCTACCTGTTTCTGGGGCTAAGTTCTGTTCAGTGGTGTGATACCTGAGTACGCTGAGAAATAGTGACTTAGAAATATCCAGATAAATCCCCCACTTGCTGACAAAACTGAAAATCTAACAGGTGCCACATTTCTTTGAGTTTTGGAAAAGACCCCTAGAAGGCAAATAACTCCTTTCGAACAGACAAAAAACCCAAAACTTTGTACTGTCTAGGCTTTGAGGGAAGGTAGGTCATAGGATTCTATGGCAACATCTTACACATGCACCTGTGTGCAGAGAAAGCTGAGGCAGAAGGGAAGGACCTGGACATCTTGAGTGCTATTGCAAGAAGAAACAAAACAGTCTGCCCTACTTTTACCCACAGCAGCCACTGGAAAGCTAGGGGCTCAATCTGCACCGAGGTAGAGGTAACGAGGCATGAGAGAAAGCTTTCTGATAGCAAAGGCAGTAAATGACTGGTAGACATGAGAGAGAGACACTGTCCTTTCCAGGGCAAAGCAAGCACTCCTCTGCTTGGAGAGGTGCTGGCAAAATCACTCCTCGTTTGGACCTGGGGTGACACTGTAGTTTCTGCCTCCAGAGCGATGCCAGTGTCATTCATGTGCTTATCCACCCTGAATCCGCCTGTCTGTGAGAAGGGAGGGCAACCCAGCCCTGTACACAGGATGAGCATCAGCATTTCCTTGGAAATACCTGATCTGGTGACCCCCGGGAGGAAAACATTGCTTCCAAAAATCCACAAACATTTGTTGGGCAGGATGTCTAACTCAGGCTGTGCGACTGACCCTGTTGGCACTGCAGCAGGCTCAGGACAGGATGTCCATGGGTGTCATAAAAGGCTAATGTGTTCTCAAACAGCAAAACAATAGTTTTCAGGCAAGTGACATTGACCAACTGCTGTCCTATGGCCAAACAGCTAACCTGAGCTGGGGTTCCAGGCATGTTTTGGGAGGCAGTTGCTCTGCCATACCTGTCTTGTGTAGTCCTGAGGAGGCTATCTGGCTTGTTCTGTTTTTAAACATGGTTGTAGGACCAGTCCCAACAACCAGACCTCTGCACGTCATGTGTTGGTGCATTTGGTCCTTTCTGCTGGTGGCTTTGGTAGAGAGCCAAAGACAGAGCCCAATCCCACTAGACTGTGCTGAACCAGCTGCAGCTGTACCAAGAACTGGAATTTGGTACTTCATAGCATCAACTTAGTGCTCAAGAAGACAAGTCAGACCATGAGTTATAGCTGCTGTGGCTTGAACTCTCCTGTCTCTGTTGGTAGCTCATCCCACCAATAGCCTACACACAAGCTTAATTTGCAGGGGGTGAAAGAACAGCACAAGTTAGTGCCACTCAGATGGTGTGTTGCATTTTTGTGGCTCCCCGTTTCCCTGGCTGGACTGTGTGTGCTGCAGCTGACTGTGTGCTCAAGAGATGTGTGATCTTTGGGTGGGCTGTGCTGGATGCTGTCAAAGCTGATGGTGGAGCAAGAAGTGGGGGGGTCTTTGTGGCTCTGTACAGGTCTGGGGATGTGTTCTCACTGCAGCAGTGAGTTCTTAATCCTGGAGAGTAGAAACCAGCTGAGGATCCTCATCTGAGCCTCTGCACTCTTGCTGCCTGTGCCAGGGCAAAGCTAGGCAGGATCACGTGTGCTAGGGCGTATGGCAGTGGGATAGGAGGGGAAAACTGGTGCAATAAACCCTTAGTCATCCTGGAATGTGTTTCAGTACGTGGGCTCTGAGTGTTGGCCTCGGCTACAAGGGCCCTCCAGCCTCACTGAGGGTCCAGCGCCTCACCAGCCCCACCAGATACCACAGCCCCACCTTGCTGACTCAAGTGAACATGGAAACTCTTGGTCTGAGATGCAGTGCTTTGGCATGAAGTCTCCTAGCAGCTGCATTAGTTGGCAGCATCCATCACACTGTGGTGCTGGATAACTCACTGGCCCCAATAAATGTGAGCTGACCTGGAAAGAAACCTCACTTGCTTCTGGTCTGAAGTTCTTCACCAAAATGGGACTCTTCCTCTGTCCACCCCAGAAAATACTTCTTCAGTAAAAATGGTCTCAAGAACCAGATATGTTTGAGTGAAGTCCTGCCAAAATTCTTCAAGTCCTGTGAAAGCCCAGGTCAAACCTGCAGAGCACAGCATTGATCTGATAGCAACCAAGTGATAAGGCCAGGAACCTCAGGGGCCAGGAAGGAGACCAAAGCTTAGATTAATGTTACTTCCTCCTGAATTTGGAGGAGAACCTTCAGCAGAAGTTTCTGTCATCCCAAGTAAGTGATCAGGCTTTTAGGGCGTAGACACATGCTCTGTTATTTCAATATGTGCATATAAAATGAAAACCTGCAAATTTTCTCATTCTTTGCAGTGCAAGAGGCAAAAATTGAATAACAAATCCCCAGCAACTAATGGCAGAGACCAGTCTGATATCCTCATCAGGATATTGCTCTCTTTAGTGGTACCTTGCCTTTTTCCATGAACATCCATCCAGCACGTGTGTGTTCCTGAGGCTTTACACGTAGCAGCTGGAAGGAAAACTGCCCTCAGCATCTGTCCTGAGCCAGCAAAGGCTTTTTGACTGCTCTGTAAATGTTGATGGGGAGATGGTGGGAAAAGAGCAGCATGGTGTGAGGTTGACTAAATAAAGTGCATCTCTCCAAGTTTTTGACAGGAACAATAATACTAATGTGCATCTCTGCAATTCCCATTTCTGTTTCATTGCACATATTTCTTACAATTCAGAGCTCGTAGTCCCCAAGAAGAGAAAACATAATTTCTTCCTGCTGCAGCTGGACACACCTCTGAGTGCCTCCAGAGGTGGCAATAGTATTTGCAAATTGGAGAAGCACATAGTGCACTGCTAAGGGCTTTCAGCAAACTTTTTGTCTTTACTAGGTCTTCATAAATGTATCAGATGCATTTTCAGACTGTGCATTCGAAAGCCAAAAGGCAATTTGTTTTCTGCTACAGCAAGGGGAGGAATCGAGGAGCTCCCAGAAGCTCAGCCATGAGGGTGTATGGCTGAGGTGGGCCTGAAACCCCTGGGCTTGAGATCCACATCTTCCCAGTAAGAAAGTGCCAAATGGCTGTTCTGGGCTAATAATCTGTCCAGTCAAAACAAGCCGTGGAGTCCTTTCCAGACCTCAGGGACCTTCCCCAAAAGAATCTCAGAAATCGTATTTGTTCCCATTAAAGTTACAGTTTCAACAACTTGGCAGCTTTCAATGAAAGAAACTCCCAAACAGCTGTAGTTTCCATCATCTCTGCAAATCGCCTCTTTTCTTGCAGCCTACCAAAGCAGAACACAATGTAGCAGCCACCTATTCACTGCCTTTGTGTCAGCCAAATTGCAGGAAGCAATCGAGTGTGTCGTAAATGACGTCTTGGCATATTCTATTACTGAACGGCATTCAGTGGCTTGACTTGGTTTTTTCTAATTTAAGAATCAAAGCTGCAGCTCACTCCTATCTGGTATATTGCTGAATACCAGCCAGAGTGCGTTTTCCTTCCCATGATTCAAAACTTAAGGGAATAAAAAGGTGGAAAAAATATAGCTTTATAAGGAACTCTTGAGGAAAGAAAGGTAATGAAAGGGAAATATTCTCCCATGTCTTCAGAGAAGATGGAGGGTTATCTGGGCTTAGAGCACACGAGCAGCCTACAGAGGCAAGTTGCAAGCTGCTGTTTAAATCTCTTCCTTTTCCTTTGCAAGACTGAGCAGGAGTTGGAAAAGTCTGAAGCTGCTGTGAAAAAGGGTGTGAGGACGGCTTGGGAACATCAGAAGCTGAGCACATTTTAGCTGGAAAGGACAGGACTTTGTTATGGCTTCGAGCATCATCACGTCTATGAAGGACTTTGCTGCTCGCGCAGGGAAATCCCCCATAGCGGGGGGGCGGGCAGAGCACACGCTGCCACAAGGCAGTGGCTGTCCCAAGTCAGCCCACATGAACACCACATGAGCTCTGTGATGCTCCCAGGTGAGGAGGAGGAGGTCTTCAAGGCACAAACTGAAGGTAGAGCTGGGCTCTGGCCCCATGCCACGTAACACACCACTAGGCAAATCTGCTTGCTCTAGGTGCGCTGCAAGCCCTATTCATCCTCAGGGCTGACTACAGTCAGAAAACAGCACAATGGCTATTTTAATATTGGCTTGCAATAGTCTCTGCACATGATTTTCCTTCAAGGCCACTTGTTCAGGGAGCCAGGTAACACATGTGATGCAGAGCCAGTTGCTGCAGAGATGCAGGCACAGCAAGTGCTGGTTCACAAAGCTCAGTACCAGTTTTTTGGCTTGAGAGGCTGCATTTGTGCTGGGGAAGAGCGGCAACTCTGCCTTTTCTCCAGTGGCAAGGGGCTGGGTCAGGTGGCCATGGCTGGTGAGTTAGGTCTCACCTGAGGGACCATTTGCAGAGCTCCAGCCCCTTTCCTCAACAGACCTTGGCTTGGCTTGCAAAGCCCAAGTGTGGCAAAGGAGAAGAGCGTTTTCCAGAGGCAGTTTTGGTGCAAGCCCCTCTGGGCATACTCACCCCTTGGTTTTTATGGAGTGAATGCAAGTGGATTTCAGCCAGCTCTCAAAGTCCTCATACAGAGGGTGCTCTCCAGCCATCACCTGACCTTAGGCAAGCCACTGCCTCCCTGTGCAAAGGTCTTACATGCTTGTGAGCTTCATGTGCTCCTTCTCCTTCCTTACAACATGCTACCTGTAACAGTGTTCCAGGTGAGCAGGTGAACCAAACATTACTGAAGGTAAGGGCTTTCAGATCAGCTTAGCATGAGAGCTGGCCTCCTTCTGCATGTGGCTGTATGGCACCAACCTGAACTATAAAATAGCAGTGTCTCCTTTCCATCTTGGGGCTCCCCACATCATCCAGGACCTGCTGTGAGGCTGATCGGGATCCTCCAGCCTGGGAGGCTGCTTCAGGCTTGAAAGGATGAGGCTTAACTTCTTTGGGAGCTGAGGGTGGAGAGTTGCAGGTGCTGTTGGTGAAGCCTTTGAATATACCAAGTGCCGCAGGATGAAGCTGATTGTTGTTTCTAATTATGCAGCAGGGCAATCAGCTGCATTTATCTCTCTGAGCCCTTGCTCTCTAGCTGCAGAGTGGGATGGGTCTGCCCTTTTGCTTCCCAGGGTTGTTCAGGGTGGTTGTTAAAATTGATGAAGGACCCAGTCACTGAAGTAGTAAGAGCCACAGAAAAGCCCAGAAGGAAACTGATTCTGGTTCCAGAGGTGGGTTTGAACAAGCAGCGTCATGTGCTGCACAGTGAGCAGAAGTGGAGCTTTGCATGGAGATACTGAGGCTTCAAGTACCTGTTTGCTCCCAGCTCTCTTCCCTTCCCCAGGCATCTTTCCTGGGCCTTGCTGCTCCTTTCCCTGCTCTGTGCCCATGGGAGCACACAAGGTGGGGCTTTGCTCTCTCACCCAGGAACCCCCCAGCCTGGGGAGCGGGGCTGGGGCAGGCTCAGCTGCTCACAGAGGTGGCCTCTCCATGATGCAGCAAGGACCACAGTGCCCTCCCTCCTGGGGCTTTTGCAGCCCTGGGACTGCTGCAAGGGAGTCAGCAGAAGGTAGCTAGATGAAAGCCTGTTACCATGCCTGGACATTGTCTGTGTTTTGAATGAGAAAAAAACAGCAGGGCCAGAAATTTGGAAAACGTTGAAGATCACTTTGGAAACTTTCTGTTCTAAAACTCATTAATACGTTTTTTTTTTTCCCCTCATGCTTAAAATGTTGCTAAATTGGATGCATAGATGAAACAATTACGTTTCTCTTTTAGTCCTCAGCTTAGAAACACTTGGACTCTCTCCCTCTTCCCCACACAAAAGCTGTCTCATCCAGAGCAGGCATAAATATTTTTATCAGACTTAAATTGCCTGGGCTGAAGTTAAAAGCAAGCAAAAAGAGCAGCCTTTGTTATGGGGAAGGCTGGACTGCCCTAGCAGGCCGTGCTACTGGTTTCACCTGTATTATTTAGTTTTTCCATATTAGCCAAGAAAGCTGTGTCTGATGAAATGTGAGAAAGTTCTGTCCACACCACCCTTGCTGCTGTCAAGGCCAGGCTCTGCTGACCACAGTCACTGAACATGATTAACCTTAAGCCTTAACTGGGGTTAATGTTTGACTTCTTTTTCTGGTGTAAACAGCTACGGTAGCAAAAGAGCAGTTTTGACCAGGCAAACTTCCTCTGTTCAGGCTGAAAACAGACATGCCTCACGTGAATTCATGTGACCTGAAGAAGCTGTCACTTCCAGTTTTCATCCTGACTCTCTTCCAGAGGTTGATGCCTGTAGAGTTTGGGGTAAAAGGTTGTGGGCATGCTTCCTAACCTATTCCTGCAACATCAGCTGGGGTAGCCCAGACTATCAGTGTGACTCAGAACTAAGTCACCTTAGCCAGCAAGTGATGGACTTGTGGATGCCTGGCCTAACCCCTTTGGCTAGCAGAGTTTTGGGGCAGGTAACCTCTGGAAGCGGTGTGCCCGTGTGCAGCTGGGCACAGGACAGTCTTGAAGGGTACCCAAAGATGCCAAGGAAGTTGTGCGAAGCCTTCTTTCAGCCTAATGCATCTAAGAAGGAATCCAGTAACACTAAAACATCTCATCCGCAGGGACGGAGGTCTAGCAGGGCAGAGCAGCAAGAGGAGGCATGGGGCCCTTGGCCGTGTTATTTTTAAGCCTGGAAAGCACACGTGATCTGCAAGAGCATAGAACTAAGGAAAAGAACTCGCCAGTGCTTCCTGCCCTGCCCCAGCAAACTGATAAAGGCCTTTGCAATGCAGGGCAACCCCAGTTTATTTTTAAAATGTGGCCAGGCATGGAGCTCACAGAATAACTGGAACACCCAGATTTGAGCATTAATTCAGCTTTAATTCATTGTCTGATGAATTTAAGAGTTAATGTAAATGCAAAAAGAACAGGAGAGGCCAGCAAACCATCTCCAAAGCAATGTCTGTGTAAGGGCATGCATCCATGCGTGTACATGGGATCTAAAAAAATGGGTAGTTAGTAAATGTTACACAGGGAGGGGCACGTAGCATTATCCTGAGCACCATGTGAATATTCTTGCTGCTTGGACAATGAATCTTAATCTCATTCCCTTCCTTCGTTATTCCAGTCCCAGCCCTCTCATAAGCAAAGATAATTGCATGCCAAAGGTTACAGTTCCCACATACAATAACTGCTCACATCGAGGAGGTGTAGATTCCTGCAGTCAAAAGCCAGCAGTTAGTTGTGCAGTAATGATAACAAGGCCCGCTGGAATGGATCTATCCTTATTGCATGGCCTGTGGAGGCATAAATGAAATCACCAGAGATGTTCTCCTTCTTGCCCAAATGCTGGGAGAGCAGGGCTGCTGTGGTACCAAAACATGCTGGGTTCAGGTCAGGAAAGAGCTGTTGCAGGGGGAGAAAATTACAGCCTTCAGCTCCCGGTGCACACATGGTACCTCACCATCTCTTGGCTCTCTGTGAAACAGCCTCATTCCTGCAGCAGGATGAATTGGTTTGTTAGGAATGAGGTTGCTCTTTCTGGTTTGATTCATTAGCTATTTTATGGATAGACCTTATTTCTGTAACAGAAACCCTTTTCTCTCAAACACACTTTTGTGGCATTAAAGGGGCTGTGTTAAAATTGCCCAGCTGGAAGAAGAAATACCCCTGCTTGTCTGTCTTGTCCTTCTGATCTCCCCATGCTAGGACTGAGGGGTAATGTTGCTAGAAAGAGGGACTGGTGAGCTTGTCACACCACAGCAGTGGGGGACAACCTCAGATTGTCTTTTTTCTGAGCAGGCACTTGGGATCTTGATAGCAACGCTAACTCTCCAGAAACCTGAGCACCTGCTGGCCTCAACCTCTGGGAAGCCTTGTCAGGGCCAGGCAGATGCCCCAGCAATGGGACCATATCCCAGAAATCTGGGAATTCAGTTCTTTCATCATGAGCCCCATGGCACGGAAAGCTTTATTAAGTGTGAGATCTCTACAGCAGAGCCAGTAACCACAGGAAGCAATTCCAAAACGCCATAGCAGTCCCGGTCATGCCAAGGGTCTGTGCGAGGGGTGACATGTGGCTGGCACATGGCTGCCTGCAGCCAGCGCAGTGACACCAGGACCCGGGGTGTGTCCTCACAGCCGTGCTGAGGTCACTTCAAATAGGAGCAAGCTGGCTGCAAGCACAGCTCTTAAAGGGGTACTTGGGGAAGAGGGCTTAGATCAAAGCCATGGTGTTTACTAGTGGCTTCCACAGGTTAATAGTGAAGTAAGCAGGAAAAATAAACAACCTGATGTTTTTACAGCCACTGGGTTAAAGGAAACCCTTTCCAGTTTAGCAATCTTTCTGCCTCTGCTCTTTTTCTGGGGACCAGAGTCATGCGGCATCCTGGGGGCCAGGAGGGTTTGCCACAGCCTGATCCTGCTGGTGCTGAAAGGCAGGAAGAGCTTTGCCTCTAGTGCCTGCTTAGAAGCACAAAACCGTGCAGGCTTCTTCCCACCCAAGTACACATAACCAGCACTGGCAGGGAAGATTGCTCTGGTCCAGGCAGGCTGTGTGGGTCTTCAGACATGCTTAACACAGAAGGTGGCCAGGACAGCCCTGCCAATGCCATCACCACGTCTGCAACATCAGCCATATGTTGAGAGAAAGCAGCAGCCGTCTCCAGCCTTGCCTTTTCACATCTTGGGAGGTCCTGCCTGCTTCTTTCCCTTTCTGTCCTGAGAACTTTGAAGGAGGGAGGAAGAACATGCACGCCCACCCTGCCCCAACAGCATCACAGTGGGTTGACAGTAGCAAGCGCCTTCACAGTTCTGTTCTTTGTAGTTAATTTGATAAGAGGACAATTTCATCCTCGTTATCTGCGATAAAGTATCTTTGGGAAGCTTGGTTGATATCTTGCAGAAACAGGCACGCACGCAGGAGCTTCCAGACTCGAGCAGTTTTTTCAGGGCTAGAAAGGATGCCAAAGCTTTTATTCAAGTGGGGAGTTTCTTTCCTTTTTCTTCTTGAGAGAATGTACTCTGAATCGTTGGTCATTTTGCCTTTTTTTCTCTTCCAGGGAAGGAACTGCCATGCCCGTGGGAATCTTCCGGGTGTGCCTAGTGGTGATTACAGCTATTGTCAATCACCCACTCCTTTTTCCTAAAGAGAATGGCACTGTCCCCGAGAACATGGAAGAAATCATCCAGAAGATGAAGGAGCGGGAGGAGAGCCTTCGGCTGGAGCGGTTGCGCTTGGAGCAGGAAATCGCAGCCCAGGAAGCCACACAGAAGGCTCTGGAAAAGGCTGCAGAGGTAGTCGAGGAAAGCAAAGAGGAAAAGGTCCGATGGGATATGTGGACTGCCCTTTCCATGGTCATCTTCCTGCTGATTGAGGTCTGGAGGCAAGATTTCCAGGAAGGGAATTGGCAGGACACAGGAGGAGAAGAGGATGACATGGCTGTCCTGGGGAAAGCATTTAAGGGAGTGGCCTTCCCTGACAAGGCTGTCTTGGCCAGCTTCTATGAGAAGCGCATCCTGGGTACCACCGGAGACATGGCCCGGATGCGGGAGATGGTGGAAGGGTTTGCAGATGACCTGCTGGAGGCCTTGAGGAGTGTCTGTAACCGGGATGCTGACATGGAAGTGGAAGACTGCATGGGTGTGGGGAGTATGTATGAAAACTGGAGAGTGCGGAAACCTTTCGTCTGTGATCTGATAGTGCCTTTTGCCCCCCCAGAGCCATATTGTTTCCGGTCCCAGACCTGGTGCTCTGGCGACTCTTTTCCCCCAGATGAACAAGGTTATGGCACTATCAAGGTATGCAGGGCAGATGAAGATGTGACAGGTTGCATCTGTGACAAGACTAAACTAGGGGAAGATATGCTGTGCCTCCTCCATAGCCAAACCAATACTACCAGGCCCAGCAGTGAGATGGAAGACCTCCTGTGCTTCAAAAATACTCAATATCTGGATGCCAACCAAGTCATGAAGTGGTTCCAGATTGCGGTCACCAAGGCCTGGAACAGAATCTCCCACAAGTATGAATTTGACCTTTCTTTCAGCCTCTTGGACTCACCAGGAGCCCTGAAGATAAAATTTAGGTCAGGGAAATCAATTGCCTTCAATCTCACCCCTGTGGTGCAGTACGAGAACTCTGATGTTTACTTCATCTCTCATTTCCCTCGGAGCAGCCTGGCAGCCGACCTCCCCTCCAGCAATCACTGGTTTCTCACCTTCGCAGTGTATGAGAGGAGGTTCATCCAGCTGGTCTCCAAAACATTGCCTGCTAATGCCTGCCATGTCAGCTGCCTTCAGATCCTCTCCTTCCTCCATGGGAAGCAGTGCAGCCTCACAGGTCCAAGCGGGCTCACCAACTACCACCTGAAGACAGTGATGCTCCATCTCCTGCAGACACGTCCCAGTCAGGACTGGGCCCCAGAGAAGTTGGAGGCCCGTCTACAGGACATGCTGAAATTCCTAGAGAAATGTTTGCATGAGAAGAAGCTCTACCACTTCTTCATTGGCAATGGGAATATACCAGCAGAGCTGTGCTTCCCCATCATATTCCAGAGGGCTGAGCCTCTCAACCTTTTCCGTCCCTTTGTACTACACAGGGACGTTTACAGGAAGACAGTGGACACATTCCACGAGATGCTCAGGAACATGTCTGCACTAATAAATGAGTACACGGTGCACATTCCTCTTGCACACGCCAATGGGATCCATAAGGAAGCCCTTTAACCAAGGCCAGCAGGAAAACACTTGTTCCTCTAAGCACAAGTCCAGAGGGCAGCTTTCCGAAGCCTCCTAGAGACAACTGACTTTGCCAGTACAGCTTCTTGTCTGCAGCTGAACAGGTCCTGGGGCACGGTTTCTGCAGTAAGGGAGAGGGGATGGGGAAAGGATAGGGTGAAACTGGAACACATGGTATTGAAGTTCCTGCTCCACTGGTGTGCTGGCTGGGTTTTATGCAGCTAAGAATATATTTTTCTATTGTGTTTCAGTCATGCTACAGTGGTGGTGAGCAACAAATATGACTAATTTATTCAGATGCCTGCATGGCAAACGGTGGTGGTGGCCAAATACTTCATTTCCTTTGGAAGGTGGAGATAAGAAAAGGGTGGAGGAATCAGAGACAGGATCTTGGGATCGCAGGAGCCTGTCTGCTTGCAGACAGCAGGAGCTCTGCAACCCTGATGGGAAGCACAATGCAAGACTGAGTGCTGATGCAGGAGCAGGGTCATGTGCAAGATCTGGACTGGATGGAGATCCTTAAATCAACCACAGCTTTTTAACTGAAAGGTAGTTATATTAAAAAAAAGCCTTCTTGATAGGACTTGCAGCAGTAGGTTAAATGGCTTGTCCTGTCCTTCAAAAAAGAGTCCCGCACCCTGCACATTTCTGCCTCCTAAGGAGCTTGTAGCAGAGCAGGCAGTGGGTTTTGTGTCTTCAGACCATTTCTTTTGAGGCTTCCGTTTTATTCATGGTAACATAGCTAGTGGGTTATATTCCTGGGCGTTTTCCATGCATAAATGAACAGGAACCTTTTTTTACCTTTGATAAAAGAGAGAAACACCATTATTGGTTTCTGGCATTTTGGATTATTTGTTTGCTTTCCTTACCTCGGGGCAGCAAGGCTAAGAACAGCCAAGAGAGAAAGGACTACTACAGGTTTTGCTTTCATAAAAGAAGCAATTCTCCAAAATTATGCTGTAGTGAAGCCAGTCTCAGCAGTCTGGTAGCAGGAGGGAATGATCACCCTCCGAATGAGAGTGTGACTCTCCCAGCATGGTTTTAATGAGGCCGAGGCCAGCAGGATGGCTGTAAGTTAGGAAGAGAGGATGAAAGAGGTGCACATGTAGCTGTGCTTGGCAGTGCTGTCTCTGTGGCTGACTTGTGATTTGTGTCACATCCCATCTGTTCCCAGATACCCAGGTGAAACTAATCCTGGATCACTGCTAGAGACAGTGTACAGCACGAGGCTTATTAGCTAGCCTGTTGGTAAGCAAACTCTCCATAGACATGTCCTCTCCCCCTTTTTCATGGTAAAAAACATTTCATCACCTCCTCGATGTCTGCTTTTGTCTGTCCCTCTACCAGCAAGGGACATTTCATGAACAAAGGCAGAGAAAACTGCAACTCCTGTTTCCACACCTGGTTTATAAGAAAGCACAGGGAGAGACAGGGAATTCTTTGCTCAAATTGCTGCTCCCCTTGGCTTCTATCCTCACAGCTATAGGGTGGTTAAGTAATGTTTCTGAGCAGAAAGTAAGGGGTAGGAAGCAAAATGAGAGAGAAGAGGCTGGCAGGTAATGCCAGTAGGAAAGAGTCTTGGATCACCAGTGCTTGGTTCAGCACCCTTGGCGGTAAGTGCCTGGGAGACTGCCAGGGCTGGCAGAGCAACTGGGCAGGACTAATTGCTAACGCTAATGAGTGCTTTAAGCCCCTAGCTTTCATTAGCGCAACCAAGCAAGCCTTCCCCAGTAGGAAAGAGAATAGGAGCAGTCTCATGGGACATGGCAAGCAGGTAGTGACAAGCAGAGGTACAGGGAGGGTGGGTGAATACTGGAGCCTGGAGGCTACATTGGAAGCTGTGTAGTTGTTTGCAAACCCAAGCAATTTGCCATTTTCACCTGTCCAGGTTTACTGTACAGTGCCTGTAGCAGATCCAGCTTTGCGTGGGCTGCCGGCAGGAAGGTCCTGCTGAAGCAGTTGTGGTCAGAGTTGCGTCTAAATGTGTTCCCAGCCAGAAAGAAAGAAAAACTTCTCTGCCATTTCCTGTCAGGAGTTTAAATTTAGCCCGTCCAAAGAACAGAAGCAAATTTGTGACCCAGGTCTCTCAGGAAATGATATTCAGGGTTGAAAAATAACTTTTATATAAGGTTGAGCAGGGAGGGGATGAGAAGAAAAGGCTGTTGAACAGAATAAGGTAACTCCCCTGTTAAAATGTCAGAACAAAGCTTTGTGATGCCAGTCCTACAGGCTTGTAAGCATGCCTAAGCTTGTCTTTACACAGCTCTGAGCACTGCTGCTCAGACTCAAAGGGAATCTACACTGATAAGTGGATCGAATCCTTTGCTCTTCATTTTCTGTGTCTGTGTGCCTGTTCTCTCTTAAGCCCAAACTGACCCTGAAGTGTTCCCACAGGGTTTTGTTGAACCCAAGCTGGAGCTGAACCAAGGAATTTATGGATTTGATTCCCCTGAAAACAGATTGCTTGGCTTAATTTTCCTACGTGCAATATGCTCATTTTGCCCTGAGCACCTTTTAAAAGACTTGTTCTGTGCATTTAGGATGTGAGGGAACCCACTTATACCTATCCAGGGGGAGAAGTGCTCTGTGATTATAAGCTGTGCTCCACTAAGCCTCAGGGCAAAGGTCTTCTTTGTTAAACCATGTACCAGTATATATATCAGAGGTATATGCATGTTCCATCTGAGGAGATGTAGGTACACAGCATCTGTCTGGATCAGACCTCTGCAGTGGCACAAGGAGGCCATGATGTGAAGCATATCATTCCTTGAACTGCCTTGTCACTCCTGTATTAAATCTTTGCCCACCAAGCACTAGCCCTATCAGTAAAAGGCCACAGTCACATTTCATAAAAAAGGTTTATAAGACAGTTCAGCTACATCAGCTGTCAGCCAGTAAAAATATCCTAAGACATTTTAGGGCCACTCATGTTTAGTTCTGCCTTGATTGAAATCCGGCTGGGCATTCATAGGAAGCAGCTTTAAAGGGTGGGGTTTTGTGGTTTAAAGTGAATAACGTTCTTTTAAAGCCGAACGGTGCCATGGCATATGAGAAACAAAGACACAACACCTCTTGGGTAATGCCCAGATCTCTGTGAGAGATTCTAGGGAAGGGTAAACTGCCTGTCCCAGACCCCTTTCTTGTGTCTCAGTGCTGTTCTTGCTGTTTGCTAACCAGGTGAATTCAACAAATGAACTCCTATTGCCTTCCGCTGGTTTCAGCCACTCCCTCCACCCTCAACTTGTGGTTTTAATATTTTACTATAGGCTCTGTCAAAGCAATGGAATTAGTGCTGGCTTGATAGCAGCAGCTGATCTGCAACATTGCCTCAGGAGCCGTTTGCCTTTAGGAAATGTCTTGGTCTAAGGTTATTATTGCTGTTCAGGAGCTGAATGTTTTCTAAGGGAAGCTGTTGGGAGTTCACTCTTTAGTATATGGCAACCACAGAATACAGCTTCTCTCTCTCTGAGTTGCTCTTTGTATAGGTCTTATAGGGGTATAAAGATGTTCTTCAGCAAAGGGATCTGAAACTTTATATAGTATTCAAGCAGAAGGATGTGGTGCTTGTTCACCAGATGTTTTTAATGCGAAGCCTTTGCAATGTTTTCTCTGTGGTGGAGAAGTTAGACTTTTCCCACCTGTAACAGCTTAGCTGCTGGTCATTGAGGGGTTAGTTCTCGTGGGATCCTACGTAGCAAACAGCTCTATTTATTACTTGTCCTTTTTTTTAGGATTGGGCGTGTGTGTGTAATATGTTATCTCAGAAGCAAAACTGTAGTATGAAGATCAATCTTGGCAATGCAGCTGAGATTGGCAATAACACCAAAACTCTCCAATCTAAGGTCTTCCTTGATTGACAATGCTGTATTCAAACCGCTGCTTTTGTAGCAGGACACTGTTGAATTTGTATAGATCTTTTCATGCAGCTTTATTTATAATAAAGGAAGTCTTGTACAAAATCTAAAGAAGTGATAAGTCTGTTTGGTTTTTAGTTTCCCCAAAAATGTTCTTAAGAGAGCAGAAGGATGGACGGAGGATATGCCCAATGCGATCCTAGCACAGTGAGCCAAATAGCAAGAAATTCTGTGATAATGACCGACTGTAGGAATTGTTTCAGAATAAGGTGCAAAGTGAACATGTGATGGAATAGCTATTCCAGAATAATGCCGGGGATGTCAGACTTTCCAAGAAGATGAATCTATACAAATTCAAAATAATTACTATTATCTGTTCAAAAACGGGCCTTTTGTGGAAAGCCCCAAATATTGCTGGTAGGTGTTGCCCTTACTAGCTGAACCAGAAATCTCCCAAATTTCCAGTTCAGCTAGAGGAATCCTTTTAACCTGCTTGTTTTACAGGTACCCACGACCCAGTTCCAGCAACCACCCACCACCACTTAGCCTCCTGCTTAGCCCCTTTCCCTTGTTTAAGGGAATGGCACCTCCTTGTTAATATTCTATATGAGCTCTGGCAGGAAATCTAAACCTAGTTATGATTTCCTATAATAAAAAACGCCACTGTTTCCTTGGCGACATGTCTTCCAGCCCCACAGAATGCTCTGCACACCTTTAACTGATAACTCTGCCTTCCAGTGACCACTGGGGCTGTGTCGGCATTGGACGGGTCTGAGAAGCAGCTGCCTTAAGAGTTGCAGCACATCTACCTAGCCAGGAGTCACAGTTTCCCAGAATGAACCACATACTTTGGTAAATGGAGCTTGTGAGTGCTGCGGCCTGGGATCAGCAGCAGTCCTGGCTGTTTTAGTGCAACTTTATTACATAAAAACATAGAACAAAAATAAACCCACCATGATTTAAAGCTCAGTCTATTAAGCACAGCAACATTTTCTCCATCGAGCTGTTGATTTTCTGGAGCATTTTTTACTGCTTCTGTGTTGCCATGTAGCAGAAGGGCTAACATCAATATTAAATCCTTTTTCAGGAGGGCAATTACCAGATTTTTGCTCCATGCCATGGTCATTATTACACTATTATCTGCTATAGAGTAGGCAGATGCAGAGACAGAGGAAGGCCAACCCCAGACACTAGAGGTTGGTTTTGCCCTCCACTTTTAGTAGTAAACCAGTTTTCCTCTGGGCTTTGATCTGGATTCTTTCTTCAGAGATTCAAATTGTTTTGTTTTCCTTATTTCCAGGCCCTGATTCCAACGTGCTAGCTTTCATCAGAAGTCTAGCAGCCTAGAGTTTTATCAATTACAGCTCCGCTGCAGTCCAGAAATGCCCTTACCACAACTGTAGACAGTATTGTTAGAGATTAACAAAAGCTCCTGATGTTAACAACCACCCTGCAGCTCAAAACTTAAACCTGTGCTTTATGGCTGGAGATTTATCTAGCACACTTAGACATGGCCACCTGTTTATGCTTGGTTGGTGTGTAAAGTCACTGTCCTAGGAAGTCCTTCACTCCTTGAGCAAAGGGACAGATCATCCAAGCCTGGCTAATAAGCACATAAACTGAGAATAAACCTCTCAGTCTTATCAATATGCAACTGCCTTTCACTTGTAACTGTATTCATTAAAAAAAAAAAAAGAAAAAAAAAAAAAGA